>CM022176.2:13492128-14092128 GCA_011420285.2 Erysimum cheiranthoides | reverse complement strand
TTTTAACTGTGGAATTCCACATTTATAATTCTTGGAACTATGCAGATTTAGTTAGCATGTCCAATGCAAAGTGGTTTCTCCAAAGCTTTCAAGACTCCTAGTTTCTGTATACAAGAATTAATATCGCTTGATCTCTAGGTTTCTTTTTTTTTTTTCAACTTAACATCAATCGATCTTTATGTTACATTGACTTTACACTGACTTTTTGTTCTCTTAGTATGAGACCGTAGTAAGATCACACAAGATGATGAGGTCTGTGAATTAATGAAAGTCATTCACGGTCGATTAGTTCATACGTGTTTAGCTAGCAAATGGGTCACTGATTTGTGTCCATTTATTTTTGTGTCCATTTATATTTGTGTCCATCACAACTATATTTGTGTCCATTTAGTTGAAATTCCATTTACTTTACCATCACAACTATATTTGTGTCCATTTATTTTTGTATCCGCTTTTTTTATCTTATCAATCACTTTAGTTTATTTTAATTGATTATTGAATAATAGTAGTTCTTTAAAAGACTGATGAGTTTTGAATTATTTATATTGGGAATATCAGACCAAATATATGCCTCTTATCGATAAACCATGCCTTACATAAATTAAGCAAATGGGTCACTGATTAAGTCGAATATGACATTGTTTGTGGAACCAGTTTGATGATGTATCAGTCTCAAAGTTAAAAATATGTATTTATCCAAAAAAAAAAGTTAAAACTACGACGGAATATGACATTATAAAGGTTAGTAACAAAATTACATTAAAAGTGGGGTCCACGGTGTAATGAAAATTAATATTATGGGATAACAAATTTATATATATAATAGGAGAGTTTTCTTAATGAAAATTAATATTATGGGATAACAAATTTATATATATAATAGGAGAGTTTTCTCTCCTCTTACGGTGTCCACATAGGCGACACATCAGCGTACACGTCATCATAAATTTTAATATGTACAAAATGTCACTAAAAAGATTCGAACCCCTTACATTAAGCATTTAAAGAGTGCATCCTAAACCAAATTACCACTTAAAACATTTTGGTTGATATCAAAATTTAAACTATATATATATAACTTTATAAAAGTTCCACTCAATTTATTTATTAAAAGAAGAAACATTAAAAAAAGAAAATTCACATACTTTTATATTATCATCTTTTAATAAAAGAAAATATTTGTTCATAAACAATAACATGGTTTAATATAAATAAAAAGTAATATAATATAACACACAAAAATATGTGATAAAAAATAGGATAAATATACAAATAGTTAGTTCAAAAATAGAAGTTAATGAATTAATAAAACACAGCACAAAAATATATAAGATAAAAATATGAATAGAAATTAGATGCATATAGATAATTTTCAAACACATATAATTTATATATGAAAAGTAGAAAACAAAAAAAGATGTTATAACGCTAAAAAGACATTAACTTTTTCAAGAGTTATAAAATATTTAGATTAAAAAAAGTTTATATGATAGTAAACTATAGAATTTAGATTACACGAAATAAGAATATCTATTTTTAAAGAAAAAAGTATGTATCCAAAATCAAGATAAAATATTTATATATAATTGTATAATATATTTAAGGAAAGAATTGAGATTTAAAAGTACAATTAGATACAAGATTTCTTTAAACAATAACGTTAGAGTGCAATGTTCCATGGAAAATGCAATGTATGAGAATAGGAAGAATCCAAAGATAAAATTTAATATGTAGGAAAAATAACATTTTATAATAGACAAGAAAAAATAAAATATAAAAATGAAATAGATAAAGATAAAATAATTTTAATATAAGTTTATAATGAATCAAAAATCTAATCAATTATTTTAACGAAAATAACGTGAAAAGAGATAAAATGTCGCGAGGTGAACGACTGCATCTTATAATATGACGAAAAAAATGACAGCGAAATAATTTCAAGAAAAATTGACTAAATTCAAAAATATAAATCCAGTTCAGCATGGCAATATGGTGGGGCTGGAAATGGAGATGTGGCAATGTCTTTGGCACGAATGGGAAATGTAGGGATAGAGTCAAATTTCTCAAGGATCTAGCCAAAGAGGTGACAGTGGCTAATGAAAAAAATCACGGGTCTGGTGGAGGGAGGGCAAGGGAAGAGCGTTTGATTTCTTGGTCTCCTCCACAACCGGGATGGACGAAACTTAACACCGATGGAGCCTCATACGGAAATCCGGGAAGGGCTACAGCTGGTGGGGTGTTGAGAGATGAGACCGGAGCTTAGCTGGGCGGGTTTTCACTTAACATCGGGATATGCTCAGCCCCGCTTGCGGAGTTGTGGGGTGTTTATTACGGGCTTTATATCGCTTGGGAGAAGAGGGTAACTCGGTTGGAGGTGGAAGTGGATTCAGAAGTGGTGGTAGGTTTTCTAAAGACAGGGATAGGTGAGACTCATCCGCTGTCATTCCTGGTACGCGTGTGCCATGGCTTCATTTCAAGGGACTGGACTGTCCGTATATCTCATGTTTACAGGGAAGCAAATCGTCTCGCCGATGGTTTGGCTAACCATGCTTTTTCGCTTTCTTTGGGTTTTCACGCTTTTATTTCGGCTCCTAATGTTGTTGATTTAATTTTGTTGGATGATGCGCGTGGAGCTGCGGTTCCACGGCGAATTTGTGTTTAAAGTTTTATGAATAAATGATGGGAGACATTTGTCTCCCGTCCCCCACCAAAAAAAAAATGACATGGTCGAGATTGTTTTATATTTCTCTGAATTTTTTCACCTAATTTTTTACCACGTGTTACCTAAGAATTCATTGTTTTTTTCAAAATAAACATTATTCTTAATAAAATCTATATTATATATTATTTCATAAATAGGTTTATGTCTATATAGATTTATCTTTTAAAATTCAATATATTTATATTCACGGCTTATATTGTTAATAGTTTATAAGTAAAATCCCGCGCATCGCGCGAGGTCACAGATCTAGTCTATATAGAAGGAAACAGATAAGAGAGAATGGAAAAGAAAAAGCTTTAACTCTTATGGCAAGAATCTGAGAATTTGTTTCATCAAAAATCTGAGAACTCCCCTCTTTAACTTCAACTGGAGATTTCAATTCATCAAACATAATTTAGAGTTTCTTTGTGGAATCTATTAAAGATGTCTCATTTTCTCTCCAGACTCTCCAACATCTCTCCCCGGCCGGAACCATTCACTCGTAAGGTTCTTCTCAAGGATTTAAGATTTTAGTATATGTGTTTTACCAAAGAAAATTGAAATTATTTTATGTAATCAAATAAAGGATGACATCATGCATGAGACGCTTCGTTCATTTAAAATGCTTATTACTTTATTAGACAAGTACGTATTTTTGACTTCACAGATGTACAAGAGGATTCGTTTCTTAATTGCATTCTCATCGACCCGCCCATATTTGACGTTTTGCGTTATTCAGAAAGCCTTGCCGGGTTTTGGCAACATCGGAGATATTTTCTTGTTCGATGCGGCCAAGGAAGAGTTACTCACTCTCCCTGACAAAATAGTGCCCAACGAGCTCGATAACTTCGATGTGGTTGGAGCTTCTCATGGATGGGGATTTTTCTGCCACGAGTAGGATCATTCCACGAGCGACCTTCTCAACCCATTTGCTTCCAACCCAAACCCCACTGTGATTCCTCTGCCTCCGCTTCCTGCTGTACTCTTGCCAAACTGAAAACGTTTGGAATGTGGCAATGTCGTCTTCTCCTCCTGATCAAGAAGATGAAGATTGGGTAGTTGGTATCAAACTCTTGGGGAACCAACTGAGTCTTAGCAGGCCCCGTCGTGACATAAGTTGGACTAACATCGTAATCCCTTTGGAGAGCTTCCAAAACTCAAATCTGATGTTTTCCAATAGAGATCAAACGTTTAACTTGCTTACTCATGGAGGCAACCACATGTGCTCATGGGATCTCCAATTCCACAAGGACGAGTACCCAAAGTTTTATGAGATGTTGTTTCACAATGTTACCGAGTTGCCTCAGTACAAGTGGGAGCTTTTGGATTCGTGTCTCAAGGAGGATCACTGGGTGGAGTCACCCTCAGGGGAATCTTTCCTCGTCAAATGGTATAACTAGATTACTCTCTTACCATGTAACATTTTAACATTAATGCTGAAACAACTTTGGCTCGTATATATGTGCCCATGCAGGTACTCCCTTGTCTCTCCTGACCGGCCCATATTGCCGATTTTTATGGTGTTTAGAGAGGAATACACAAATGAGGGAAGAAGAAACATGTGTTACACTGAGGACATTGGAGATATGCGCATCTTCCTTTCAAAGAGTGAGGCTTTCTGTGTCTCCACTAGTTCTTGTCCTGGTCTTAGGCGTAACTCCATCTATTATAAGGGTCGTGGCTTTGCTGTTTACAATCTCACAACCAAAAGTGCCCGTCAATTTGAACACCATAGGTGCACCGAAAGAGATTACGTCCCTTCCTTACTGGCTTCTACCGTTTTCAATCTAGTTTCTATGGTTAATGTGTTTGGTTCATTGGTGTTATGGACTTATGGTGTGTCTCATACCGTATGGAAATAACTGTTTTAAAGAAATTTTTGCTCACAAAAAAAAATTACCTTCTAGCTATTAAAGAAAGGATGTTTTGCATGGTCGTCATCTCACAGTACAAAAAATGAATTGCCCTGTGCTTCCTTTATCATACAAGCACCTGCTATTTGATGACTACCAAGAAGTTTTGTTTTTGATTTTTACCAGAGAAACTAAACCAAGTAATTAAACTAATTCATGGTTACATAAGTGTCAAATTAAGATAGTTTTACGTTGGTTACTTTATTTAGCTAATTGAAAGGGAAGTATTTGGGCCTCCAAACACTTATTTTGTAGAATGCGGAGCCGAATGAGATGTGAAAGGACAAAAAAAATTAGGTCCATCAAAATATCTTTCACATGAGTGATCATAGACTTGAGTTACTTGGTTTAGGAATTTTGGCTTCTAGACTTCTACTGATTCAAGAGATGCAAAATATACTCTCTATCAAGATATTGAAGGAGAGGGTGAAGATGAAGATGCAGATGAAAATCGGTTCATGTTCATTAGATTCCATGATACCATTACATATACAACATTGGATTTCATGATTGGATTATAGTCCAGCAAAAAAATTCAGTTAAAATTTATCAGTTCCTACATGTGTAAGCAAAAATTATCTTGAGAGATCACAACTTTGAACTCATTATGTATATATATTTGTTATATGTTTTTTTTTTTTGGGCAAATATATATTTGTTATATGTATAACAAAAAATTACACAAGATAAAAATCTTCAAAGATTCCAAGTGATAATTAAGTAAGCTATGTTATAAATCTAATCTTTTGTTTTTCACTTTATTTTCCAATTGTTATGCATTATGAGAGAGTCAATCAAAAATATTTAAGAAAATTATGTTATTAATATCCTTCAACAAGTTTGACATTGTTTGTGGAACCAGTTTGATAATGTATCAGTCTCAAAGTTAAATCATTTGTTTGTGTACCAAAGAAAGTGAGTAACTCGTGTTAAATATGGAAGGAAAGAGATATGCTTGCCATTAATCTAGAGATTAAAATGATCTGTTTTGGTGACCGCAGGCCCATACGGGTACATTATAAAATTTTAAGCCCGTGGCCCGTGGCCCGTTTAACAACATTATAAAAAAAAAACTTAAACGGGTACGACCCGCCCAAAATTAAACGGGTAACCTGTTTATTTCACAAAATTAGAGGAAGTCTAAAACCTCGGCGTTCCTCACTTCCTCGCTCGTTCTCTCCGACGGAAACAGTCTCTGAATCGAGCTCTCTCTCCAACATAACTCTAGCCGCCCCAAGCAGTTTACAAAACTCCTCCAGTATCTCTCTTTTCCGGTCTCTTCAATTTATAGTTTCTTCCCTTCCCGTAATCACAAAATCGCAGCTTCCAATTCGGTGGTGAATTTATTTTTCTCTTCCCGTAATCACAAAATTCGCAGCTTCCACACAGCTCCTCTTGTGTCTCAGACACTCAAACATATCAACTTACTTTAGTTTTTAGAGTTTCTGTGTGATATCTTCTTCAACTATGTCTCGGCTTTTCTTCCGACTCTCCAAACTCTCACCTGTGAACGATGCCCTCGTAAGCTTCCCTCTCTTGCTTTTGTTGATCTCTTTTAGTTGGATTTAGTTAATTTCACTTTTTGTCTCTAAAATAATGACCTTTAGGGGAGACTAGTGATAGCAAAACTAAGAAAGGAAGAAAATACTCATCTTTGATTCTTATTGATGATATTCGCTTGAGCTTTACAAACGGCGTAATAACATTTTTATACTGAAACCTGAGCAAAGCAAAACCCTAATCGATTGCACAGATACACTCATGATCTCTTTTGCACAGACCATTGGTGTTATCAACTAGTAAGACAAAGAGAAACAATGCTTACTTAGAGAAAAGTATTTTTCATTTTTCTTTCTTGAATTAGTTTTTGATCTCTTTTGTGCTACTCACTGGGCAGAGACACAAGAGGAGCCTTCGTTTGTTTTCATCCTCTGTAAGCACTCCATACATGATGCTGGGCACTACACTTAAGAAAGATTTGCCAGATGGTAGCGAAATCAGAGATGTCTTTTTTTTCGATCCGGCCAAGGAAGAGCTGCTTACAGTTCCGGACAAAACCTTTCCCGAGGAGCTCGTTAACTCAAGACAGATTGGAAGTTCTCATGGCTGGGGACTTTTCTCTAACGATCACGATCGTTCGTTATGTATGAGCGACATTTACAAACCCTTGTCTTCCAAATCAAACCCCAAGATGGTTCCTCTGCCTTCATTTGTTGCTCTGCCCACACACCAAACCGACATTGTCTGGAACGTGGCAATGTCGTCCTCTTCTCCTTCTGATGAAGACTGTGTGGTTGGTATCAAGTTCTTGGGTAGACAACTCAGTCTATACAGACCCAATTGTGACTGGCGGCGTTGGACTAATAACGAGGTAATTCCTTGTGAGAGCTTGGTTAACTTGGATAGCTCAAAAGTGATGTATTCCAAGAGGGACCGAAGATTCTACTTGCCTGCTCATGGTGGCAACGAGTTGTACTCATGGGATCTCCACTTGGAGAAGAACAAAATCCCTGAGATCCATCAGTTGCTGTTGCGCGACCTTCCTCAGTTGGCTGAGTCCGACTGGGGGCTGTTGGATGTGTGTTGCAGGACGGAACACTTTGTGGAGTCAGCCTCCAGTGGCGAGCGTTTCCTTGTCAAATGGTACATTACATACACACTATAAAAGTAAGAATGACTAGTTCAATGGCCGATTGTTTTTTGTGTGCAGGTACGTACAGGGTTACATCTCGTCGAGTGGTGAACAAATTGAGTACACGACAAGGCGGTTCATGGTGTTTAGAGAGGAAGAGACGACAGAACGAAAATACATGTGCTACACAGAGGACATTGGAAATGTGTGCATATTCCTTTCAAAGAGCGAGGCTTTCTGTGTCGAGTCGAGCTCGTGCCCGGGTCTCAAGCCTAACTCCATCTATTATATAGGCCCTGGCTTTGGCACTTACAATATCGCCAACAACACGTTCCATCCTTTTCAAGCTCCTGAAGGTGCACCAACTTCTTTCAAGAACCATTACTGGCTTCCTCCATCTTCCATGTAGCTGATGTTGGTAGATTTATTATATCATTATCTAACTGTTATAAATTTTGCAATCCATAGCACGTTAATTATGATAAGCTTTTTAAAATTCGGACAGCACCTTGCATGCGGGTTTTAGCAACAAATAGACTACAAATTGTATCAAGTATATGTTTTCCTATATTTGTTGCCAAAGCCTATAAAATGAGGAGGAGAAACACTAGATAGAGAACAGAAAAGATGTTTTAAGTAACAAATATATACTGTATAATTCTGAAGGAACATGTTGTAAAGGAAGAGGAAGGTGCAAAAGTATTGAAATCAAACCAAAAGAGAAAAAAACATAAGAAAATTAACTCTAGAGAATTCGAAACTGTGGGATACAAGAGAATGGGATCTTTAGTCAATTGGGATACTGTGTATTTCAACTGGTTAACCAAGAAAAAAAAGGGGTAAAATGTAAAATTATAGAAAGAAAAAGAAAAAGGCTTTCTTTCTAATTCACCAAAAAAGGCTGAAGAGTAAAGAAAAGCTTGATAACCTAAAAGTCTTAAAATCGAGGATTGGAGATTCATCAAGACTCAACAGACTTTGTGGTTGAAAGCTTTTTGAACAATGTTTCGGTTTCTCCCCGGACTATCCAACCACTCTCCCCTCGTAAGCTTCTCTTGTTACTTTGGTATTCTTGGTTTTGTTCTGTTATAAGCAAAAATTTAAGATTTTTACTTGAATTTGGTGTCTGATCTCACCAGAGGGGCTTTCGTTCGTTTTCATCATGTTCCGGCCCGTTTCTGAGGCTTGGCAGTACGATTAAGGAAGATTCACCGGATGTTATCATGTTCGATGCGGCAAAGGAAGCGTTACTCTATGTCCCCGACAAAACACTTCCCCAAGAACTCTCTGGCTCGAGCCTCATCGGAACTTGTAAAGGATGGGGATTTTTCTCTAACTTCTGCGACCGTTCCTTATTCATCTCTGACTATTTAAACCCATTGGCTTCCAAATCAAACCCCAAGGTGATTTCTCTGCCTCCGCTTACTTCTCTCTACACTTGCCAAACCCAAGTCTTCTGCAACGTGGCAATGTCCTCTCCTCCTTGTGATCATCAAGACTGGGTTGTTGCTGTCAAGTTCTTGGGCAGGCAGCTTAGTCTCTGTAGACCCAATCGTGACTTGCGTTGGACTAACGTCTTAACTCCTTTCACCTTCTTGGAAAACTCGAATCTCATGTATTCCAACAGAGACCACAAGTTCTACTTGCCTGCTCCTGGAAGCAACCACTTGTGCTCATTCGATCTCCACTTTAAGAAAGACGAGAATCCTAAGTTCCATAAGTTTCTGTATCACAACCGTCCCAAGTTGTCACAGTCCGAGCATGAGCTGTTGAGTTCCTGTTCCAAGGCAGAACACTGGGTGGAGTCACCCTCTGGCGAACGTTTCCTAGTCAAATGCTACTCATACGGCTCTGGTCAGCTTCTCGAGAGAGACCCGGTATTCATGGTGTTTAGAGAGGCAGAGACAACAGATAAAGGCACAATCATGTGTTACACAGAGGACATTGGAGATGTTTGCATCTTCATTTCAGGGACTGACCCTTTCTGCCTCGAGGCTAGCTTGTGCCCTGGTCTGATCCCCAACTCCATCTATCTTACGGAATCTATCTTTGGTGTGTACGATCTCGCCACCAGAAATATCCGTCATTTTGAAGGCCAAGTTGAAGGGCCACCAAAAACAGAAGAGATTGATGATTTTGCCTCCCTCCCTTACTGGCTTCCTCCGGTTTCTATCTAACTCTATGTTCCCTCTTGATCTTGTTAATGAGATTGCTTAATTTCTCTTATGGATAGAATCCTCATCTAATAGTTTAATGTTTGACGATTCTCTGTATTCGGGCATCTTGATAGCCTGTAAACATCCTTGTTCTCACTTTCCAAGCTTGTACACAACTTGCTGTGGCGTTTCTGTTTTGTCCCTCTGCCTTGTACGTTTTTCATACCGGAAAGTCCAAGATTTGAGAAATATCTGTTGCTTCCATCTTCAGAAATAGATAATTTCTGCTTAGAAGAACCAATGGGTGCTGTGTAGATTACTATAGCAAAGTGAGAGTGTTACTAGCAAAGTCTTTTTTCTCCCTGAGAGCTTAGTGTCACTCTTTTTACATTCTTAGTTTGGCAGTTTGAGACTTTGCAATGTGTCATGATAATATATTAGTACCAAGCGGTCCAAGCCAAGCATGAAAGCCAGAGGACTAGAATCATTAGTTTATATTGGAAGTGGGTGATTATATTGATGGATTTAACTTATTACCTTCAGCAGAACCAAATGTACTCCTTGGTTCCTTGTTTTCCGTCTGCTGCATAAAGCTTTTGAGATTATTGGGATAAATCCTGTTACTTGAACTGGTGCACTATGACACTGACATACACATTACTTCTGAAATCCAGAAAAGAATCTGGAGCAACGAGGCGCAGGTTCTCATCATCTGCAGTGCATATTCTCATTGATAGTGTGACACACAGCTGCAAATTTCAGCGAGAGATATGATAATACACATATCTCTGAATGTATTAGGTCACAATCAAAAAAGATGATGAGGATTAACAAAAGAACAGTTACATTCTCCATTTCAGGACCACTAAACTGAATCAAGCCTTGCCTAATATTTGAGGATTGGAAATGTCAACACAAATCTTTGATTTTTGAATCAGAAACCTGAAATATAAAGCAGCCGCTCAAGAGTCAAGAGGTTCAAAGTCTGGTTTAATAGAACGGTGCAATACATTCATTACTGCAGCTGACGTTGATTTTGGTAAAAAAAAAAACTCGACGACGCCTAGTGTTTTAGAAACTTTAACTAGTATTGTTATAACTTCAAGTCTTTAACTAGTATTGTATTGCTATGCATTTTTCTTCAGGCACCACATGATAATTGGAATATGCAGACGTATTGACTACAAGATGTCACACTGAGTCACGGACTCACGGTTTTACTTCCTTCTAATCGGAATTGTAGGTTTAGTGGTTGTTGGGCTCATAAAACTGTAGCGGCCCATAAAGAGAAGCTGTTGAAGAATCAAGCAGATGTGATGAAATTCAACTTTCGGTTTAATCTCTGGTTCTTCGGTTTAAAATGGTTTACTTTTCCTCCTCTGCATAATCGTATCGTTTCATTTTCAATTTTAAGCTTCGTTTAAAATTCGGTCCAGTTCAAGTAAATTAAACCAGAATTTTCTTTTGTTTAATAGGTTCAATTCGATTTTGATTGCTAATTTACCAATTACGGATGATTAATTATGAGTTACTGAGGATGGTTTACTCCAAACCGAATTTTATTAGGATTTTTTTTTTTTAATTAAGGTTGACTTTCTCGTCGAATTTTAAAACCTTGTATCATAATATTCTCGTCTGATTTTATGATTTGGTTATAAGTTTACGGTTTCAAAAGACTTATTAATCCATTGAGATTAATGTATGTCAAAATGACTTATTCGGTTTGATCCAACAAAGATTGGTCTAAGGTGGATTAGACAAAGTTGACTAGATAAACAAAACTCACTAAAATTGATAAACTAACTATAAAAGCAAGAATCTATCTGCCCACACTTGAGAGAAAATATTTTACCATCACATTCGACCAATTTATCAATGTGATTTTGTCTTGTTCTCAACTAAAACAAAACGAACCAAACCTATCGGCGGTTTGAGTTGGTTAGAACCAACCATAAAAATCATCTCACGCTGAAGTGAAGCTTGAAAAGTCTAATTGCATGGTAATTGGTAAATGACAAAAAATGGTTTATTTGACTAGCATGTATTAATTAATGTAATGTTTTAACGTAGTTACAACTTAAATATTTCTGCCACCAAGAAAAGAATTATTTGACATCGGTTATTATATCCGTTTATGTAATTTGCTTTGCACATTTAAAAAAAAAAAAAAGTAATTTGTTATGGGTAGAAAGTTTATTGGAGTAAAATAAATTTGACAGATTGTATATAAAATCCTTTTACTATGTTTTCTCATGGAGACTACATTATGAGACATAAATTTGGCACCAAAAAGAGAATTAATTGAGATCTATATTGCTTATCAATTCTAAGAATATTTTATGGAGACTACATTATATGTTCTGGAACTATAAATCATGTCAACAAGCCAAATAGTCAGGAATATGTGATCATTATCATAAGTATTCAAGATATTTTGTTTGGCAAGGTGATAACATTTTTCGTACAAAAATAAATTAGCAAGACTAAATTTTTTTGTAGAGGTCAGACGGTAGAATTATCCGTCATATGAGTAGCCGATGTATTATTTATCATGATTTGTAATTGAATAATAATAATCCAGTGTTAAAAAAAAAAAAAAAATTAGCAAATTTTAGCCACATTATGTTTTGATTGTTCTATCAAAGCCACATTATGATTGTTCATACAAGAATTTCCTACGTCCAAACTCCAAATTAGATAATTATAATACATAACATCAATCGACATCAAGTTCACAAACAACAAACAAGCAAATTATGGTTTTCTTTCAGTATTTAGAATGGAATGCCAATACATTCGTAGATTTTCTGTAATATTATTACAGAAAATCAGGATTTAAAAATCAAAACAAAATTATGGTTCTCCTAATATATAATGAGGAAATAAATCTTTCCACGTTGGAGCTCAGTGCCATCATATTCCATTTCATCTTTGTAAGCCCTCATCTGTGATCGATACTTACCCAAATAGGTATATATTTTCATACTGCTGGAGCTAGTGTCATCAAACAAACCGTCATAGACTATGATATCACACCCGATTGGGTGACTCTTCAACTCGTCCAGTGCTTCTAGAAGAGAATCTGTTGTGTCTTCTGTTTGTGTCGTTTATGTTTATTGCTGTAGATTTTCGGTCTTTTTCCGCTACTTGTTTTTTCTGTATCTTCTGTCAAAAATCAAAAATGGTATAAAATTTAACCTTTTACCAAAAAAAAAAAAAAAAAAGCTATGCAATGGTGCCATCATACATTTGTTCTGTAAAATGTAAATTTACTTTTAAGAAGAAATTTTGATTCGAAGTAAAAGAAAAAGTTTCTCTCGAATACTTTTTTGTTACTAAAAGAACTTTTATGTATCAATGTTCTAACTTGGATGTTAATTACCGCAACAAAGAAAGAAAAAGATAAACAAAAAAGGAGAGTCATGAAACTATCTTTTTTTTTTTTTAATAGTAGTCTTCCAAAAACGATGCCGTTTCTCAATCCTCACTTATGCTTTCCGATATGCTTTCTAAGTGCGGCCTCCAAACGCCGACGCGTCCCTTCCTCCGATCTTTTTGCGTCGCTACTTTCTCCGATAATATCTCCGTCAAGTACCGATCAGAGATCAACAGCGATGATTCCTTCTCGTTACTTTTATCTTTATCTTTATTATTTTCGCCATTACATTTCTCACCACCGTCGTGATTATGCCGGCGATGATGCTGTGGCCGTTTCTTGACGACGGCGTTTGCGTTACTTTTTTCCCGGCGGATCTTTCCTCCTCCGGCGCATTTATCAGATTTAGTTGCAGGCATGAGGAAATAAATCTTTCCACGTTGGAGCTCAGCTTCGGGAGGGACGATGACGATCTTTGTAGCCGATATAACGTCACGCTCGTCGTGATCGGACGGTGGAGAAGATGGTTTCTTGAGTACGTGCTTCGGGTGAGCCCTCATGATTTCGCTGGCGGTGATCGTGCCACTGATCTCCTCCACGTGTCCGTTTGAGTGAACTATTCTGATCACGTCAAGTGCTCCACACGGTAGAATGCAGGCTATGCAACACCTGATTGTCTCCTTCATTCTCTTTCTTGTTTTTTATTTAGTTAAAGACTTTGGTTCTTGTAAAAAATCATCAAAGAAGATTGAGATAAAATTGAGAGAGAAACTGAGAGATAGAGAGACGTAAGGTAGTGATGATCTTGAAGAGAGAAGCTTGAGGAAGAACTAAATTTAAATTGTTTTTTTGTATTGAGAAATTTAGACCATGTGTGTATATTATTTATTTATAGTCATGTCTTTTGGTGCTTTTTTATATTTCAGTTTTTGATGTCGTCTTGTAAACTTTTTATTATTGTATAATGTATATTTTTTGTGTGAGTGTGTATTATATATGGTTTTATGGTTTCTGTTAGTTGCTCTTTTTCTGCTCTTTTTCAGCGGCTGGGTTTTAGTTGAATTTCTATTTTATTTTGGTATTGCTCGATTTTGAAATATTCCTTGAACTAACATTTTACCTAAAGCCAAAATTTAAAATTTTCATTATCTGCCTTGTTCATTTGTTTATGAATACATACATTGCACCAACAACAGTATAGGGAACTACAAAATTGCGATCCGTATAAAATAATCATGAGATAACTAAGTGGGCTTGTCCTTTTGATTGTGATAGGAGACGATATATATGTCTTAAAGTCTAAAATTATATCAAAATTGAAAAGTTTGGTATATATTCCTTGAAAAACATTCCTTTGAACACAAACCATACGGAAGATATAGAATCATTTGAAAAATACCTTAATATAAACAAACAAATGGAGTAAGGAGAGAAAAAGAGATCAAATAACATATATATAAATGCATACAAATATAAAAATATTTAGAATTTTACCAAAAAAATTGATGGGGAGAGGGAACAAAAGAGGGGTTGAGATAGATGGAATGAATAATTGCACCCAACAATGTAATGTAAATGTACTTTACCTTTTGGATCCATCGTCTATTAGCATTTGAGGGGACCCCTCTTCTTCGCTATAAAGCTTTCAATTATTTTTTCTTCTTCTTCTTCGTTATTGTTTCATTATCTTATAATATATTTCAATTTTAATAATGCACGGTGTTGTTCATCTAGGCTGGGTGCTTATGGGTAGACACATGTTGTAGCATCATTGGGTCTACATCATATCATCACCACACATTACACACCACTTTCCACAATTCACCGAGTTAAGCCTAGAGTTAAGAACTCATTAATCAGAGAGTTGAAATATTTGTAGCTTCTATCCCGAATAGTCACTGACTAATCAGCTACTAATCGTATTTAGATTTTTGTTATCTAAAAAAATAAGTAAGGTATACATTATATGTCTTACAAATTCAAGAAATTTAAAAATAACTTTTTATTATAATCTTCAACTAAGCAAAACTCTGGTTCAACTTGTCGGCATAGTAATTCGGTGAATACGATGACTGTACTTTATTTTTAAGTAACCATTTGTGTATTATTAGTTTTATATTACTTTTGTACGTATATGTTTCTATGCACACTCAATACTTTGATACTAGTATTATGTTGTAACAAAAGATCGAAAGCTTGCGTTTTCGAAGAGATGTTGAACTTTACATCCTCGGTTCAATTCCGGTTTGAGTGGATGATTTACATTTTACACAATAATAATATTATTAAAGACGGTCTCAGGTCTAGAAAATATACAGGTTTAATCCCAAAACGTCCTAATTAACCAAAAGAAAAAAAGATCAAAGGCTAATGTTGGGAAGTTAAAATGACAGAGTGGTAATAATTTAGCACACAAGAACTTACATGGTGTGAATGTGAATCACTAATTTTGATAAATAATTATAAATAGCGAATTCACGCCATTTATATTATACAAGATTCTCAATACCTAGAAAATAAAAATAATTACTAGTACGGCTCCAAACCCACATAACAACTATTAGAACAAACTTATGATCCTTGCAATTTGTGGTTTTTTCCTATTGTCTTTTTTGGTGTTAACTTTTTTTATTCGTTTTGTTGTCGATAAGTGTCATAAAAAGTCAATCCAATAAGAAATAGTCGAACTTTGATGACATTAGTTTGGATCCTTTTCACTGAATCATGATATGCACGCATCTTGTTGGATTTCAGATCCTACTACCATGTTCTTTTTCATATCTATTACTTTCGGAAAAAGTAACAAAAAAAATGGTTCAATATAAGGAACGTTCAACAACATAATTTTGCTTATATTTTTCTTTCTTTCTACTTGTTCTAACTCTCATTTACAGAGAAAACTACTATAAACCTTAATGAATTATCATTCGTAAAAAAATTGATTTAAATCAGAGAATATAGACACATACGTTATAATTAAGAAATTATAACGATTTATTTGTTAAAAAAAAAAAAAAAAGAAGAAGAGGATAATAAGAGAAGTATGCTTTCAATATATCCGGAGGCAAGATCATGTGGATTTGCTTTTCTTTTGAAAGTGATTGACTCATGGACCCCTCTCTCTTTTACATTTTGGTGTTTGGTGAACTTCTTTTCACTTCTTTTTTTCCTGATAGAAAGTTTGCAAATGAGTTTGATTGCACGAAACTAAGAACAAAAAAAGTTTTACATAAAAAAACAAAAGGAGATAATACGTACACCCCAACTCATACATTATTTAATTCTTTTTTTACTATAAAATAGTAGTAAGACAATTATCTAAAATACCATCATTTTTGTTTTTAAGACAAAAATACCACTAAACTAAATTTAAACAAAATACCACTAGACAAAAATACCATTATCCATTGAGTTATCTATATTTTTGTAAGAACAAGCCAAATTTCCCTAGAACCGGTCTAAAGAACCAAATAGTAAAGTTAATCAACTAATGTTAAAAGAATTGTCTAATTAAGATAGCAGTAGTTTTGGCTCGTATTTGGATGTATAGTTTTCTTTTTCTTTTTCGAATTTGAACAAAACTCTTAACGTCACATTTCACATGTATTCTTAATTAGACAATTCTTTTAACATTAGTTGATTAACTTTAATATTTGGTTCTTTAGACCGGTTCTAGGGAAATTTGGCTTGTTCTTACAAAAATATAGATAACTCAATGGATAATGCCAATGTTACTTGGACTTTAGACATGGTGGTCAGACGGCAACAAGACTATACAACATCCCTCCATATATATATGAGACTTGGGATCTAGCTACCAAGTTTTTTGATAAAAATGTCACGTTGAATCTTACTTGAAGCGTTACTTCGATTTTTCTCATCTCACTTCTAGTTTTTTTTTGTCTTTTTTTCTTTTTTTAATATTTGTTTATGGGACCAAACCTAAAACCTAAATTGCGTTAGCTGATTATTTGATAATGGCTCTTAAGGGGTTCAATGTCGAGAGTCGAGACTACCATTCAGTATCAATGGACTGAGGCGTTGTGACTGTGAAGGAGGTACTTATCCTTTCATGCATTGGTCAGGCGTTATGCTAGGGTGGGGCTTCACCGTTACAATATGTTGAAGGTAATATAAGTCTCTTCTTGGTGCTTCCTTTATCTTTATGTTGTATTTGTTACACCACATTCAATTTCTTTCTTGATGTACATGTACATCAGGGGACAAACTTACAATTCATTTGCTTAGAGAAATTCAATATGCATGAGAATGAATTTTGCTTCCGTCGACTCCATAACTTTGGTTGCATACGATTCCGAGCAAAATTTTCAGGTTAAAGTTGGTGAAAAATGTTTTAGCGAATTGGATTTGATGTGCTCTATTGCTAGGTGTCAAGGTAAATGTGACTTTTGGTGTACATTGTTAAATTTTTATACATGTCCAAATCCAGTATATTTCACTTGCTAATTAATCGCGTAGGCGTTCGTCGTGTTGGCTTGTCGTCTGCATAGTGGGGATTGATTGGTTTTGTGCAATTTGTTCTGTTTTTTTTTTTTTTTTTTTTTTTTTTTTTTTTAAGTTTGTAGCTTAACTCTCTGAATTTTAAGGACCTTATCATAACTAATGTGATACGGATACCTAAAATAAGTTCAAGACACACACTCAACGAAACATATCATTGCAAAAAGGTTATCTTAAGAGAGAGTAAAATATAATTAAGCTACCTAATGTAGATGCAAAGTTACAGAATCAAAACCCAAAGCAAAGATTATTCTCCTAACAGTTACACACAGATATAACCCAATTGTCTTACTCACAGATTGTAAAGACAAAAAAAAAAAAGTAATAAAGCAGCAAGAAGCTAGACGTTTCACAATCATCGTCAGAGTGTGTTATGCTAGTTGCACTTAGTAGAAGAGACTCAAGATTAGTATAATAACTACACATCAATCAAACGAGGAGCTTTCTTCACTTGCAATATCACATTGGGGGTTGTAACTAACATGCTAGCAAGTACATTGCTCTGGTCAAGATTTGAACTTTGTTTTCGATATCTCCATATCATAAAAGCTTCCGCAAAGAAGCAAGAAGTGCTTCGACCAGCTCTTATTGTAACAAGCTAATATAAACACTAGAACAGAAGAGAAACTTTTCCATCTTTGAATTTTCCATACATTACATTTCTTTATAAGCAAGATCCCCAACTTTATTCCGACTACATTCGTTTCGACAAAACCAAATCAATTCCACAATTAATAAAGAGGAAACTGTTTTGCAATCACAGACTTACTTATGATCAACTCGCTCTTGGATCCATCCCTTGCTGCCAAACGTAGACAAGCTCATCCCAACCTGTGCTCGCCATCAAACCTTCAACAAGAACACTCATATCGATCCCAACAGCAAACTCTGTATGATGATCATACCTACCAACCAAAGCATCCTCCACCATGTAATCCCAAAGACAAACAGTCATATCATATGAGCAAGAAGCAATCATACTCCTCCTATGCGGCGAGAATTTCACCTTCCTCACCGCATATCCATGGCCATTAAGCACAGCCAAAGGAACTCTATAACTCCTCACATCCCAAACCTTGATCGTCTTGTCCACTGAAGCAGTAGCTAAAATACAATCATCATACTTGTTCCAATCACAGGACAAAATCTCAAATTCATGAGCAGGGATGATCATAGTGGATCCAGGTTCTCTAACATCCCAAATCCTTAAAGTACAATCTCCAGAAGCAGAAGCAAACACATCACCATGTTTAGGATTCCAAACCGCTTGATAAACGCAATACACATGTTCCTTAAAAGTTCTGATACTCGCCGGACGATCCATAGCCCAAAGCTTAACCGTATCATCCCACGAAGAAGTTAGAAACGAATCACGGCGCGTGGGATTATAATCCACAGATTGAACCTCACGCGCGTGCTCTTGAAAAGATCGAACCGGATTAGAAGGAGGAGGAAGAGCTGTGTCGTAAATCTTCACGGAGCCATCACCATTAGCGGCGATGAGTACAGAGTCATGAGATTCTGACCAACAGACGTCGTATACAGCGTCTGCTGTATCGTACGCGACGGTTTCAGTGACTCCGGGAGCTCCAGGAGCAAGCTCGAGGACATGGATTCGACCGTTTCCGAGGATTCCGAAGTTCTGCGCTGTGGCGACAGCGAGGCGTGACTCGTAGAATGGACTGAATTTCACAGAGTTTCCGTTGAACGGAGCTTTGAACACCGGCATAGCTTCTTCTTCTTCTCCGACTAGTTTGAGTCTTCTCGAAGATTCGATTCAACGATCTGATCGGATAATGCCGATTTTGCTCATCACGAATTAATTTTTTCCAAAAAATTAAATGATATGCTGAATCGGGCCTTTTGGGCCGGAGCCTAGCCCATTTACGAGGTTGTGGGGAAAACGGTGTCGTTTGGGATTTCGAGTTAGGGTTTTTTGGGGGGTTTGGTTCTTCTTACGGAGAAGCTTCATCGTCTCTTTGTTTCCTCCAATTTCATAGTTTCCGAGACAGAGTGAGAGAGAGAAATCTAAATTCGAGAAGAGAAGTTTTAATTTTCGAGTTAGTTTTCAATGGAAGAGATTACGGAAGGAGTTAACAACATGAACTTGGCTGTTGATACCCAGAAGAAGAATCGGATTCAAGTTTCCAACACTAAGAAACCATTGTTCTTCTACGTCAATCTCGCCAAGGTATAAAAAACCCCTAAAAATCGAATCTTGGACTAATTCTTCTTAAGATTGACATCTGTGGATTCGAGCTGTTTCTATTTGAGTACTCATGTCTGGAAATTTCTGTGATTTCTTCATGTGAAGTATGTAGCTTCTTTAGACTTTGATGAGTTAGTTCTGTAAATTGGTAACAATGTTTGTTCCTTAGATTTATGAATATATTTTGCTCCTTAGATTGATTAAACCTGTTTATGTTATTGACTTTGTTTGGTGTTTTCACAGAGATACATGCAGCAGTACACTGATGTCGAATTGTCAGCACTCGGAATGGGTAATGTTTCTCACTATGATCTTTGTGTGTATTTCAAAATCTAATGTATGGTTTAAGCAATCTCTAAATGTAACTGAGTTCATTTAAGGTCAAAGTTTCTAGAAAAGCTATTTCCTTTTATTGTCATGAGATAAGAATCTTTTATCTTCTCTATGACCTTGTCTTATATTATCCGAGCTTCTCATCAAAGATTCATTTGTGCATTGTGCAGCTATTGCTACTGTTGTTACGGTTGCTGAGATATTGAAGAACAATGGCTTTGCTGTTGAAAAGAGTAAGATCTTCTTAAATCTTGAATTTAAAATTTGTTTACCACAAGAGATTTGAAAGATTCAGTGACTAATATTAGCTTATTTGGAACTTGTTTCTTCCTATAGAGATCATGACCTCGACTGTGGATATCAAGGATGATTCAAGGGGACGTCCTGTGCAGAAAGCCAAGGTAATATTTTCGAATCGTTTGAAAAATTGCTTAGGTTGTGAAAAATTAAGCTTCAATCTATGAATTTTTGTTCTGGTAAATTGCTATGTTGTTTGCTAAATTTGTGACTTTGTGACTTTGTAGATTGAGATCACGCTTGCCAAGTCTGAGAAGTTCGATGAATTAATGGCTGCAGCCAATGAAGAGAAGGAGGCTGCAGAAGCTCAAGAGCAGAACTAAATTGTTTTAAGTTTTTCTGTTCAACGATCTTATTTCTTCGTTACCTATCTCTCTGCTTAATTTTAAGACACTTTTATTTGTTTTATTTTGTTAATTTTTGGTTCACTTCTTAATGCTATCATGGATTGTGTTTTCTTTGTACCTGTGAACAATTTTATATGAGTATCGTAGGAGTTAGAAACGATGGCTTGGTTGCATTGCATTTTCGACTATCAAAGTCGAAACCAGGGGAATAGCCGAATAGGGTGAAGTTTTTAAAAATTTTGAAATCAAATTTACTTATTTAAAAATAATTCTTTTACTATGAACAATTGGTTATACACGACAAATTACCATCTGTTGGGATGATAGAACAAATGTAAGGCACATGATCAACAACATCTTTGGATCCATAGGACCATATGTGATATCATGGGTTTGTCGCTATAACTATAAGTCTAAAAACCTTTTTTGTTTATATCAATTCTTTTAGTTAAAACACTAAAATCGTTACCATACTAGTAGAAAAAAGAAAGAAAGTGATTTGCAATAAGGTTTTATTAGTTGCTAACTAAAATCACTTTGGTTCAAATTCTTAGCACCAATATTCAATAGGATTTGACCAAATAAAAGTCGGTCACTTAAAAAACAAAAATAAAAGTCAGTCAATATTCCATTGCATACCAATGATAATAGCTTTTGACTTTTACTGTTTTAATTATTATTTCTAAACATTTGAGTGATTGGATTGTATGATCATGGAAAAAATCGATATTGTAATGTTAATTGAAATAAACTTTAGTAGTAGACTAGTAGTTATAAAAAATCAATAGTTGGCAAAAACAAAAAAAAAATCAATAGTTGGCAAAACAAAAAAAAATCAATAATTGGCATTTGACACTTATTAGCATGCAAATGTGTTTATGAGGGTCAATGCCACAACGGTGTTTGAAAGCGGTCTGCTGACTAAAAGTGTTCGTTAGCCAACCGTTTTATTCATTTAGTAAAATACAAAAACAAAATGAATTTTACTAATCGCTATTTTGTGTAATGGAAAGTTCATTGATTAGGTGGGTTTTCTCTAGTAAAGATGATAGTTATGGGGTTGTTTATTTAAATTAATTATTTTTTGTATCAGAAAAAAAGATTTTGCATTATGTAAGCATACTACACTATACATATATGTCATTACGTCAATATTATAACATTACTTGTCTAGCAATATCCAATCTATCCAAAGTTATGAAGACAAGTGTACACTTTTTGTCCAAAAAAAAAAAACTCCTGGTATTGATTGAAATAAAAGTGAGTTAAGTTGGTGTTTATTCATTTAATTATTTATTCTAAAGTTATTGTATTTCTTAACAGATTCAACTGAACTATTATAAATTAAATGATTGAAAATGATAGATAGTTGGTTGCGCCAAAAATTCAAATTCTTTGCTTCCATCATTCTCTAATAGTCTAATGTGTCGGCCCACAACTTAAATTATTCCACAAAAATGCAAGTAAAAAGTGAAAAAGGTATCATCATTGTTTAGTTGTTGGGAATTTGGAAGTGAGATAATGATATTAGTCGGTGCATGGTGGTAAGTGGGTGAAAAGAAGTAGAACATGGTATCAAATTAAACCAACAATAATAGGATTTACTCGTGAGGATTGCAAATATTCACTAACAAATAAGATTTTTTCCTCTACAAAAACCAACACATTTTCTACATTTTTGTTAAACTATGGAGTCTTATATTATAGTGAAGATTCATTTGATCAAGGTTATATGTAAAAAAGGTAATGATATTTCATGTATTTTAGATCTATACTATATTGATATTTCCTAAAAATATATTATTAATTCATTTCAAATTAAAAACACTTAAAACCTCGTATCCGATCGATGATAGTAAAAATCCGGCAATCCACAACCGACGAAAAAATAGATATATTTTTCAAATTGATGATGACCCACTATAATCATGTACTTATCGTTTTTGATGATGATACTTAGGATACAAATTCTAACAGTTTCTTCCAATGCAGGTTCAGAATTCAATACTTTCAAATACTCATTAAACATCTCATGAGAAACTTGTATATATGACATAATAATTATTTGATATTTTGACAAAAAAAATAAAAAATTATTTGATGTAAAAGCGTAATCGATTGTTCCAATATTTGATAACCGGATTGGTTTGTTTCGGTTAAATCTCAGTAAATACCCCACCTCTATTATTAATGTGCATAGAGGCATAACAAGATCTTTGACCAATAAGAGAAAGTGTAAATACAAGTTAAAGAAGAGGAAGAAGTGAAAGAAGAGTCCAAATGCACCAATCATCTCGTGACTACTCCACCTCTGTGTCCCATCTTCCTCTTCGTCATCTTCACGGCACATACTCAAAAAAAAAAAAAGCTTAGCTTCTCTCTCTGTTACGTTTACTCAAGTCTTTAGTCTCCTTAACTCTCAAGCCTCTTCCTCTCCTTATCTCCGCGTGGAAAAAAACGATTCTCTTTCGCACTTCCAAGTTAGTTTCCTTTGCTTCTTCCGATCTGTGAGCCTTTTTCTTTCCGGTAACGTTGATCTCAGTCCTTCTAGTTTAACCCGAGTTTCTCTAAATTTTGATTGTAGAAATGGTTAATTAGAATTATTACCGATTGGATTTTTTACCTGACCGTTACTTTCTCCATTTGATTATCTCAATTCTGCTTTATTACACCGATTTATGAGATCATCACAATCTTCTAATTGTGGGGTTTCTAATACTCAATTGCGCCAATGATTTTCAAATTTTGTAAGCGTTGTTGCGTAAATATTATATTAAAATTTAAGTGTTTATACTAGGATAAGTTCACATAGAGGTCTCTTGTTATTATTTTTGTATGTATAAAAATTCAAGATTACTGAAAACTCTTATGTTTGTTTTTTTCCAGATCTGTTCTAGAGAAGTGGAGTATATATCAAAAAGCTAATGAGTTTCATTGGTCTGTGAGCCATATCTTAACAACTAAACTCAACACTGCTTACTATGACGGAGAGGAAACTGAACTTGAATGCACCTCTTCTTTCCACAAGGCGGAACACAGCAGCAGTCTCTGTGCGTAGAAACAAGAGTAGTAATTTCACTGATTATGACTCTAAGACAAGTGATTGTCCTTCTGTTCCAGTTCTTGTCCCTGAGATTGGTTTTGATCAAGTTACTGAGCCTGCCTCTGTTCCTTTCACTTGGGAGCAAGCTCCTGGGAGATTAAAGGGCAATGATTTCAAACCTCAAGTATGTGACTTGACGCAAGAAGAAGAACAAGTCTTCACACCATGTCTTCCACCGGGTAAAGCCATTGATGGAAACATGACAAGATTGCAGAGTTCAAAAGGTAAACAAGTTGAAGAATCAGAAGATGATGAAGATGATGTGTTTTCTGATGCTCGTGATACACTCTCTATAAAGGACTCGTTTTCTTTTAACAATAGCATAAGTGGTGTGAGTGGATATGGTGTTGTTGTTGAGACCAAGAAACTTAAAATTTCTGAGGATGCTAACTCTCGGGATTTCATGTTGAACCGTTTCTTACCAGCTGCTAAAGCCATGACTGTGGAGCAGCCTCATTATCCTTCGAATCGAAAACCAT
This sequence comes from Erysimum cheiranthoides, assembly GCA_011420285.2. NCBI lineage: Eukaryota > Viridiplantae > Streptophyta > Magnoliopsida > Brassicales > Brassicaceae > Erysimum > Erysimum cheiranthoides. Next base: position 14,068,061 of record CM022176.2, on the reverse strand, counting down.
CGACTTTTATGCCTGAACCAACTATAAAGATAAGAGAGTTAGTACCGGGGGAGAAGCAGCAAACTCCTAATAGGTATGATGAGTCTATAGTTCCATCTTATTATTACCACCAAGATGTAGATGACGAAAAAAGCGAGGAGGATGATGAAGCTGATGAAGTTTCTGAGTACGCTTATGTTTCAAAGAGAGGTTGTGGGATGTTGCCACAATTGTGCTTTAAAGACTCTCTTGGCATGCTGAACACAATGCCTGGTTTTAAAGCCAAACACAACTCTCCAATAACATCCCCAAACCATGATCAAGTGAAGTCAAGCAAGGTTGCTCAACTCAAATCTCGAATCCAATCTGCTAAAAAGGTTGCTCTTGAACTCCTACTTACTAGTTTCTTCTCAAGAACCATTGTCTTGAACTCTTATTAGTCCCTTATAGATTTGAGTAGACACTCGCTGATTATTAGCTCTTGTACATTTTCCAGCTGGCTCTTGATTCAGTTTCTAAGCACAAGTTGGGTGGTAAAGTTCAATCACCTGTTCATGCAAGCTTCAGGAAGAAGTTCAACTCTGAATCAAACCTGAATTCTGTTGCAAGTAGGTCTTCATCTCCTTACAGACACTCTCGCTGTATGTCACCATTTCGCAGTACCGGTAACAGTTCTCCTTTTCACCCTGCGGGTTTCCCTGAGACTCGTAAGGAAACCGAGAATCTGAGAGCTAACAGATTGAGCAAGCATACTAGAAACATAAGCAGGTCTCAGGAGTTACTCTATCTAAAAAGCGATGGTTCCACTAGCTCTCTCTTGGAGAAGACAGTATATGTCGACACCGAGAATTTTCCCATGAACAATGATCAGCATGACTCAAATGTCATGATGTTTCCAGAGGAAGCACCGGATGCCAATCTTGAGCTTGAAGCTTTCGAAAATATTAGTATTCGAAGTGGCGAAATGGTGAAGGGAGATGAGTTAGTAAAGATCAATAGTGGTCTTGGTCAGTCTCCTCTTGCACCACCGTCGCCTAAAAAGCCTTCTGAGTCTTGGCTTTGTCATAATCTGCCTTCAGTAACTTCTCAGATCCCTTCAGTTAGATATCCATTCAATCCTCAAAAGCAGGATCTTACAGTAAACTTCAGAAATGTTACCAAGTGGGAAACTATTGTTAAGACTTCTTACATACACAGAGATCATATCCGATATTCTGAAGTAAGCATCTCTCATTTTCATGTGGAATACACAAGCAAGATTAAGCTACCATCTTTGGTATTTACTCACTTCATTCTTTTGCAGGAACTGGTTGCTCATACATCACATCAGGTTTGACTTCCCCTGGATCATCAGGTTTATACATACGTTTCAGCTTGGTTGGCCATTGTCGGTTATAGCCATTTCATTACTGGTATAAAGAATATATGTGATTGTTTTATGAACTTTATAACTGGTTTACATGTGCAGCTTCAAAATATGTGAGTTTACCTAATAAGGATCCTAGAGGAGCCTGTGTTCTTGGTAAATGCTCTAACCGATTTATATTAAAGGCATCTCTTACTATGCTAAATTTTTGCATTCTGAGTGTTCTTTTTATCAACTAACTTATTTGTTCATTGAGGTCTTCTTCATTTGGTGAAAATCTCACTAAGAGTAATGCATGTAAATTTAATTAGGCAAATATTGAAAAGCTTAGGAAGAACAAAACATTTAGATAAGGGAAGGCTGAGATAGAATTTCCATTAAGCTCGTGTCTTGTTTTACATATATACATATTATATGAGCAATCTACGAAAAAACTGGATCGACGACCAGCAAAAATCGACTAATTGCCTGATATCTCACTCCCCTTTTGCTTCTTTTCTTCTCTCACCTTCCTATCACTCACATTACAATAACACTTACATATATACACACATACACACACACACACTGGAGATTACGGGGATCTTGACATTCAAGATCTCCGTAATCTTTAGCTATTCGAAACCAACATAAACATAGAACAAGAATAACGAATAAATAATCAATAGTAACAAAAGAATGTTATACAATCTTGTTTCTTGTATTCTTGTTCTCAGCCTTCCTCTGTTTTACTATTCAGTATCAGATGGCATATACAATGTTTCTTCAACTACAACTTCTTCGTGGATTAGTTTCTCCAGCTCCGGTCTGAGTTCCTTGTTGCAAAACTCTTCATACTCTTCTCTGTTTCCTCCTTTCTTCTTCACCTCCACCACCACAAGAGATGAAGTCAGCTCATATATCTCAGCTGCAATTGTCAAAGGACCTTTTGCTCCTTCTCTGCATCCTTCTAATCTCAAACTCCATTCTTTCTTCCTCACAGTAAAGCTCACGACTTTCGCAATCTCCTCCAGTTTCGATATGATCTTCGAAACCGGAGCACCTGACACAAACCTCGTCCCTTCTCCTCCTTCTTCCTCAAACAAACCAGACAGATCAAACCCGGAAGAGAAAGATATAATGTCAAACGCGTTTAAGCTAGCGGGTCTCGGCATTGCACCGAACCCCATCCTTTTCACATCGAACTCCGCATCGCTCTCTGAAACCGTCGAAGACCGGCCAGATGAAGATGCCTCTTCCTCCTCATCTTCATCTTCCCTACACAACTTATCGTCTTCGATATAAAATTTGACATGTTTGAATCCCTTCTTGAACCATCTGCTCTTCATGATCTCGGGTATCGTAATCCGAGTATCCGGATTCGTGTCAAGAAGCCGAGTCAATAACCGAACAAGATCCGATGAAAACCAACGAGGACATCTAAATTCGCCTTTGTAAATCTTCTTGTACATAGCCATAATGTTCTTGTCGTAGAAAGGAATGTGACCAGCCATCAAAACGAATAAGATCACTCCACAAGACCAAACATCGGCTTTCGCTGCGTCATACCCTTTTCGAGTCAAAACCTCCGGCGCAAGATAAGCTGGAGTCCCGCAGAACGTGTGGCAGAGACCGTCCTGCCGAAGCTGCTCTGCCACCGCGCTGAGACCAAAGTCAGAGACTTTAAGGTTCCCTTTGTCGTCTAAAAGAAGATTCTCCGGCTTAAGGTCACGGTGGTAAACACCGCGTCCGTGGCAGAACGATACAGAGGAAATTAGCTGCTGGAAATATCTTCTAGCGGTTTCCTCCGGCAATCGACCTTTAGCCACCGTGTTGAATAACTCGCCGCCTCGAACGTACTCCATCACAAAGTAAATCTTCGTCTTCGTCGCCATAACCTCGAATAGATGAACGATGTAAGGGTGACGGACACGGCGGAGGATCGAGATTTCCCGTTTAATGTGAGCAACCAAACCGCTCTTCATGATCTTCTCCTTGTCAATGACTTTAATGGCTACATTTTCGCCGGATTTGATGTTTTGGGCTAAATAAACCTTAGCGAATGTTCCGTGGCCAAGAAGCTTCCCTAGCTCGTACTTCCCCATTAGAATGTTGTTTCTTGGACTCCTAGGGCTCCTTGGACTCAGTGGGCTGATGTTGCCGTCTTTGTCCGTGTCCTTTATACCGATCCGGCCAAGAAGATCCGCCACGTATCGTAGAGCATAAGGCTTTGGATGCGGCGGTGGTGCCGGCGGAGGCTCTGGGACGATAGTGGTAACCACCGGTGGTGGTTGAGCCAAGGCTTGAGCCATCCGTGACTAGAAGGAGTTTTGATTGGTTTTGGTTTTTGTATTTGGGGTTTTGGTTGGTTTGTTTGTTTCTTCCGTTTGAGTCTCCTTGTTTGGTTGGTTGGCCGGCCGAACGTGTGAAAACGACCAAAAAGCCAAAAAGAAACAGAACGAAAATAAAATAGGGTTTGGTTGTTTTGGCCGGTTGTTGATGTTTGGCTTACCTAAATTTGTCTTGTTTTATAACGGTTTTGGTTTGAATTATTATTATGCTTGCTAATTTGAAATGGTCTAATAGTCTTTATTCGAAATTTAATATTATTTGACTTCAAATTTATCATAAAATCCGTCTTTATATTTGCCAGCAAATTTACACGTGTTTTAATGAATTATTTATTATTGTATTGAATATCCAATAAAGCATCAAGATCTTCTGTTATAGAAAGATAAGAGTTAACTAGCACGCTATACACGGGAAAAGAGTGTATTTCAACCCGAACGTTTTCAAAAATGCGTTTTTCAACCTGTACAATTAAGTAGTGCGTTTTTCAACCTGAATTCCTTATTAATTCAAAATAACAACCCAAATTATTCTGTTGAGGTCGATTTCTACATCGTCGTTAACAGACGTTTGTTAAACGTTAAATGTGATTAGTCAGACGCCACAGTGGCAAATAGAAACAATGATGTGGCACAAAACGACGTTGTTTTGTGCCCTAGAGTCACAAAAAGATTACCAATGGTACAGAGTAAGATGTACTAGACTCACAGACTTCATTTCTATCCTATGATCCTGGAATAATCCTACAAAACTTAAGCTTCTTTTGCTCCTCCTCTATCATTTGTCCTATTCTGGGAGGTAATCTACATGTATGGTTGCGCGCTTGTGTCTTCCTTAGATCAATACGGATCATGGCTCTCCTCCTTATTGTCTCCAACATCTCAACCATTGGTAATCGTTTTATGACTCTAGGGCACAAAACGACGTCGTTTTGTGCCACATCACTGTTTCTATTTGCCACCGTGACGTCTGACTAATCACATTTAACGTTTAACAAATATATGTTAACGACGATGTAGAAATCGACCTCAACCGAATAATCTGGGTTGTTATTTTGAATTAATAAAGAGTTCAGGTTGAAAAACGCACTACTTAATTGTACAGGTTGAAAAACGCACTTTCGAAAAAGTTCGGGTTGAAATACACCTTTTTCCCCGCTATACACCAAGGCAACATTTGTTTTAAAAAAATATTAAAGTTATTCAGCGAGAAAAATAAAGTTATTTATAGATTTAGCAATCGTAAGAAAACTTTATAATAACTTGAATAAAATAAAGGAAAGACATTGAAACTCAAAACTTTAGATGGTGTCGTCTCAGAAATTTCAATACCGTATACAATGTAATTTTCTTACCAATCAACGTCCAATTTACAACGAACAATGGGTTTAGTGATTTTCGCTATAATATTTCTACTTTCTACAATTTCTTCAGTGTCAGATAATAGAGAGAACTTATCAGCAGTCAGCACCACTCAGCACCAGAGGGAATCTGATCGATCAGCAGATCATGGATTCATAAATAGTTGTCATCGTACGACATGGTCACGCTTCACTGACTTTGGACATTTAAAATCTCTATTTCTCTCGTCATCCCTTTTCTAGGCTTTTTTTTTTTTTTTTTTTTTTTTTAATAACCTGTTTTTGTGACAACCTATAATAAGTTAATAACAATATGAATTAGACATGTACGAATGGTATTTGTGGGAACCACGTGTTGCTGAGTTTGTGGTGACGTGAGTTCGTGGACTTCACATCGCCGACCCGACCAAATCCAAGTTCCATTTTTTTCCTTACATAAGGTCCAGTTTTCTCTAATAAAATTATTTCCAAAGTGTTTTTTTTTTTGTTGATGGATGTTCAATATGATTCAATAATATTACTTTCAAAGTTATATCAAATCTTTGTGGTCACGAATTTTTTATGTTAAATTCGTGGTCACGTATTGACTTTAACATTATCCAAATTTGATTTTCTACCTTTTATATATTGTCTGTATGAATTTTCGACATTGAAATCCAGATTAAAACATATTGTCATTAGTTTTAGTTTTAGTGACATGTAAAGTAACTGAAATGTTTTTGAAATGGAACATTTTTAAAATTCATCCACTACAACTTATTCTAGACTCAATTGTTTTTTGTTTTTTTTTTGTTAAAGGGCTAGAGACTCAATTGTTATGCGGAGGTAATTGATACAAATAACCTTTTTATATATAACCAACATATATGTATATATATATAGTTATATAAAAATAACAAAAAAAAAAGATTATCGAGTATAACTCTTGTATTAGCTTATTATATGGGTTGCTATCATTTGAACATCTCAAAGTGATTATGCTTTCTGTGGAAAAGAAAACACTCCTTGAACTGTTAATTATTTAACCTTATCCATAAGCAGGGAAGAACACATAAGCAAAAGTCAGTAATTTAACCGACCGTTTACAATTTATACGAAATAAAGAAAAAGTTTTCTAGGTGTGACAATATTACGTATTTATTGAGTATACCTTGAAATTAAATTAAATCAAGTAGGCTTTTGTAATAAATTAACAAGTTCAAGTGATTTTCTGGCTTTTCATAGAAGCAACGGAGCTTATATATATGAAACGACGACTGTTCATAATTTTGTTTACTAGTCTTAGTTATCCTATCCATAATATTTTTGACTATGAATCACATCTTAGGAGAAAAAAAAAAGAAAAAATTGCAACAGGAAAAAATAATCAGTCTACTGCAGTCTGCAGTAGTTTTACAGATAAAAGTTATGACCATTTCCAACGTCAACATACGCATGAGAACCTAAGTATCCAAGAACAAAAACCAAGTCCAAAAGAATAGAGAACTTACGCATGAGCAAACGCCTTAAGGTAATGAACATTCTGACCAATATACTGACGAAACGTGTCGATCTTGAGATTTCCGGCGGCTAAACAAACGGGGAAGGGGCTGTAGATAGAGAAGAGGCACTCTCTGTTAAATTGTATAAAAACCTTATAAAACCTTATAAATACTTAATTTGTAAAACAGTTTTCGAAGAAATTCTAAGGTTTTATAAGGTATTTAAAATATTTTATAAAATTTCAAAACCTTGTAAAACATTTTTACAAGGTATTTATAAGGTTTTATTGTTTTGAAAGGTTTTATAATGTTCTTATACGGTTTTATAAGATTTTAATAAAGTATTTTATAAGATTTCAAAACCATATAAAACTTATAAATACCTTATAAAACAGTTTTTAAGGTATTTATAAGGTTTTACAAGGTTTATATAGGGTTTTATAATGTTTTTATAATATTTTTATAAGGTTTTTATACAGTTTTTATAAGGTTTTTAAAATGTTCTAAACTATTTTATAAGATTTTAAAACCTTATAAATATTTTGTAAAACCATTTTACAAGTTATTTATAAGGTTTTACAAAGTATTTATAAGTTTTATAAGCTTTTTATAGGTTTTTATAAGCTTTTTATATGCTTTTTATAAGCTTTTTATAAGGTATAATTTTTCCGTAATTTTGGCGGGAAAATCCGTTCACAAATTTTTAGTGGAAATTTTGACGGAAAATTTTAGCGGGAAAATTTATTTATTTTTTTTTTGGCGGGAAAATTTTCGAAATTTTTGACGGGAAAGTTTTTTTCTTTTTTTTTGGCGAGAAAATTTTTGGCGGAAATTTTTTTATGAGGATAGGGTTTTGAGTCTTGAGGATAGAGTTTTGATTATTAAAGACAGTTTCATCCTTTTGCTACAGTATTATGGGTACATATTAAAATTGACATAGGAGAATGACATTTTTGATCAGGCGTATGGTTGAAAGAGCATTTTTGAAAATCTCCCTAGATATTTCGATGGAGATGTATCTATTTAAACAAAACAAAGAAAACTTTAACATAGTTTAATCAAAGTAAATTTAACATTCCTCATGGGATAAGATGATGTGAAGATCACACTATATTATATCACATCTATCTTGGATAGTGTTCATCTTTAATCACGACGTACCTCAGTAACCTCTATACATTCCATTTTTAGATTCCGTGTGTATTACACATTCCATAAACTCAAACTTTACGGAATGATTAGTTGATGCGAGAAAGTCGCCGCTAACGTACCTCTTTATGAAGGCACAATGGTCGTATAGGAGAAATTATTTACAATTCAGAGATGTAATATAACTTATTCAAGCTACCTAAATAGTTAAGACTATATGCAAACTAATCATGCATCAATAAAAAGATAACAAGTTTTAATAGAGACTGATGATTTCTGTCTAAGAAACTATAGACGACTGAGATTTTTTTTTTTTTTTTTTTTTTTAAAAATAATTAAACTTTATTAAAATGGGCCAACCCAACAAGTATTGGGCATGGACGACTGAGATTTGTTTCGTAAGTAGTACATAGACACAATGTAAAAAACTTATTGATCACTTAGACTCATTGCATTTGATGTTAAAAAAGAAAAAGTTAGACTCATTGCTTTTTATAATAATTTTACTATTAGGCTTTTAGTAATAATTAATTAATCTAAATTCAATTACATAATGAGAGAACTAAAAGCCCAATTATCTAGTCAGCAATCCAATTCATAAAACTATGTCATTTTTAAAATGATCCAACAACTAAAGCAAATCAGCCAATGTCCATCTCAAATCCCAAATTCCAAATGATAGACTTTACAAATTAATTGTAAGAAAAAATAAAGTTTGGGGCATAAAAAGCTAAATTCGCAGATAGGTTTGAAATATCGGAAATGTCAGACAGATCATCTTACCTCATTTTCATCGACAAAATAGACGTCGTTAAGTTTCAGTCCAGGGTCTGAGCTAGTGGAGAGACAAAAAGGCTCACCCTATGATATGAAAATGTTGAGATCTCCAATATCATTGGTGAAAACAACATTTCCTTCATCGTCTAGTTTGAAAACCATTAAACCTTTCATTTGTATATGAGCTATATCTTTGATTATGTCCTTGTACCACTTGACCATAAAAGTTTCTCCAGCTGGGGACTCCACCAAGTGTTTAGTCATGTAAGTTGAACCAACAAGCTCCATGTAAGTTGAACCAACAAGCTCCGCTATTGTCTTTGTGAACATGGGAAGGGTTTGAAAATGTAACTTCTGCAACTTGGGGCTGTTCATGTGCGTGTGGAGATCACATAATCCAATTTGGTAGCCTCTATGAGCGAGCAAGGAAAACATATGATCTATCTTGGAAAACCATATAACATATAACATGGTAATGTTAACCATTGTACAACGTCTGCACTTTGCATACAATGTCTAAACTATATATTTTTAATAGAGACTGATTTATGTCTAAAAAATGAGAGACGACTAAAATTTGTTTTCGGAATAGTACATAGAGACAATATCCCCTATATATTAATAGAAAAACATTTTTGCCAAAAATGTTGATATGTCAGCATTTGAGAGCTCGATATTAATTATAAAAATAAAACTTTAGCCAAAGCTTTCAAACTATCTTCTCACCTATTGAATTTATTCAAGGAAATATTGAATTTTTTCTTCCCTTTAATTTTGTGAACAAAGTTATTTCCCTTTAATTTAGAAATATTTCAAAAATTTTATTAAAAACTTATCTCTCATCTTTTGATGATCATATTTTTTTAAAAAATTGAATCAATACATAGTTTATATAATAAATAAAATATAGATTTTATTTTTCATATATGTTGTGATTTGAATTTTTTAAAACGGACATAATTTACTTAATTAGTAAAAAAGAGAGTGAATTTTAATATTTTAATATTTGATTTAAAATATTCATTAATTAAAACTAAGAAACAGAGTTAAGGGGGTAAACCCCCAACGAAACAGAGAGAGTGTTTGACAAAAGGAGAAATGAAACAAAAGGAGATAGAGAGGAATTGATTCCTAAGAGATCGAATTTCCCCGAGCAAGCCATAGATCTCATTGATAGAAGCACCAGAGATCAACAAACACTACTACTAAACACACAATAAAACAAAAGATTTCCTCTACTTATTCTTCCTCTACTTCTTACTTCTTCTTCTTCTTCTTTTTCTTCTTCTTCCTCTACTTCTTCTTCTTACTTCTTCTTACCTCTACTTGTTCTCGTCCTCCTAATCACGGACCTCTGGGGGAATGTTTTCTTCCCAGTGGACTTCTTCCACATCCTTCCTATTCTCACGGTGTTTGGAGTGGAAGACCATTACAGACACAGATTTCCTACAAGAAAAACATAAGAAAAGTTAATAGAGAAAACAAAATTTCCAGAGGCCAACGAAAACACAAAATAAGCTAAGCACTTGATGGCCTCGAATTTTCTCTTGAGATAGTAGAAGGTTGCCGCATTTTTGTTCTTCACTCCAAGTTTGTCGGACTTCCAGATCTCTTTGGTTACTTTCTTTAGAGGCACTTTAGCCTTGGCAGCAGCCCCACGAGCGACATGTTCTTCGTAGGACAATGACCGTTTTGAGGGGACGGATCCGCATGTCACTACTTTCCGGGCAGCTTCAATGATGGCAGAAATGAGATTTTTCATAGTTGTAGAACTGGAAAGAAAAATTGAAGTTTTTAGTAGTAAAAATGTTTATTTGAGTTGAGAATAGAGAATAGAGAAGGGGGTATATATATAGAGGAAGACATAGACATTGGAAACTCTGAAATTAAAGATTACGATTTCAAATTTTTCGAAATGGAAGAACAAATATGGTATCTTTGTCATTCTAAGGTTTTATAAGGTAGCCTCTATGAGCGAGCAAGGAAAACATATGATCTATCTTGGAAAACCATATAACATATAACATGGTAATGTAAACCATTGTACAACGTCTGCACTTTGCATACAATGTCTAAACTATATAATTTTTAATAGAGACTGATTTATGTCTAAAAAATGAGAGACGACTAAAATTTGTTTTCGGAATAGTACATAGAGACAATATCCCCTATATATTAATAGAGAAACATTTTTGGCATGTCAGCATTTGAGAGCTCGATATTAATTATAAAAATAAAACTCTAGCCAAACCTTTCAAACTCTCTTCTCACCTATTGAATTTATTTAAGGAAATATTGAATTTTCTCTTCCCTTTAATTTTGTTAACAAAGTTATTTCCCTTTAATTTAGAAATATTTCAAAAAATTTATTAAAAACTTATCTCTCATCTTTTTATGATCATATTTTTTTAAAAAAAATTGAATCAATACATAGTCTATTTAATAAATAAAATCTAGATTTTATTTTTCATATATGTTGTGATTTGAATTTTTAAAAACGGACATAATTTACTTAATTAGTAAAAAAGAGAGTGAATTTTAATATTTTAATATTTTATTTAACACACATCCAAAAAATATTTAATATTTTGAATAAAAAGTAAAGAAACTTCAACAAAAATAAAAATGAAGAACAAAACTATTCAATCAAAAATAATAAATAATCACTTAAAAATGTGAAAAATTGCATTGTATCATAAAAATCAGCGGGTTACTGAAATTTGAAATCGGAATATGTAAACAAGCTTTTGTATCATAAAGATCAACAGGTTACTATGTTTTTAATTCGTTTAATATCTTTTATATATCAATTAGAGTTTTATATTTACGTTACAAGCAAACTTTCAAATCGTGAAATTTAAAATTTATAAATTTAACGTTTGCCCCGCGGTGTACCGCGGGTTAAGACCTAGTAAACAATTTATTTAGTTAGACGCATTGCATTTGATGTTAAAAAAAAAAAGTTAGAATCATTGCATTTTATAATTATTTTTCTATTGGGCCTTTAGTAATAATTAATTAATCTAAAGTCAATTAAAAATGAGAGAACTGAAAGCCCAAATATCTAGACAGGACCTAATTCATAAATCTATGTCGTTTTAAAAATGATCCAGTCAGGGACCTAATTCGTAAACTACGTCGTTCTGAAAATGATCCAACTGGGTTATGATTTAGTGGATCTAAAGGTCGGGTTGAAATTCGATTTGGAAACAATTTTCAATAACCCTAAAGTTGGCGATTTCTTTTCTCTTCTTCCCCAAATTTGTATCTGTTCTTGTAATCGAATTCGAATTCTGTTAATCGTAGTCTCGAATTTGATCTGAAATAATTTCTTATGGCTCCGAAGAAGAAGCACTCTGAAGGAATCGCTTTACTATCCGTTTACAGTGACGAGGATGACGAAGAGATCGAAGACGCCGAGGAAGAGGAAGAAGAAGAAGAAGAAGAAGAAGAGGAGCAGAGAAATCAGGAAGAAAGTGAAAATCGAATTGAAGAGGATCAGGTAGAAGAAACGAATTTTATGGATGAAGAGAGAGGAAGAGGAGGAGAAGATTCTAGAACGCCGAGGTTATTAGATGGTGGTGGAGCTTCTAGTGCTCATGCCACACCTCGTTCACTTGATAACAACGAGGAATCATCGAGACCTGATTGGAGTAATCGAATGATTGGTGAGTCTGAAGTTGCGGATGGTGAGAGAGCTGATGATGCGTCTCGGGAAAGTTGTGATACGTTATTGGATCAGTTTCTTCCTCCTCCACCGAAAGAGAAGTGCTCCGAAGAGCTGCAAGTAAGTTTCCTGTTGGTGCTTCAATGTTTTAGTTTTGAGATTTTGAGTTGATGTGGTCGACCTGCAATTTATACTGAAACTTTGCTTGAAGAGGTTTATAGACATGAATGTAGATAAGAAGTAGAGCTCTTTAGTGTATTGTTTGAGGTCTTTTGATACTTCTGGTTGGAAATAGCAGTCCTTTAAGCTGATTAGTTTGTGATTCGATTACAACTTGGTCTGATAGATAGTTTTTGAATGTGTTTGCAGAGGAAAATAGATAAGTTTCTGAGCCTGAAAAAGATGGGGAAAAGTTTCAATGCAGAAGTACGGAATAGAAAGGAATACAGGAATCCAGACTTTCTATTGCATGCCGTGAGTTACCAAGACATTGATCAGACTGGTTCTTGCTTTAGTAAAGATGTATTCGACCCTAATGGATATGACCCAAGTGACTTCTGTGATGCAATAGGTAACTCCACATTGTAATGAATTATTTTCTGTCTCGTTTATTGCAAGTTTGATAAGAGCAAGCTGAATCTATTTCTTTTGTTGGTCCTCTCCTTGAAGACTCTTGTCTCAGTAAGAAGAATCTTTGATATATTTTGCCATGTTTTCAAATTTCAATACTCTGTTCAGTCTCATGCACCCATTTTATACTTTTGAGTATTTCACCATGGAAAATATGGATGCTGGTCGCTTGTTATTACCATCTTCTGCGCTCTACATATTTCATGATTTATTGTGATCCTTCAATATGTGTTAATTACAGAAGTTGACATGAAGCATGAGAGGGAAAGGAAGGAACAAGAAAGCAAGAAGAGCCAAAAGCTTGACTTTGTTTCTGCTGGTACTCAACCTGGGGCGGTTTTCGCTGGTCAAAAGCCTAACATTCCCATTCCAGGTGTGTAAAAACTGAGTAGGTGTTACTGTGTTAGTTTGGTTTCTTATATATCTCAGCTACATCTCTGCAAGATTTGATGGATTTTTGGAATTTTGACAATTTTTTCAGGTATTCCAGCTTTAGCTACTAGTGGATTGCCTTCCATACCAACCGAAATCGCTGGTCGTGATGGTAGACCGAACAAGAAATCCAAATGGGATAAGGTTTGTTATCAGATTCAAGTATCTAGAATGAGACTATCGGATGATTTTGGCAGACTTAGTTCTTCACTTATTTCGTTTTATATGTTTATGGTTAAATCAGGTTGATGGGGATGTAAAGAATCCTCCTCCAGCAGCTGGGACTCAGGATTCCCTATCCTCAATCCGGTCTAATGCAGCTCTTGTATCTGCTACAAGTGCTGGTTCTGGATACTCAGCTTTCGCGTAAGTTGTCTTTCTATTGTTTAATTCGTAAAATCATAGAATCTTTTTATATTAAGTCTGAGAAAATTATTTGATTATTAATCAATGCATGTTTTTATCTGAACCATACAGGCAACAGCGGAGACGAGAGGTGGAAGGACGAAAATCTTCCGAGAGGAAATTGGAGAGAAGAAGTTAAGACATAGCCAGAACGATGCTGTTTTATGTTGTGATTCTTTTGGCAAGAGTTTCTAAAGAGGTTGTAGTTCAATGTTTCATAGCGAGTACAAACTTAGAATCAATGATATACAGTGCCTTCATTCTTTTTTTATACTAACGGAACATCGAAAAATTTCAGACCAAACACTATTGTTTTAGTTTCAAGGATCAAAATTTACACATGCACTCAGGACATCTCGGCTGTCTATAAATGCTCCGTCCGTAAGGTCTATGACGAAGCTTTTGACCTTCCTCTACCATTTTTCTCACACGATCTTCAAAAGTCTTCCACTTAATTGTTTCACTGTCTGATAAGATTGCAGCAAGCCTCTTCTTGTTAGGCCTCAATGTTGGCGCCTGACCATTGCCGTAGTATGTTCTAAATCCAGACACTAAGGAAGATAGTTGACTCCCAGAATCAGTCATTGCAAACACATCTGATGCTGCACAAGCTATGAAATCCAGTGCAGCTAGCTGCAAAACAGACCCCGAAACATCGAAATGAAATTTGGTTTACATGCGTACTTAAAAATGGTTTACAACTTTTACCTGAGAAGAGAAGTTCTTGAATGGCGCGAGTTCTTGAGGTGTAAGGAGAGTTTCTTTGGTTACAAGATTCGGATAAAGTCTTGTCAAGGGAAGCATACGAGAGGAGCCTCCATAGATTTGAGATCCAGCCAGGTATATATATGTTCCTCTCTTAAATCCAAGACCAGCAAGAACCAAAGTTGCTTCCTCTGGTGTTAATGGACACTTGCCCGTTTTTCTCAACTCTTCTGGAGAAACTGACCTGAAATATAAGAAACGAGAATTGATTCGTCTTATAGAACATTAGAGAGGGAAAAAGAAGAGTTGTTTTTTCTTGTTTTTATACTTTGATTTCTTCAAACGTTTTAGTAGAAGAGGGAAATGATCTTCACGGTACGCTTGAAGCTCTTTACGCTCGGCTTCTCCTCCTCCAAAATCGCATAGAGAGTAAGCAACCATGTCTTCCTCAAATCTCAAATGTAAAGCAAGATACTTCAACGGTTTTTTTTCTCCTTTAACAGAATTTTTCGCCATGGATTCACCGAGCAATGATTCATCCAATTTGCTACGCGATGTTTCATATCTTCTTATCCGTTTTACCAACATCGATCCCGCTTCTTCAATCTTAGGCGCGAATTTTAGCGCGTGAAAGTTGCATTTACATCGTAATGTCTTTAAATTAAACAAAAGAAAACATATCATTTCTAAGAACCAAAGTAAATATATACTCTAATTATGCATTTCCATTGTACCTGAACATCAAAAGGCAATGGATCAAAACCGAGGCGATTCCCATATCCAAAAAGATGAACCATTCCATACTTCTTTAACAAAGGAAGAACGTGCTTGATGTAATCAAATGGCTTTGCCTCTTTTACAAGCTCTTCATCAGTAACCTATGAAGTTAAAGACAAACCATTATGATAATTCAACTCCAATAAGTTAAACAGGAGAAGAAAAAATGGAGAAAGAGAGAATGCATAAACATACCAAGCTGAGATTCTTGTTATCAGTAGACTTTAGATGTTGAGGAAGATCCTTCACTATATTCACATCATCTTTCAGATACTCTATAAAACGATCCTCTTGGTATATATCACCAAATTGGCTGCAATTTACGCACTTTCGCAAAATCAACAAAACAACTTTTTTTTTTAAATGAATTTTAAAGTCTTAGTGAGTAATACCTAGGATCTTTCCATACATTGCTGTAAAGGAACCGAGGAAGAACTAGAGTCGCATTGAGCAGAGCAGCAACAGCAACAGCGTTACATATCTACAAGAAACTAACAATCACTATACATACTTTCTTGATGAATTCAAATAATTAACTATTAGTTTGTATATACTTACAGCCACACGCTGTTGATTAAGGCCACCATTAGCACTAACCATAATGTAACCATTGCCTTTAGACCTCTCTAATATCGCAGTTGCGTTGTTATTATCTGCACAAGGCTTCCACTGTGATGACTTTGAAGATCTTTCCTCCCGGAAATTTGGTCTATCGGGTTTGAATTCGTTCTTGTAAGTTGTAACACAAATGAAAAAACAAGATTATTAACGATTCAAACACATAACAAACATAATCTTTTTTACATTTTCACTAACCTTTGCAAGAGAATCTGAAGCTAAGTTTAGTAGACGGCTATACATTTGCACTGGTGAAGCATCTTGAACTCCATCATTCTTCGTTTACATACACGGAAAGGGAAAACCCCCGATAAGAAGCAATAACAATGGAGGATGTATATGGAGAATTATAAAGAAGATATATTTATTTCCAAACCTTATGCAGAGTTTCCTTGCTCAACCTTGAAATGTCCTGTACCACGGCGCTGCTACGATCTGAATGAAATACCGAAACCATGATTGAATCGATACAGAAAATGAAACCGGTGACTGAGATCATCAGAACTATCGACTTGAAGTTCATACGAAGCCATGAATGTTGCTTCTTCCAAGAGTAACTAAACTTGTTGCTACTGCTACAGCTTTGATCATGTTTAGATCCTTGAGCCTTGGAAACTTCACTTCCGTATATTCTTCTACCAAGTAAGAGATCATTTCCAGATAAAGAATCCAAACTTCTCCTCCCAATTTTCTCTTCTTTATCTATCGTTTCGGGTCGAGGACTTCTCGGTGTTCCTTGTTTCCCCATTAATCTATCTCTTCTCTCAGCTCATAAACTAAGTAATAGACCAAAAAAATTATATTAGGAAATGCAAATCTCTCTCGATATAAGGGAATTGTAGTTAAGAATTGATGGAGTCAGAAATTTCACCAATAAAATATGGCAATTGGTGAAAAAATGTATGGAGAAATCTAGACAGAACAAATTAATTCTAAGTGAAGCTAACATAGTTGTTGAGGAATCTCTGAATTTTTTTTTGTGGGAAGAGTAAAACGCAAGGCAAAAAAAAAGAAAGGGAAAAACATATTAAAAAGTTCAATAAATAAGAAGAGCCACGGCGTAAACCGTAATGAAGAAGATTGGGTATGGCGATAGCTACTTGTCAACAAATCGCACCAGAACAGATAGCTTCTGTTCTTCTGCTTTCTTGTTCGTCGATCGTTGCCGATCTCCATGTCCGAACCGAATCTTCTATCCTTTTTATTTTTATTTTTTTGATGCGTGTGTTTGAAACTGTGTTAAGATACCTAGATCATAGAATTCTGTCAGGAATCTCAAGAAATTACCCATATTATTATTATTTTATCTTTTCATATTGTACTCTGTTTGTTTATTTAGCATGGACCCGAGGATGATGACTTGTGACGCAAACTTATTTTTTTCTTGTTTAAGTTAATATATGTTATATGTAAAATGTTAATCAACAATCCGTTATAGTCTAGCTGGTCAGGATACTCGGCTTTCACCCGAAAGACCCGGGTTCGAGTACCGGCATCGGAGATTTTTTTTATTCTTTCATCCCGTCGTGGAGGGTAATATCGTCTTAAACTTCTCACATTGAAAGAGTACTGTACTTTCCTTTTTTGTCTCTTTATAACCGGTCATACCTCCATTTTAGCTAGATTGCGTAGGTAGAAGGAAATCAAGGCATAACTAGGAGTTTGGTATCAATGGTATGTCATGTCTCTACTAGAGAGTAGACAATGTTTGCAGGTGAAAACTCTTTTGGAGGAAACTTTGTGGAGGATTTTTGTGATTTAGAATAGAATCCAATGGTGTGATGATTGAGTAGTAAGTTCACTATTCGACTACGTGGTTCATTCATTTTAGATCTTGGCCCAATTGATAAATACATATGAATCTTGTTTATATCTTCTTAATGATATAAGCCCTTTAATAAATCCAAAATTTCTACACACACAAGACAAGACCATAGTAATACAGATATCACCAGAGATTAATCTACAATTAATGAAATAAGATTGGATCTCATTTGAGATTAGAAGCTACAGAGCGAGCCCACCATTTAAGACTCTCCTTCATGTTCGTCTCATCACCACATAACTTAGCCATTCTTAAATCTATAACTATTGAATCTTTCTCTGTTCTTCCACTCCATTTATCACTGTAAAAGTCCCAAGTCTCCGACAAATATGGTCTCTGCACCGACGACTCTGTTCTTCTCTGTTCTTCCCGGCAGAGAAATGTCCGCAACCCGGGAAGAATCTCCGGCAACTCCGAATTCAAGTCATCTTCTGTGAAAACAAAACCTAAATCCATAAACCCTTTTGTCTCCTCAGCTTCTAATTTAGACACACTCTCTCTTTTCTCACTTCTTCTTCTTTCTCCTCTGGTTCTCCGTGATCCTCCTCTTGTTCTCGAGGTTAGATCATCGGAGCTTATGGATGTTTCATCGATCCCTTTCCATGGCTTCCACAGTTTTTCTTCAGTTTTGGCATTTGAGTTTTGTTCAGAATTATGTTTTGAGGTCTCGCTTACTTCCATCTCTCAAGCCCCCAGGTATCAAAGAGCTCCAGAAACTTAGCGGATGATTGATTGTGTGACAGAGAGGGAGATAGTATGTAACCTTTTATAAAATTAGGTATTGACGTATGGTTATGATATAATATACATAATTTAATTCGTTTCACGTTTTTCATTTGGGTTCCGAACTATTTTTATATGAATATACCGTAACTAGTCAAGAGAAGAAATATTATATTACTCGAGGTCATGTTTACATTACACACTTATTTACACGTAGAGGAAGTCAAAATTTAGGTGGCATATGCCCCTAGTATACACCTAGCTCCTAAATCCTGATTAGTAGTAATAAATAATACGCGAAGCTTGCACGTGAGTCATGACGCGTTACTCACGCGCTCTCTGGGATAAGCCAATGAGATCTTACTTTAACTATTGAGAAAAGACTCGAACGGAAAGAGTCATGCAAAATTATAATTTTCAACGATAATAATTCTTCCATAAGAAAGTACTATATATTTATTTTTCATGATCATATGAAAGTAAACTTTTAACAGCATCATGTTTGTTTTAGATATGTATACATTATTAAAACATTACATCGTAAAGGATGGGCCAACTCTAAACATCTTAATCCCCAACCATTGATTTAATTTCTAATACGTTTCATTCGACAATGCTACTCGATCGACATGGATTTGATAATAGTGATTAATTTGATGGTAGATATTACCTTTCCACCAACTAACATGCTATTGCTTATATTAAGACCAGTCGCCTGCTATGATTATCCAGACCTTTACTAGTCATTAAAATTATTAAGTTGTAATAACAATATTTAAATTTAATGTTTCTAAAATGGCTACATTGACACAATATCTATGATCAATGCATGCAATAGTGATTAAATGCTTTCTTCCCTCAGATATATCCTTACCTTTGTCTTGTGATCGTGCATGCAATAATGATGTTCTTTTGCATATGGGATGAATTGCGGGGCAAATCTCCTTTGGCAGTAAAGCATTTTTCATACATCGATTCACTTCATTATATAAATAATATAGATGTTAGCAAAAACTATCTGCCAATGGAGTATCTGCCCTGTAATCCAACCATGCATCATCTTTCTTCTTTTTCACAACCATCTAAACTTCTGTACTTTTATTTCTTTTTATTTTATTTTTTGTTTTGAGTGATAATTAAATTTCGACCATAGCAAAGTTATATATAGAGGGGTGTATGGTTTGATTTCATGCACATTTGTCATATATATTAGCATATTCGGTGGCACATCCCATGTTTAATAGAGCATATATGTATGTAGTAGTGTAGTACCAAAACGCAACGTAAAATGAGCCTTTTCTTTGTATTCCAACTCCAACTCCAACTCCAACTCGAAACTTTCACTAGGAGCTTAGGAAGAAAAAGAAAAAAAACACGAGGGAAGTAGGGAACTGTTTTACGCTATAACCTTCATCTCTCTTGCCATCAAACACGAGAGGCAAAATAGAATGTCAAAAGACAAAATTTGGACTAACACATGGTAGAAACGGCCTATCAAAATTCTCAAAATTTTGTCAATCGTTCGGATGATTTTTAAAGTTCGTTTTGGTTTCAAGTCGATGATAAAGTTCAATATAGTTAGGTTTGATTTTTTTTTTTTTTTTTAAACTAATATAAATCGAGATTCGACCTAAATGAGTTATACGATCACCAGATTCACCACAACTCTTAACTATGCCAGGGATTGCATTATTATTCATGATTAATTTTATTCATTAACGTAATGGACGATTGTCGTTACATATATGCGTATATTGGTGCATTTGGATATACTTAAGAATATGCTGCACGAACCTGCCGCTAAGAACTTTTTGTCTTGTCACTTGTGATCGTTCAAACAAAATCTCAAATCTTAAAAACTGATTCAAGAATATGATACAAAGTATGTCATTTTAATATATTTACTTCTGTTTTTATTTTTCTTAGAAAGAAATAATTAAATGAAAGGATCTCCAAAGTAATGACTATATATATAAAAAAGTCAAGTACTCTAATGTACTTTTTCTATATTGAAGAACAAGTACTCTAATGTACTTTTTATGTATTGAAGATTCGAACTTGGTCCTTTTCAAAGTTTATTGATGACTTTATCGAGTGGCATATCATGTTGTATAATTTAAATGTATATAATATCACAATTTTGTAGACTAAATCGCAGTTTCGACTTTCGAGCTTCTACATTTTGTGCGTCTTCAGGTGGAAGTAAAACTACAAGAACATTCCCACGGATCTTCCATTTCAAGAATTACTTTCTAAATTATATAATTAATTATTTACCACCATTTACTTTTTCCACTTTAAGCATTCTTTTAATTTCTTATCATTTCTTTATATAGAACTCTTAAACAAGTGGCCTCAAATACATTTTGTCAAGTCACAACCATATCAATTAGTCTTCCAAAATCGTCCAAATCAGAAAATAATTAGGTTGAGGTTTTTAATTGAACAAAAGGCTTTGACAATATATGTAATATAAACATCTTAATAATAAATATATATATATAACTTAAATGTTTCTAAAACCATAGTTTATCAGTTGACGAAATAAACAATAGTTTAACCCACAAGGTCTAGCACATGCTATGTAATACACATTGGTATCGACTCCATGTATTGAAATGAGTATTGTGAAATGAATTGATAAATCTACCATGTTTTAATTTATATATTTCGTTGTGTGCGTACGTACACAAAAAATATGACCAAGGATTCGAATACCTTAAGGAAAAAGTGGTAGGCTGCTTTTACTTTAGAAATGTCTGACTATAAAGCTTGTGGCATGAAAAAATATTCTCTAGAAATTATACGGACAAAAGATCATTCGCGGAATAAAAATTAAGTCTTATTAAACAATACAGTAGCATTGTACTGCGGAATATGCTTGTTTCCAGGATTGTATAAATACAAATATCAAATTTGCAGGTTACAATTGTGGGGATCGCGGAGATGAGATATCAAAGGTGAAAATGCATTACAGGGCAAGATCTCTATTGGCAGGAAACCATTACTTGACCTTTGCATCTCTTTATGCATTGCTTTGTAGTGAGTTCTTGCCAAAGGAGATTTGCCCGGTAATTCTCTTGCGCCAATATTTAAAATATATATAGTTACATGTGGTTGAAAAAACAGGAGAATAAAATTCACAAAATCTAAACTCCATTTTTCTTGTTTTTTTTGCGGATATTGGTTGATGTTCATGCATGGAGGTAGGGCCGGCCCTGACATTT
This sequence comes from Erysimum cheiranthoides, assembly GCA_011420285.2. Classification (NCBI taxonomy): domain Eukaryota; kingdom Viridiplantae; phylum Streptophyta; class Magnoliopsida; order Brassicales; family Brassicaceae; genus Erysimum; species Erysimum cheiranthoides. Next base: position 14,046,612 of record CM022176.2, on the reverse strand, counting down.
TGGGGGTCCAAGCAAAATTTAAAGGATTCAAGAGTGATTTTTAAAATTAGATGTTCTATTAACAAAAAAATATATAATTGGGGGCCTATTTTATAAAATCAGGGGCCTATTTTATAACTAAAAATTCAAAAAAAATTGGGGGCCCTAGGCGAATGTTTCATGATGGAGGTGTCGATACTCGATATATATCATCTCTCTTTGTTGCTCATTTGTTATTGATCTATGATTTATGTCCAAATGCTCTTGCGCCTTTGCTGAATCAGTAGAATTTTCTTTGGTCATCCCTTGGGCTTGTAGTTTTATGGTAACTGTCAATATAGAGTGAAAAAGGTTGTAACTTGTTTCTATGTTGTAATATTCCCTATGGTCATATGATTTTCTGAATTGCATGCATAGAAAATTAGCATTACCTTTGCGCATGGATACACAAACAAATCGAGAAATGAGTCACATACATTGTAAAAGTCTTTACTTTGTTCATTAGCTATATGAGGAAACTTTTGGTTTCTATGTTTTCCTTAACAAGTTTTTTGTGAAATAATAAAATAAGATTGGAACAAGAAAATTTTGATATTACTAAAGATTACTGAGAACCATTTCATACAAATAGAAACATGCATTAAACTAATAATGGCTCTCATTTGAGATTGGAAGCTACAGAACGAGCCCACCATTTAAGGCATTCCTTCATGTCCATGTCACCTCGTAACTTAGCCATTCTAAAATCTATATCCATTGAATCTTTCTCTGTTCTTCCACTGCATCTATCACTGTAAAAGTCCCATGCCTCCGACAAATATGGTCTCGGCACCACGGACGACTCTGTCTTTCTTTGCTCTTCTGGGCAGAGAAATGTCCGCAACCCTGGAAGAATCCTCGGTAACTCTGAGTTCAAGTCTTCTTCTGTAAAAACAAAACCTAAATCCATAAACCCTTTCGTCTCCTCAGCTTCTAAATCAGACACACTCTCTCTTTTCTCACTTCTTTTTCTTCCTCCTCCTCTGCTCCTCTGTGATTCTCCTCTAGTTTTCCATTTTAGATCATTGAAGCTTATCGATGCTCCATCGATCCGTTTGCAAGGCTTCCACACATTTTCTTCGGTTTTGGCATCTGAGGTTTGTTCAGAATTATGGTTTGAGGTCTCACTTATTTCCATCTCTCGAGCTTCCGAGAATCAAAGAGCTTCTGAAATTAACGTGGCTGTGATTGTGAGAGAGAGAGAATGAAAACTTAGTATAAATAGGCATGACGTACATGTATAGGTTACGACTTACGTGTGCTTGTTATATAGATATACATAATTCAATTTGTTTCACGTTTTTCATTTAGGTTCTCAAACTGTCATTAACTCGTCAAAGAAGAAAGATTAAAAAAATAATTAGTTGGGGACTTGTTCACATTAACATTTACACGTAGAGGAACTCAAGTCAAATTTGAAGTGGGAGTAGGCCGTAGGCGAATAAAACTAGACTTAAGGGCAATTAGCTAGTAAAAATGGATTTAATTAATTTAGGCAAAAAGATAAAGTGGTAAAATCGTAATCAAAGAGTATTTCAGAGTTTTCATGTTCTGATCAAAATACTTTTTCAATATTTCATAATCATTTTGTTTGATTGAATATCACATTGCGACATTGTCTGATAAAATGACACGACAAAATTGTAAATTGTTTTTTTTTTTTTGTAGATAGTATTCTATTTTTCTAAACTCATTGCATGAATAAACTCATGATCACTGATAATATGGCAATTGAAGCTGGAACAATATATTTTCGTAGCTAGCAGATGATTTATTGAAGCGATATTGAATATATATGTTAAATATTTCCAAAATGGCCATGCATGTATGACCTCAAATCTATACTTTGAACAATACAAAAATATGTTAACGTGAGAATATCTTTAGACAACTAAAGTGCAAAATAAATTTCTGATAAAATTATGTATTATGACCAAAGCATATAGTTCAACAATTTGTATTAGTGATGTTGTATCGCCATTTTCTGATTTTAATTTGTAGTATTATTGTTGTTTGTTTGTGAAAAAAAAACTGTTGTTTGTTGAAACCATTGGAATATATGTCAATAAGATATTAGAGAATGAGAGAAGGATTCCCATTTGAGAACTTTGAGTATCCTAATTATAAACTTTCTTTACACTTGTTCTTTTCTTAATTAATTCATTTCTAATTTCAAAATTAAAAATTAAATAAATTATTAAAATATTAATATTTTAACTTTTATATAAGGTTTTTAGATAATTAAATCATTCTAATAAAAAATAAAATGAGATCCAACTTTATGGATCACAGGGGAACACGTGCTCATGAGTCGTGACACGTTACTCACGCGCTCTCTACTCTAACACGCTGTGTTTGCTCGAAGAGCCAATGAAATCTTTTAGTCAAATAGAGAAACGACTCGTAACGGAAAGTGATACAAAACTGTATAAAATATTTACATACGAAAACATCAAAATTTTCAACAATAGATTTTATTTCTTATACATGCATTCTGCTCGATCGATCTTTGGTTCTTACAGTAGCTATTAATTAAATTACTTTTCCTCAAACGGGATGCTACGTACAACGTACCTATTATTGAAGACAGTCGTATGATGTGAAAAAAAAAGACATACTAATAATTAGCAACATAAATTTCTAATAACAATATTTTAAATTTAAATTTTCTCTCCTACGCTGAGAGTGTCTTCCACTAGAAAACATTTCTTTGGATGGCAGATTTAAGGTGATTGTCAATTCGAGATAAGCTCTGCGGATGGGTATATATCGCTTCCTAAAAATGTGATCTTTTTCAAATTCTATTTACACGTGCCGATTCTCACGACTACTTTTTCTTCGAATGTGATTTTACACTTCAATTTAGTTGCCTCTTGCAGCAAGAGTTACGCAGTAATCCTCCGGTCAGCCTCACGTTTGCTATTAACTTGCTCTTCCAGCCCCAGCCAACCTCTCGCTTCCCCATTTCAACCATGAAGCTTCTTCTACGGGGTACTACTTAGACGGTGTGGAAAGAACAAATGCAAGGATTTTCACTTATGTTTCCTCAATACTAGCTTCGCTTTTCTATCTCTCTTCTTAAATCTTGTTTTGATTGTATCTCTCATTCTTTATAACCAAAAAAATGTCTCTTTTGTTTTCTTTTTTGGATCATCTTGTTCTAAAAATGGGTGATCTAGGTTCTACTTTAAGTTGATAAAATTTATAACACTGAAACCCCCAAAAAAAGAAAGAAGTTCTTGAAAAAAGCTACATGGGAAATAACATCTATGATCAATGCATACGATATTAATTAAATGTTTTTTCCCACAAATATATCTTACCTTTGTTCTTGTGATCATGCAAGATGTGACGTCTATATTCCCGTTCTTTTGCATGGGATGAATTGCGGGGCAAATCTCCTTTGGCAGTAAATTGCTTTTTTCATGATCGATTCACCCATTATTGATCGATGTAGCGAAATCTATCTGCCAATGGAGTAATCGCCCTGTAATCCAACTATGCATCATCTTTCTTGTTTTTCACAACCATCGAACTTCTGCACTTTTATTTCATTTTAGTTATTTTATTTTGAGTGATGATTAAATTTCGATCATAGCAAAGCTATATATAGATGGGTGTATGGTTTCCTTTCATGCACATTTGTCTTATATATTAGCATATTCGGTGGAACATCCCATGTTTCATAGAGCATATATATGTGAACCCAACTTGGAACTTTCAAGAGATCTTCCTGTACGCCATAACTTACTTCACCTTAGTTTAGGTATATATACATTTTTTGGAATCACTACAAAAACAAGTATGTGCATTTAGAAAAATATATCTCGATAATACATATTTTAGTTTTCTTAATGGGGTTATAACAATACGTTACTATTATATATTTAGCTATCATTTATTTTTGCTAATACTCTCTAATATGACACTGACCAACAACTACAATAACAATCATATGGACTCTTGACCAACTAGACTAATACCTATTTTCTAATATAGAGGCCCTGAAGTCTACAATTCATATGACCCCAATTTGTTTTCCCTCTCCTCTATATTCCTCCTTTTCATTCTCTTAATTTTTGTAAGAAACAAAAATCCTCTGTAAAGCTTTTTACGTTTAGGTTAGCCCTAAAAATTGTGCGTGGTGCATAAAATAAGAAATTTAAAAACTAACTGTTGAATTTAAATTACAAAAAAAATCTACTTGTTTTCACTTTTTTGTAGTTATTAAAAACCTAAAATACGATAGAGCATTAGTCTATTGTTTTCTTTTCACTTTCCAAAATCTGTTTTGGTACACTTAATTAAGCATATACTCCCTCTGTTTCAAAATGTAAAATGTTTTAGAATTTTCGCACATATTAAGAAACTATATTTAAAATGCATTATTTTTTGTTATTTACAATTTTCAACAATTTTAAAACAATAGTATTTAGTTATCTTTCTTGAATTCAATAATTTGTCATTAATTATACATAGAAAATAGAGAACATCTTATATTTTGAAACAAAAAAAAATTCTAAAACATCTTACATTTTGAAACAGAGGGAGTATATATATATATATATATATATACTCCCTCTGTTCTTTTTTATTTGATTTTTGTTGAAAATATTTGGTTTGAAAAAGATGAATTTTTTTACTTTTCTATGTACAATTGTTAAAAATAAATTATTAAATTCAAGAAAAATAACTAAGCATTATTGGTTTAGAGTTGTTGGAAATTAAAAATCACAAAAAATAATGTGTTTTAATAGAGTTGTTTATTATATCTGAAAAACTAAAAAATCAAATAAAAAAGAACGGAGGGAGTATATTTAAGATAGACCACTCAAATTAGTGACTGCAAAATTCACTGATACATATATTATCTCTTTTAGTGTGTATTTATGCAGCATGAAATGTCATTTCATCTTCAAAACGCGTCTAGGTTAGCATGATTCATACAAGAATCATTTACTTCTATATATGTATTTTATTTCTAAGAATAATATTTGATTTGAAAAACGTATTCGTTAATTGTCTAGTGACTAATTTGATCTAGTTTATTAATTAACTTATTAATGAGTATATTGGATCAGTACTGCATTATTGCTGTGAAATAATTAGTCTCTTGACTGTGCCAATTGTAAAGTTGAAAGAAAGCAAAACTCAAACAAATGAAAATGTTTGTTCCATTTTCTAAATTTTAGCTTTGAGAGTTTTATTAAGTAACTGATCAGTTTCATATACCCAAATACCCAACTAATCTACAAAACAATTAAATTAATAGCGGAGTGGCCACTAGAACAACTAACGTCAAACGATATTCGACTTCAACAATAAAGCAATCACAACTCTAACGGACGATGGTTACAAACTTACAAGTGATATTTCCATGAGTGTATATGATCTTCGGTGCAGTTGGATATACTTAGGAATATGCTGTACGTACTTAACGCTGAGAACTTTTTGTCTTGCGTCATTGTATACAAGAAAAATCTCAAATCTTAAAAGGTGAATAGGACACAAAGTATGTCATTTTACTATAATGTACTTATCCTTTTATTTTATTGACAAATTAACTAGATGAAAGGGTCTTTAAAAGTATAATGACTCTATATATATAAAGTCAATTACTTTAATGTACTTTTTATAGTATATTACTGCAGAATTCGAACTTTGATCTTTTTCAAAAAAAAAAAATTCGAACTTTGATCTTTTCCAAAGTTGATTGACTTTATTGAGTGGCATAAATATACATATTTATATGTATATAATTTTACTTATTTTTGTAGCGTAAATTGCAGTGTCGAGCTTTTGCATTTTATGCGTCTTCAGGTAGAAGCTTAATAAAATCACAAGAACATTCCCACGGATCTTCCATTTCAAGAATCAATTTCCATTTTATATAATTAAATATTTACCACCCTTTTTTAATCTTTTTCCGTTAAGCATTCTTTTATTTTCTTATCATTAATTTCTTTTATATGTGGAACGATCATAAACGAGTGAGCTCAAACACATTTTGTCAAGTTACAACCATCTCAATTAGTGGACTAAACCATGGTCTAAACACTTTCAAATTAACCAAATCAGACTAATCGGGTTAAACTAATTAACGAAAGGGCTTGACACTATAATAATATAGTGTAATAAATCGAAATAAAAAACCATGGTTCCATCCACAAGGTCTAGAACAAATTATGTAATAGACATTGGTATTGACTTCTTATGTTAAAACTAGAGAGATTGAGTTTTGTGAAATGAAATGACAAAAAAAAAAAAAAAAAGTGGTAGGCTGCTCTTTATTTAGGAATATGTCGGACCATAAAACTTGTGGCATGAAAGATTATTCCTTGGAAATTATACGGAGAAGAGATCATTGACGGAATAACACCTCAGTTTTATTTACAATGCAGTAGCATTGTACCGCGGAATATGCTTCTTTCCAAGATTGTATAAATACAAACATCAAATTTGCAGATTACAATTGTGAACATGTGAGATGGATCAATGGTGGAAATGCATTACAGGGTAAGATCTCTATTGGCAGGAAACCATTACTTTGATCTTTGCATGTCTTTATGCATTGCTTTGTAGTGAGTTATCTGCCAAAGGAGATTTGCCCGGTAATTCTTCTGCGCCAATGTGATTGATCCATCAAGAAAATTTTGTGCAAAAAAGTGAACTCCAATATTAATTGTTTTGATGCGGGGATTGGTTGATGTTCATGCTTGGAGGTGTGGGGAAGGTCAAGGTGAGCCTTTTTATAAACGAATGAACTTTGATTAGAGTTAGGTAATATCCTTTGTGTTCATCCATTCTCAGATGGTTGTCTTCTTGGTCTTTATACATTCTCAGATATATATGCTTTATCTCAAGCCAATTCCGTAGGAGCAACATCGCATTTATCAACAGCATTTACTTATCACCTTATGTAATATAAGTTTCATATATACGAATAATTTTTAACATTATCTTTTGTTTAATGAGTTCATAATGCTCCAGTCGTAAAATTGCCTCGGGACAAAGCCTCAGCCATATAATGCTTTTTGATCTCTAATTGTATAAAACATACTACTTAGCTTCAACACGAACTTAAGACTTGCGAGAATTTCTAGATGAACGTTCCGAGATACTAACTGCGGTATAGACTGACAAACCATGGTGATGCAAGTTCGTTTCATACATTTAGATATAGTGTTGAGACGTTCTATATATCGAGATGATATTAGTTTTGTGTAATTTAGAATCAGAATCCATATGTTATTTCAATAATTAATGGTGTGAAACTGTGAACCACATATTGTAAAATGAATTTACATACTCTATTACTCTTATTGGATTATAAATATTGAAGCAAAATTCTTCGCATTTGTAGATTTTATATATGTAAGAAAATTTATAGATGTCATACTTTTCCACAACATATAATTTATTAATTATATAAAGTTTACTACATTGAAAATTGCATTAAATTATAGAATGAGAAAGTCATGATCATCTTTTAAAAATATGACATTACCTTTAATTTTTGTCACTTTTATACAAATTTAAATTATGAAATGTGTAAACTTTTGATTAGACCCACAATTTTGCAAGTTATAACTCTATAGTTTGAGTTGATCAACAAATTAAATAAGGAACTCATGACTCGGAACTAATAAACCATTTATGATATCATTGCTAAAACAATATTCAAAATATTGTTCTAATGAATGTTAGATAGTAATATTTTTTTTTTTTGTCAACCGCATATATTGATTAGTTTATAAAAACCAATGAGGTGGAACGTTGTTTACATAAGTAACATGATATTAGATAGTAAATTAGTAATATAAGTTTTATAATAAACTATACCAAAATTAATATCTAAAAATAGTTATTCCCAACACTCTGTTCGGTCCCCCAAAACTCAGTATTCGACCCAAAATTAAAGTAGAAGCTCGAAAATCTCCAAAGAACATTCTCAAGTATCTTCCATTTCAAAGAAATAAATCACTTTCTAGTTTTCTACTTTCGAAAAAAAAAACATATAGTATACATAATATATGCTTTGATATTTTTCATTTTTTTCTGAACGAAGATTATACATTGAAGACATCATTCGGGGAATAAACCTCATATCTTTTTTACAACTACGAAGCATCATACCATTGAATATGCGTCTTTGAAAGTATTATATAAACACACTACTTTGTCAAGAGAAATTGTATTTTGCAGAGTAACATTTATATAACTCCAGAGAGACAATCCATTGAAGAAAGTGAAGGTGCAAATGCAATTACAGGGCACGATCACCATTGGCAGGAGTCCCATTACTTCACTCTTGCCCACGAATATTAGTTCACAAAGCATTTGTTTGTCATGAGCTTTCTGCCAAAGGAGATTTGCCCGGTAATTCTTCTGCACCAGTATATTAATATGATTAATCACCAAAATCATGGGTTGAAATTAAACAAAATCTGTGGAGATACAAAGAATTTTTTGGCTGTGATTGGACGATGTTCATGGGCTTGGTGTACAAAGACACAAAGGGTTTGTATTTTTGTGTTTATAATGTTTATATAATATATATATATATATATATATATAATTATTCTCTTTAATTAACGTAAAGTGAGCCACGGAATTTTCTTAGTCGTATATAGTTAATCAAACAAATTCACAGCATTTCATTTGGTTTGAAATTTAGTTTCTAACTCTAACTTATTTTATAAATCTTAGATTCACCTAAACTTATATTTTCCCAATTCGCTATGAAAGAGAATAAATCGGGACTAAACCAAACCCGATAAAACCACAAATTAAGCCGAAAAATGATTGTTTTTAACTTGGTTCTACTTCTCTATTTTTTTTTCAGGGTCAATGAGTCTACTTGATATCTTGCAATATTCAAATGATAAGATATTTTTTGAAAAAAATATAATAAGAAAATTTAATAGTGGTTATTTGTTTAATTTTTTCCTCCATTTTCCCACAGATTTTACATTCCCACTTGAAATATTAGTATTAGGGACAGGGCCGGTCTCTGTATTGATGAGGCCTAAAGCAAAATAGTGAAATGTGGCCTTCATTTGATTTTTATTTACTATTTTTTTATATGTAAAATATATTTTGAAAACAAAAACTGAACAAACTAACTGCTAATACTATAGTGTTTTACTAGTATAACTAGGATCTAACCCGCGGCCACCGCGGGACGATTTTTTTTTTAGATTCCTTTATTTGTATTTTTGTAATTGGTTAATGTTTAAAAAATGGATTTAGATTGGTGGATGATATTAAACGTACATGATTAGACGTAAGTTGGAATTGTTGTTTTTTTCATATATGTGAATTAAAATAGGACATGAGTCTGATATTTAGGTTTCCGTTAGGATCTAACTTGCGGCAACCGCGTGTGTATTTTTTCTTAAATTTCTTTGTTGGACAATTTTTTTTTATAAATTTTATTTGTTAATTTAATAGAAATAAGAGTTTTAGATGAGTAAGTAGAAGAAACTTTGGATTTGTTTTGTTCTTGTTTGGTGTGAATTAAAATGAAACATTAATATTATGTGAGATAGTTAATAATTAATTAACAGTTTTATTTTTTTAATGTTAGTTTTAAAATAGCAAACTTCTTTTGATAAGATGACGAACACATATTTATGAGAATATATTAATACATTCACCCAAAAAGATAATGTATTCATTAAACAGGAGAATATGAATTGTCCGTCATTTATATTAATATTTATTCTAACCCGTCCCTCTATATAACCCGTCATGTTATGTAAATTGTCCGGCTACATAACCCGTCGGCTATATAACCCGTCCTATAATATAAAATACGTTTTATTTTATATGATAAAGAAAGTGTATTCAACTTTTTATTTACTAATAAAATTCCAAAAGTTATATATTTGATTTGTTATTTATTTAAATATAAAATTTTTTATATAGTATATTTAATTACACTCTCTTTTTTATTTATTATTTCTTGATAATTTTTAATATCATAACAAATTTCTATTGAATTAATATAGAAATAAAGTTTTGGATCAAAATATATTGAAACTAAGTCAATTTTACAGTTGGTTTTCAATTTTACAATTTTAAGTAGAAAAAACATTAATATATCACTGATCCCTTTCGGACCCAAATAGGGCCCCGTGCTTTTGTAAAAGGGCTGAAATAGGGTTGGCCCTTTTCACAACCTATGAGTTAATTTTTGTAAAACGACGCTTCTTCTGTTTCTTTGTTCCTAAACCTAAACGATGGAATCGATGACATTGATCTGTTCTTCTTCAATCTATTCTTCAAAAAACTTTGAAATTCTGAGAGAGAGGTAGAATAGTGATTAAGGGTTTGAAGAAAAACCATTCCTTTCGGATTTTCTCGTGTGCTTCACTGGTTTTTTCGAGTAGTGTTCTTCTCTGCGTCTCAGTTCGTTTGCTTCTTCCTGGGTATGTTTTCTCGTGTGATTCTGTTTCCAATGGGTTTAATTCGTCAGATTTGTTTTGAATTGAGTTTATTCATACCCGTTTTTGTTTTGTGAAGTTGTGTGTTCTTATCCTTCTTCCGTTTCTTCTATTAAAGACTTTTTGGGTTCGTTTTTTGTATTTGAGTTGCAAAAGTTTGAAAAATTAATTTTTAAATTCAGTAGTATGATATATCTAGTTGCAAAAGTTGGAAAAATATCTAGTGTCTATATCAAACTATGTGTGGTCTCTGGTTTATGGGTCTCGGTTCTCTTAAAAGTGTTACATTTTTTCAATGTTCTTGTTGAAATTGGTTATCTTGTTGTCGTTGATTATCTTGTGATTTTTTTACTGCAGAAAATGCAGAAAATATTGATGTTCAAAATGCAGAAAATGAGTAGCAGAAAATGAGTACATGGAGGAGATGAATGATGGAGTGGAAACTGAGGGACAAACACAAAGTGTTACTCAACCAACTCTATAAACTCAACCGGTACGTAAAAAATGAAAAGGAAAAGCTAAATGTTGGAAAGATTTTACATTTGTAGGAATAGATCAGAGAGATGGAAAAGAGAAGGTTTGATGTCATCATTGTGGTATTAAGTTGATAGTTGAGAAAAATTATGGGACATCCATAATGTTAATGTTAAATGAAAAAACCTGTAAAAGCATCCTTTGATTTGCTTTTTCTTTTTCCTCGAGTGGATGGAACATAAGCTGTTTCACGTACTACACTTGTGAACAATGTAGAGTCTACCTGACTACCTCTTCATCTGACATTGAAGTAGATGCTTCTTCCTCACTGCTAGTATATAGATATGTTTGTTCCATGTCATAGATATCTTCATCTGATTTAAATATAATACATTTATAGTTAGTCAAGAAAAGTTTCATTTTAACATAATATGTAATAGAGTATGTTTAATAACATACCTTTTGATGATTGTGTCCACACTACAGCATCAAATTCTTCTTCCAAATTTCTAACTTCAGCAGACTTTTTTTGTTTGTGGTTACTCGACTATATTCACCTGAAAAAAAAAAACATTATGAGTTGTTGAATTAAATGTTTCAATCAGGAAAACAGATATTGAAAAAGATTGCCACTGAATGGACTTACACGTGTTTGTTTTTATTGCAGATGAATTATCCATTATGGAATTCCTCTGTTTATTCAACTCTTGGAGTCTCTTTCTGCTCTTCTGCCGGTAAGCTGATTTGATGGACTTAATGGGTCAATGTTTTGATCCATTAGTGATCACTGTATAAGATTAAAAACAATAGTGTTATATATATATATATATATATCAGATGAATATAGAAAAATATCAAGGTTGATTGTTCTATAGTATATATTCTATATTAAACTAACATGTTTCCTGTTTATTCTTATTTGCAGAGGAGAATATACTTGTTGTTGTAGGCGTTTGCAAAGTCTTTCAGCCTTATTGGAATGTTGGTAATGTCTCTCAAAACTCGAGCTTGGGCAGATTTTGACTGATACCCTCTAGCTGAAATAAGAAGGATATGATATGTTTTGATAAAAAGTAGTAAGCTGATTTGATAGACTTGATAAGTTAAAGATTGATTGGTATTTGGTATATATCCTTTTAACAAAATTAAACTCACCTTTTACAGGTTTACTAACATTTGAAAATGAGAACCTCTTTGTTGTTGGATGAGTTTGCATACTGTCTTGCTTCCTTTTAGTAATGCTAGTACCCTAAAAAAGAATGAAGTAATGCAAGTTATGCAACTTGTAATTTAGAAGACAAAAAACGTATTACATAGATATCAAAACTTACAAATGAATCAGACTGCTTCCATGAATGAATGATCTTCACTCTAATTCTCCAACTTGTTTTGAAAGGTTTGATTGAATCAAGGTTGGTGAAAGAGACATTGGCGGCCATACAGGAAGAAGCTTGATAAGCGATATAATTGTGTGAGTGATGAGGTAATGTAGAATGACTTTGCTCATATTTATACTGGATTGACATGGGATATTCTTTTGACATAGAATATATGCGAGATTGAATAGATATTGCCTTGATTTGCGAATTTGGAATCAAGTTATAGGAAGTATAAAGATTCGTAGAATGAGAATGATTTTGTAGTTATGATCTCCATTGAAAACGATAGGGCAGTTATGATAATGATTAATCGGGACCAATGAAATGAAAAGAAAATAAGTTTAGTATCAAGTAAAAACTAATTTGTTTGATTGCTTAGTTAAGATTGACTAAGATATCGGAGAAATTTAGGTATAATGAAGATTTAGTTTGGATATGAATTTATGTTTAGAATTTGAATCAAAGGCAATTATAGTATCCGGATTAATTACGGTAGAATAGATTGGAGATGATTTTGGAATTGGTTAGATTAGTAAAGATAACCCGATTTTAATGGATTTACCCGATGGGTCAGTATCCAGTTAGGGATGCAAAAAACAAAGGTGAGATTTCTTTCCTAAATAGATAACTTGCCACAAATAAATGCTATTATACATACATAACTCTTTAAATTGTGGCCTCATTATTTTATTTTTTATAAGTGGCCTAAAGCATTATGCTTCATCTGCCTTATGGCATGACCGGCTCTGATTAGGGATCAAACCTTGCACTGGATTTGGTGAAGAAACCAGTAACCCACAGATTTATGATAGTAGTTATTTAGCAGTTTTTAGTTTACTTTTATGAGTGTCCTTTTTGTTTGAGAGTTCATAAATATACGTGGATGTAAATGGTAAGTTGTCTATGTATCTATTATCCGAACTCAAGTAATCCATCTTGTATATCAGATCTAAATAGTTCACGGATATACATAATCGGGGATATTTATCGATAAAAGAAAAATGTATATGGATATTTACATCCGTTGGCCAATATATTTATATTTATTTCCATTGTATTTTCGGTACTTGATATCAAATATATTTGTATTTTCTATTGATTTATTTAATTTTGTGGATATTGGTGTAGGATTATGAACATGTGTATCAAGTTAAAACATTATAAGCATCGATTGTTAATTTGCGTTTAAAATTGTAATTGCATCTTCATATTTTAATTTTTAATCATCACAAATGAAAAACGCAAACACAAACATTAACATACACTCAAGCTCTGGAATCCTGATTCACTTATCTTGAATTGTGATCATGGTAAATATATGTGATCATACTCATATTAACCAACCAGTGTCCATCGAAAATAAAATATTTATTAATTTGATATTATGAACTTTGAAGGGCATCATCAATGGGAGATCATGTGTGGGTGTTCTTAGGGAAAATATAATGTTAAAATAATGTAAGATCATGTGTTTAGATCTTTTGTTTAGAAATTAGTTATTGGAAAAACATGTATAAGATCTTAAGATTTAATAATATAATAACAAGCAAACCAAAAAACGATAAATCTTAGTACAATCACAAGCAAACCAAAAACGATAAATCTTAGATCGAAGCAAACCAAAAGTCAATCCAAGTAAATCTGCAACGAAATAACGAATACATACACCATTATCGCAGATCAAATCGATTAGATTCCAGAAACTAACAAAATCGAAACCGATACATTAGGGATTCAAAATCTACCACTTAGAAATCAAAGAAACATCAAAGAATGACTTAGATCAAGCAAATAATCAGAGAGAAGAAGACTTGAAATTGACCTAGGAACAGGAGGATCATGATTATCAAGAGAGTAAGCTACAAATCCAGATAATCTGAAGTTAAGCGTGACGGAGTTTGGATTTACGGAAGCGAAATGAGTCGTGTTTTTCCTTTCCCAATTTTCCAACCACTGACCTTCTGCCACGTCACCCCGCAACACCCACAAGAACAGATCCAGGACAAGAGCCCTGTTCCTGATCTTAAACCCATTAGCCCATTTTTTTGATTAAAATATTGCTAAGCACACCCATAGTGTTGCAGCGTTGCAGATGGCCTGAGTCCAAAACAAATAACAGATACTAGATAATCTGTGATAACATAGAAAGAGAGAAATGTCAAGTGATGGATTGAGACAAGACTGCCATCTTAATGTTAACTTCTCCATGTTTTTTGTAGTTTTGTATCCAAAAAGTGGGTTTAGTCTATTGGTCACCTCTTTCAGCTTTCTCTTTACGCTCAACGCTTCATATCTATCTATTTGTCCACATTTCCAATTTAACACACCAAACGTCTCGTGATAGATCTTCGTCGTATACAATCCGTCTTTAGGGTTGGTTATTTGTTCTTTTCTTTTATTTTCCACTTCCACCCATATTCATAAGCAAATGTGTTGCTTTTTTTTTTTTTTTTTTTTTTATATATGGCTAATTCATAGGTATCTGTCTCTGACATCTGGAATTTTGCCTTTGTTTTATTCTCTTTTCGCATTCATCGATGCTCAAACTCTCTCTATATATTTTTCATTATTTTATGTTCAAATTATATAAATTTATATTGATATTCCGCGTTTTATCAGCAAATGCTAAAAGTTTAAGAGGGCAAGTTTTTTAATTCAACTTAGTCCCAATAATTCTAACGAGGTCAATAATTTATCGCTAAAAATAGAAACTTAATGTTTAATACGTGTATCATATATGATAGTAAATAAAATATATACAAATAGATGATATAATGTCTTGAGAAGAATATTTAACCATTACTATTAAATTTTGATATAATTACACTCATCAAATTAAAAGATAATAATTTATTATCAAGAATCATAAATTTCTATTGTTGATATAGTGTAAGTCTGTAAGAGACGAGGTATATGTAAATAAATAATCTCAGACTTTAACTTTCAACTTCAAAATAATCTCTAGTCGGTGCATTTTGAAACCATTGTATTTGTAATCTTTCACAATTGCTAATTGTTCAATAAACAACTAACCAAGTATCAAATATTCCACACGTCAAATCTAAAATGTTTATAAAACTATAATTCTTCAACCACCATAGAGTTTTTAATTATATTTTACTATTTCTAATCTTATTTGGTTTATGATGTTTCAATAAGCTACCAGTTCCATCACCAAGATGTATGTTTGGTACCACACGACAAGAAAATGTATGTATATATATAGATCCCGAGATATATTCTTTAAAGTTCAAACAATAATAATCCTTATCTCAAAGAGTTCAAAACATTGAGAAAGTGATGGTGGCTAGTGAACAAAAGAAGAGGGCAAGCCAAGGGAAACCTCATTTTCTTAAAAATCTCACCCACTTTAAACTTGTATGTACAACATACTTATATGCATCTATATATAGTATTCTAATTATGTTCATATCCCTTGATGATTCTACGATTAATTTTCGTCCTCAACTTATATGCTTATATTACATATTTGTGTGAGTTTAAAAGTTTAAAGCCAATGAGCTATTATGCAGAGTAACCATGAACAGAGCATGCTGATTGGGGAGGCTCTTCTATACATAGCTATGCTCAAACTCAAGATAGAAGCTTTGCAGAGAGAATACGAAGGTTTCAAGATTATCAGTAAAGAACCTTTACACCAGTTTCAGGTTTCTCTTATCATCTTTCTTTTCATCATTGGTGAAGCTCTTCTATGTACATTACATGGTCATATATTGAGAAATTTTTCTATGACCAATTGAGACTCTATTGCTTTCCTTTTAAATATTGAGGATTTTTTTTCACAAACTGGAATCGAATCTGTTTATACAACGACACCAAATCTAACTTTGATCGTAGAAAGCATGTAAATCCATATTTTTTTGAGTTAATTAGCGCGTGAAAAGCAGGTATTGAGATGTTCACATGACATTCTACTTGGAAGATTACTATGGTCAAGTAGTCACCGAATATTGAATAAATATTATTCGTTTTTGTGAACATTGGCAGGAGGTGAAGGCAAAGAAGATTGGGGAAAGGTTTCAAGTAAATATAAAAATTCTAAAGGGAGAGAATAATCTTGTGAACATTCTAGAAGCATTTGAAGAAATGGGGTTGAGTGTGGTTCAAGCAAGGGCATCATGCCTAGATTCATTTGTCATGGAAGCTATTGTTGTACCTCAATCCAAAGACAAGCTGTGGAGTGTAGATGATTTGACTCAAACTCTTGTTAAAGCTCTTGTCAAGTCCCACTGTAACATTTAGAAAAGTTGAAAAAATAAAAGGACTAAAGGTAAAAAAAAAAAAAAAACTCAAGAACGTGTTTCATTCACTGGTGAGATGCCTGAAGCGTCCATGATTATAAGTTTCGAGGTGGGTTTATAAAATGGGTCTTTTTAATATATTTTTAACTATGGTTATAATCTAATGTCAGATAAAATTGTTAGGATTTTAATTGAAAAACTAACGTAATTGATTAGGAAAAATTAATCATTCCTTTAGTAGGAAAATGATTTTTGAACTCAAAACTGGAGGTCCAAATAGAAGTTTACTATAATGGTATAACCACTACACTATAATATTTTTTTGAAATCAAAAGCTTCAAAATTTATATATAATCTGGGCCTGAAGCAAATGTCTCTTCTATTACAAAGTAGGCACGGCTTTGGTGAGATGGCTTAGTATGCTTTTTTTTTTTTTTTTTTTTTTTAAAAAAATGGTTTTCTTATAAATAATACTACAGTAGAACCTCTATAAATTAATACTCGATAAATTAATAATCTCTATAAATTAATAAATTTCTCCGGTCCCGAGTTGGGACCAGTGTAAATTTTGACACAATTCGATAAAATAATAAGATAATAATTTTTTTAGAAATCCTATGTAAATATATGGTCCCATTAAAACTATAAATTAATAATTTTAAAAATATATCAAAATATATTTATAGATATGTTATATAGGAAAATATTTAGTGAAATATGACTCGTGTGTTGTTTATTTTTTCTTGAATTTGCATTAGTTTTTGTTAAAATTTCATTATAGTATTTTTCACTGCATCGAAAACTTTTGATATTATATGTTAAACATGATAATTATTTTCTTGCTTGTAATTGGTTACAAAAGAATATTGATTATAACAAAAAAACTTAATTTTTAAAGTAACTTTTTTAAAAAAATTATGAAATAAAGCAAAACTCTCAATAAATTATTAATTTATCGATAAATTAATACCTTTATAAATTAATAAAATTTTACGGTCCCAACGTTATTAATTTATAGAGGTTTTACTGTATAAAATAGTTATACTTGGAGTTTGATCCATTTAGCTAATACATAAGCGAAAGAGAGAGAAAGCTAGCATTGATTTTATTTTTCTTACATTTAGCTAGGGAATAGTTTAGCATTTTAGTATTTTACATTCACTTTTATGTTTACATTTAAACACATACAGTATATTGTTCCCATCTTTTGTTGCTTCTAACATTTATGTTTAGATATTGGTTTTCGTATTTGTGTTTACAGTCTTTAGATTAATCTTTAGCATTTTTATTTGTATTTGCATTTTCATTAATTTGGTTTTGCTTCTGAGAATCAATATATGGTAAATGGATCGTTAGTTGGGAAAATTATAGAAATACTAAAAATTTGACAAAAATAAATATCTAGATATATTGAATATAAATAAATCATGGCATGATGTACAAGAACCACGCCGAGGTTTTAGGAAAAGTCAGAGATGCCAAATTATTGGTCCCGTTTTTAATAGCAAAAATTCCATGATATTAGCCGCCAATAACATACTTAAATGCAGTCAGCCAATAATATAAAGTTAACCAAATCGTGGCTATGATAGAGTTGAATTGATTTACATTGCAACCACATCGCCTCACGCATCAATACATTTCATTTTAATCCAAACGATTAGATATATCAATCCAAATTTAAAAAATTAGACTTCTGCTTGTAAAGAAAAACTATTAAATAGTTGGTCTAGTTGGTGTATTTTTAAGTTTGGACGAAAACTTATCAAAGTTAACAATTATATGTAATTAAAATTAACATATATTTAATAAATTAATACTTATTAAATTATCATTTAATCAAAATATGGATGTAATGGGTGTTTTTTTTTTTTTTTTTTTTGAATATCAGGAGGTTCTGGACCGAAATCCGTAATCCTCCCAACCCCGAAACCATAGCATGTAATATTATTTTCTATAACTTCTACAAGAAATCAATAATTCTAATGTTTTCATGTTCATGTTCTTAAGATATTTGAAGGGATTCCTCTATAATTTTAATCTATTGTTTTCTAAAATCTTAAACTTAAAATTATTTAAGACAGTAGTGTCTTACTAAAAAAATACAGTTCCAGGATGAACTAGTGACCAATTCGACACAATATATTCTCTTATGATAGATGTTATTATCTTATATATTCTGGCAAAATTGTAGTTATATGGCAATTTGCCAATAGGGCTGAGTTATCTTTGTTTTGTTTTTCAAACTGAGCTGGGACATGAAGATGATGGCAATAAAATGCCAAGTCAAGACGCAAACAGTTTTATACTAATTCATACTTTTCTTGTTGATATACATAAAATAATTTCTTGATAAAGATTTTGGTAGATGGAATCGGGTATATAATAATGCTTCATCATTTAATAATATTTACTAAACTCGTAGCAAAAAGGCAAATTCATGTAAAAAAGGGCTAAACCACGCTTTGATCTCTCCGTTCCATATATAGTAAAGAGGTTTCTGTAACCAATAGATTCTTGCAAGTCCTTTACGAACATTCGTTTATTCTTCATTTTTAGAGAAGATCATAAATCCTAGGAACAAATTTCTTCATAGTAATATTCTTTCAGTTGTCGAATTTTCTGGTAAAATCATGCTTCCTAGCAATTCCAAAAGAAAACAATTCTCACACATGAACATGGTTTTTTGGATCTTACCAAATCTTTTTAGATGATTGTTTCTTCTTTGGAGCAGATGGATACACTTTATGCCGAAGAAAAGTGAAAAAGCCGTTTTGCATATGAATGCATATTTATATAATATTCTAATTTATCCAACATACATGATACAAAAAGATAACATGTTTTAAATATGTTTATCGATATACAATACTAAATCATGAATATACATATTTTTCGCCCAACTTACTTTTATCGACGTCAAACTCACCGTCACCACATTTTTTCCGATTAGTTATATTGATCAGATAATTATCTCATATGAAAAAGTAGGTGTGGAATAAAAATGATTAATCGATCATCTTAGTTAGTTTTTTTTTCTTTTCATTTTGTTAATAATTTGTAGTTTTTTCATTAACATTCACTTAAATCGTTTCTTTTAGAAGGTGTTGTAATGAAAAAACTAAAGCTAGCTAGCTAGCTAGGCTCTTTTAATTAAAAATAGAAAATTCTAGGAAACAAACTTTTTTTTATTTAAAAGAGATAATAGTATCAGTATGTTGTCCAACATATTCTCGAAAGAAAAGACACATAGAAACAATCATGATAATCATATAAGTATTCTATTTACGTACTAGTGACTGTCTGAATGTGTACAGTCCGTATATTCCATTTGTATTGTCTCTAATTGAGATCAGAGAGAAAACCATAGGTTGAAGAAAGGGTGAACTTTGATCAGTAAACGATAATCATCATTAATAAAGAAGATTATCTCTTTGATTAGAAACAACATGATAATTATATTATATATATGGGTGTCATCAGCTGATAAATTATGATGTTGCTTTTGGTGAAGGAAAAGGTCGTAAAAAAAATTAATTTAATACTGTATTTTATAGTTTCGGCTAATACTTTGGAGTGCAACTTATTCAGAGGGTTTGGGATTGCATTTTACACAAAGATATACATTATACAACAACATATGCATATACAGGCCAAGAGAAGATGGCCAAATTTCCATAAGGAAGTGGAAATGCATCTATGCATGAGATCGATAAGTGATAGCTCTTAATTTTAACAATAATATCCCCTTTTCATAATATACATTCATACATGTCACATTTGTATATGCAATCTAAAGTGATAGCTTATAGCCTTATACTGTACTCAAAACAAGATATTAAGGGGGTGTTATTGGTTTGAGATTTAGAATGAGTTTTAATGACTTAATAAAATCTTTAAATGAAAGATTTTAAAAGATTGTTATTGAGTTTGATGATTTTTTTTTCAAAATCTTGTAAAGTCTTTTCAAACTTTTTTCCATAATCTTGTATAGTCTTAATGACTTTTCAAAACTTTGATTTTCTTTTTTTAATTAGTTGGTTTCATTGTTTGTGAAGCTTAAGCTTGCTATAATTGCTATCTTTGACCAAGCTTTATCGCTTCTCTTATTTACGTACTGGTTCGTCTCATTCTCCTTCCAATTTTGATCTCAATTTAAAATTACAAACCCAATTTTGATCTCTTATTTACAAACCCAAGTGCCCAGCTAAAATTATGTGAAGGAATCGTAGAAATCGATAATTGTAGAAATTGACTTGGGCACTTGGGTTTGGAATCGATTGTAGTGGTTGTGTACATTCAGGAAGATGTTAGCTGGGCACTTGGGTTTGGAATCCCATGTGTGTTCATGGTGATCTCTCTTGTTCTTTTCGTGTTAGGGAGAAGAAGTTATAGGTACAGTAAAATATAGAAGAGACGAAGAGGAAAGACGAATTGATAATGATCATGATGATAAAAGTAATACATTCTCTCCACAATCTCTCTATTTTATGGGAGAGTTTTCATGACTTTTCTTATGAAAAAAATTATAGAAAATCTTAAACCAATAACATAATATTTAATTTATCAACAATCTAAGATTCTTTTGTTTTAATTGAATAACACAAAACTTTTAATGACTTTATAAAACTCTTAATCCAATAACACAAGATTTATGAAGATTTTAGATCACTTTTTATAAATCCCAAACCAATAACACCAAATTGTAACAGAGTTTTAAAAAGTCTTAATTGAATAACAACATATTCTCCATAACTTTTAAAGTCATTAAAACTCTTTCTAAATCTCAAACCAATAACACCCCCTAAGAGAATCGTAAACTTTATGACTAGAATTTAATAGCTCAGAAATCGAGATGACCCATTCACATGTGTAAATGTGATGAATATAGATGATATCATTACATACAGTATTTCTATAATTGATTATTCTATATGAATTTAATTTGTGAGATTTTTTTTATTAGAATACAATGTTAATCTGAGTTTAACGAGAAACCTAATCTGGATTCCTTAGATGAGACACTATTAAACTTTTTGTGCGTGGAAAAGTTCTTGAAAAAGATATGTAGAAATAAACTTTAATTAGATCTATCTTTAAACGAATGATATAGTTTGATCACATATGTTACCATTTCCTTGTTCACACACAATACACCACCCATTTACCTAATCATTTTCCAATCATTTAATTACATTATAAGAAAAAGAAAAGAAAAGGGGTTTGAACAAGGGAGGATAAAGACAAAAGACAAACAAGTGTATACTATTAATACCTAACCCCATCTATTCAAACAACGCAATAAAACTATTA
The DNA here is from genome assembly GCA_011420285.2 of Erysimum cheiranthoides. NCBI lineage: Eukaryota > Viridiplantae > Streptophyta > Magnoliopsida > Brassicales > Brassicaceae > Erysimum > Erysimum cheiranthoides. Next base: position 14,024,718 of record CM022176.2, on the reverse strand, counting down.
TATTGTAAACAAAGGGTGTGATCATATGTAACCATCGCCTTATAGACAAATTATTATCTATTAAAATAGTAATCAATCGGGGTCCCTCTCTTAAATGATAAGGATATAAATTATTAATTTTAAACAAGTAGAGATTAAATTGACATATGCTCGCACGTCCTCTTTCATACACAACCCCTCTTCTTCTCCACCTTCTCTCCATTTTCTCTTTCTCATATCTCTCTTTCTACTTCTACTCCTCTTTCTCCATCTGCAACTCATATATTTCCAAAAGTGATCAACATCATCAACGAAATATCCGATTCTTGATTCGACCCTTCTTTACTCGCTTGATTTCTTGTAAATATATATAACTATAGTCTATAGTCTATAGAGCATATATATAAACATGAAGCGTGGTCTAGAGATGGCGAGAAGCTACAATGATCATGAAAGCAGTCAAGAAACCGGATCCGAATCACCAAATTCTTCAACCTTCAACGACATGAAAGCTCTCATATCGTCTCATTCACCTAAAAGAAGGTAAATTTCTATGATTCGAATTGTATTATGATTCCATGAAAACTTACCATTTGACTAAATTATATTCATATGTTTGTGTACTTGTTAAATTACAGTAGGAGATCCGTCGAGAAGAGAGTAGTGAACGTACCAATGAAAGAAATGGAAGGATCTCGGCACAAAGGCGACACAACCCCGCCGTCAGATTCATGGGCCTGGCGTAAGTACGGCCAAAAGCCCATTAAGGGATCTCCTTACCCTAGAGGTTATTACCGGTGTAGTAGCACAAAAGGCTGTCCGGCAAGGAAGCAAGTCGAGAGAAGCAGGGACGATCCAACGATGATCCTCATCACTTACACCTCTGAGCATAACCATCCTTGGCCTCTCGCTTCTTCTTCCTCAAGAAACGGACCTAAACCCAAACCCGAGCCCAAACCCGAACCCGAGCCTGAGGTGGAGCCAGAGGTAGAGGAGGAAGATAATAAGTTTATGGTTCTTGGAAGGGAGATTGAAACGACACCATCTTGTGTCGACGAGTTCGCGTGGTTTACCGAGATGGAGACAACGTCTTCGACGATTCTTGAGAGCCCTATTTTCTCGTCGGAGAAAAAGACAGCTGTTTCGGCCGCGGATGACGTGGCGGTGTTCTTTCCAATGGGAGAGGAGGATGAGTCGTTGTTCGCCGATCTCGGCGAGTTGCCGGAGTGTTCAGTGGTGTTTCGTCACCGGAGTAGCGTAGTGGGGTCACAAGTTGAGATCTTTTGACACGTGGTGGTATTTTATTGGATATTGTTGTCGCTCACATGGGAAGCGTTGTACGCACGGCGTTTTTTAATTTTAGTTTCTCAACGGTAATCAATAAATCATCATATAAGACTCTCTCTATACTTGTTATAAACAAAAACAAAACAAAAAAGCTATGATTCGATTTTGTAATTCCTTTTTTTTTTTTTTAATTTACTACACTCTATACTCTTTTTTTTTTTCTGACAGCCTACTCTCTCTCTTTTAAAATTTTCCTTTTTCTCTATTTAATATTCGGGGTTTTTCTTTGTTTAATTTTATGGGTTGAATTGCAATGTAGTTAGCTGAATAAAAATGGCTGTCATTTTTATGTATATGTAATCGATGTCGATTTTTTTTGTATTTTACATTGATTGGTCAAGAGTTGAACGTTGAGAAGTTAGAGTTCATTTGTCATATTATTGGGAACTTTTATTGTACCCTACTTTTCTTATAGTTTTCTAAAAATACCAATTACTAAGATTAATAGATTACTGTCAGATCGGTACCGAGAGTTAAAGACGTACATGTGAGAGTAAATTTTTGAGTGAAAACCGATCAAAAAAATTTAGAGAGACAGTCTGTCACAGACTACGGACGTAACTGGTAATTATAATGGTGGAGAAGTGATCAGAAAATGAAAAAAAAAAAAAATTAGAAAAATAAGTAAGTCATTTACGTTGAATTTGTTGTCACTTGGACGATTTTTTTAGACGCTTTTCCTTTTGAAACAAAAGTTATACTCTATGCTCAGTTAATTTGTTTGTTCGCTGGAGTGTTATCTGATTAGCTAGCATCAAAGTTCGTTGTCAAAATTTGTTGCTGATTTTAATTATATCCTGATTATTACTAACGACAAAAAATGCTAATTAATATAATATCGAAACCTCATAGTAGAGATTAAATAATCATATTTTCAAAACTTCATCTCCACAAACAGTAATCTAAGAATATATTAGAGGTACATGTACATGCTTACGTACGTGATTTTTGTTTTTTTATAAATTACGCGAAGAATTATAACTCAAATAAATAAGGGAATTAATTAGTTGTGCTATGATTCACGTTACTAGGCCTGCCAAACTCTCTGTAATTATTAATATTAAAGTTTACGTACATATTCTTTATAGTATGTTCAAACTGTAGTTCTGACTTTTAGAGTTTTTAATTTTAAAAAATTGCGGCAGTCTAATCTCATCTACATAATTTTATAGTACGCAAGTCTAGAGGGAGTTTCTTTTAAATTGTAGAACTTTAGAAGTACCAAACTAAAGTAAATTACTAGATACTATACTGTGATATTTAATCATATTTAAGGAAATCTAACAAATATTTACTAATTTTCGTATGTATTTATTGGAAAATAGTTAACTCAAAAATATTGTTGAAAGTTTACCTGTTTTTTTATTTTTCTTACTTTCTATCCAAACGTGATTGTACTTTTGCTCTAACATTCAAAGTTGAGATTACTCTTTTGTCAAGTAAAACCAAGCCATAAAGCTCTTACGGCTTTAAGATTTTGGGCCTTGTCCCTCCTAATATATTGGGTCTTTTGATTATATACACTTTAAGATGGTTTTATAAATTAGTGTTTGAAGTTTATACGTTAGTATCTCGTGTATTGGGCCTCAAACTAGGAATTCTGTTGATTTTCGGCTTTCCTATAAACAAGAAGAACTTGAAATTTGAAACAAACGTACCGTAGCACTAAGGGGGAAAAACGGCCGATTTCTCTTTTGAGTTCAGTTGTTTTAGATTTTCAATAGAGGAAATTTTATATCATCCTTATAATCACACAAACTAACGTTAAATATGAATTTACTATATGAACAATCAAAACAAGATTGAAACTAACAATTATATAGATGTCGTTATTTAGATATATAGAGTTTGATGACTAGAATGTCACGTAGAGAAATAAAACGACTGTGTTTTACTTATATGGATTAGAACATCTTAAAACAACGTCATTATATCAAAACGCAAAACAACGTCATTTTGATAATTATAAAACCCTAGATTCTCAATTAAGCGTCTCAATTTCACTCAGATTCCAATGAGATTTCTATTTTCGTTTCTCATCTCATAAATTTGAATTTGATATTTCTCTTTGCACTTTTCCTCATAAATGGTCACCAAATGAAATTTTAGTAAATATTAAAATTTATTAAATCACAAAACAAACCGTCCAAAATGTCACCATCGTCACTAAATTTAGATCTTTCGGCCTAACCGAAGGCTGAATTTTGTTTACTCTTCAATGAAAATGCACGTACCATAAGTATATCAATCAAATCGAGCAAATGATACCTTCAAGAAAAAATGAAAAATCATCATTTATCTTTTGAACAGCAGAAAAAAATGAAAAATTAAGTACACTGCATTCAAGGAACTCCTTTTTTTTTTCCTTTTTAAATTGTTTCATGGACCAACACTCCTATTTTTTTTCTTAACCATAAAAACAATGCAAAGTTTATTGAGACAAAACGAATACTTTGGGGTACAAACAAATAGTGTGTCTAAAGTCAGATACCTTAGCCACTGACATCGATCAACAAGTCAGGCCCCATTTTGCACACCAAAAGCCCCACTCATGTTTTTTTTTTTTGCTCTATTTTTTTCATAATACGAAAATTTTGCTCTAATGAAAAAGGAGTTGATTGTGAAAAAGGTGTTAATTGTGTGTGGTTGATGAAATTGAATTCAATACATACATGACCGGTTGAAGCATTGTTGTTGGTAAAAAAATTATTATCTTTTTCTCAAACTATTTCATAAACTTTTTTTGGTAAAAACTATTTCATAAACTTTTGGATCAATGTTGTATATATACTATAAGATTTGTTATAGATTCAGTAAAAGAAAAAGGATAAAAACTTATTACGAGTAAGTCAGCAATTGTGACAATGAGAGACCTTTCCGTGTTCTTGGTCGTTGAAAAAAATTGTGTCACCAACTCTCTTATCCCACTCGTTTTTTTAAAAAATCTTGTATTATAGCTTGCGAGTTGCGACCGAGTTCGGCTACCTTATTTTCATTTTTTGAAAATATGTATACATTTCCGAAGACAAAATGGTGGAAAATCAATTTATGATATATATTTTATATGACACTAGTTTTTTTTTTGTGTGTGCAACTTATGACACTGATTTTTATAGTAGTTTATAAGCTACATATTGAATACGATATTGATTATTAGACTTTATAAATTATAATATCTGCCAAGCAATTGTTGTCGGCAGCCCATAACTTGTTTGCTTAAATCGCTTAGTTAATATTTATATCTTCTATAGATAAAGAAATTAAAGTATATCTTCCAACAGAGGTGTGTGATAGGTTGTGCACAACGTGATCAAACACGTCGTTTCTTGTATTTTAAAATTAATGCAAGTCAAAGTACAAATCCTGACAAAGAAAAATCGTTTCCATATCACTTAGGAGTATGACTTTACGAAACGGTGAGACTTGTATTTATTTTCTCCGATTTAAACTAAATAGTATATGAAAAGGAAAATCATAAAAACGAGAATAATTGTCGTGCAAGTCAATTCGACTGATTACTGCTTTGTCAAAGCCTGAAAAAGTATTGTTCCGTCTAGGTATATAAAGACAAATTTTACGTACCAAAACAAGGTCAGAATGTGGGGTTATAATTTAGAAATGATACACTTTAATTATAGAAAAAAAAAACCAACAGATAAATAAAAATTGGCATCACTTAAATAAATAAAAGAGAGATTTTCTGTAGCTAAGATTTTGTTAATTAATAATAGTTTTGAAAAAGGTGTTTAGCGGCAACCACAAACTCCGTTACAAGCTGAAAGAATGGCTTTGATTTATGCCTTACAGTCGACTTGGGTAAGTGGAATATGTTGGATTGTGTTTAAAGGAGATTGTTCTCAACTATTCAACTTGATTAAAGGAGGAACAGGGAAGAATACATTTGACTAGTATATATAGTGAGATTTGTAGGAATAGGGTTAAAAGAACAGAGTATACCGTTGCTGATTCCTTAAAAGCAAAAGCAACTAATGATATTCTTGTTGCACAAACTAATTTGAATAATATATAGTGATGACGACCGGCGTTTTAATTAGTTGTTGAATGGTTCATCTTAAAAGTTAATAGATCATGATTCAATTTTTCTCACCGTAAATTCAATTATGGCTTGTCACTACGGAGTATAGATTCTGAAATGGTATGGATTTCAATTAAAAAGCTTTGGTTATCAGCAAAAAGTCACTTTTCTTTTTGGCAATAGTATCACTTCTCACATATTTAAACATCATTTGGTTATATACTAAAAATATAAATGTCATTAGTCGTCTAAGTAACTAGTTTTTTAATATTTCATGACTATCATGTCGAAAATGATTCGGTTTTAGTTTTTTTTTTCTCATATTAAACTATTCATCACCGAAATGAATGTGTATGCATATATATATATATATATATATAGTATAAATCTCTTGTATGTGCTAAACAAATTTTGTGTATGCATTTATTATATACAAAGATCAGGTGTCTACATTAAGGAGAGTAGGAGGGAGACGAGAGAGGATGGGACCGGACGTGTTCATGAAAACGCGGAACGCCAATGTTTCTCTGTTGACGGCAACACAAGAACATGGCCATGTGACCAATCCATTCTTTTTCTTCTTCTTTTTGTCATTTCTTCACTTCTTTTCTCTTCATCTTCTTTTCCGAGAATCTACCCCTTAACGGTATCGGACGTCATAGATTGTTACATCCACCGTACCGAAGAAAAACATTATTGATTTGTATAATTGAAATGATTATCTTATATATTATCTTAAATCTTTTCTTATTTTAGTTATGAGACTCCCACCATATATTTTCGAGGATTCATCTCATATCATATTATACTTTTTGGATCATATAAATCTAATTTTGATCTCTGTCCTTGAATCAATGATAAGGGTTCACAATTTTCCGGCACAAAACTGTTTTTATCATATGATGTTTGGTTGTATTCCTTAAATGTTAGTTTAGCTCTCATTTTATTTCTAATTTAGGATTTCTCATATGTTTTTCAGCTTTTAGAAATGTCTTTAGCCAAGTGGTTACTGTTTCTATTTATGGTTTTCTCTACTGAAATTAGATTCTAGCAAATCACGTTATTCTTCGTATTAGAGATTGAATTATGATTCGGATCTTGTCAACTATCAAATAATGTAGAACAAAAATATTTTTGGAAATGGTGGCTTTCTAATCTATATAAAAGAACTTATGTAATTTGATATGATATACAAAATCCCAACTTTTTAATTTAAAATCAATCAGCCGGAAAAAAAAAATTAATCAATCAACGGTATATACTATTATACTGACTTATGAATTGTGACTTTTATATTATGTAAGTTCTTTTGTTATTTTAGTATGTGAAAATTCTTAACAATTTTTATGGACCAATAAATTCAATTTCTAGAATTTGATTTTATGTTTTGAATTCAACGAAATATTCATGCTATCCTACTTTAAAGGGAAAATCCCAAAAAAAACCACCAAAGTGGCAACCACTTCCACTTTAAACCTCCAAACTTTTGTACTCCCAACTAAAACTTTCAATTTGACAACTTTGTTAAATCAAACCTTTAGAGTGGCTTTTGTGTTTTCGGGCCCACAATAATCACCGGAACCGTTAACCCGTTAACAGAATAATTCACTCCATTTAACTTATGTGTGCTATTTTTTTATTTTTTAAGAAATTTAAATAATTAAAAATAATAAAATAATTGAAATAATGGAAATTCCCAAATCGATTTTGGGGTTCGGGTTTGTGAAAAAAAAATCTCTCTTCGTTCTCTTTTCTTCTCTCTCCCTCTTAGTTCCTCTCTCTTCCTCTTTGATTCGTCGTTCTTCTTCTTCTCCGTTCGTCTCTCTTCTTCCTTTCCGTTTGTCTGTCTTCTTCTCTCTTCTTCCTCTTCGTTCGTCTCTCTTCTTCTTCTTCAATACTCTTTTTTTTTTCACAAACTGTAACCCTCCAATCGATTTGGAAATTTCTTTTTCATTATTTCAATTTTTTATTACAATTATTTTATTATTTTAATTATTTAAATTTTTTACAAAATTAGAAAATAGCACACGTAGGTTAAACGGAGTGAATTGTTCTGTTAACGGAATTAACGGTTTCAGTGATTATTGTGGGCCCGCTAACACAAAAGCCACTCTAAAGGTTTGATTTAACAAAGATGTCAAATTGAGGGTTTTAGTTGGGAGTACAAAAGTTTGGAGGTTTAAAGTGGAAGTGGTTACCACTTTGGTGATTTTTTTTGGGATTTTCCCCTACTTTAAATTTCGATGCAATAATATATTTAATATATAGTCAACTTTTGATAAGGTTCTTATCAAAATGTCTGCTTACTTGCTTTAACATTAGTCGGAGACCTTACCAGTAAACATGCTTTTTTACCAGTGAACATGCTTAAACGATCGTCTCTATATAGATAGAAATAGAACAGCAAAACTATATAATATTTGTTCGGTTAAAATGTATTGTCATAGCGAAATAAGGTTACGTGGAGTTCCCATTTTGGAGTCTTACTACCGCCCATGCTTTTGACTTTTCTTTGCCTCACGAGTTTTATGTTAAGCTCATTAATGTTGTGAACACGCTTTGCATAGTTTCTACAGATAAAACAGTAACGAAATTAGATGGATTGAAGAAGTAATTTAGACTTATGGTTTAGATATTACAAGAAAAATCAAAATCAACTACAAAAAGATATACTATAGTTAACGAGTTCCACGAACGTTTTCTCTTTGAAAATTAATTTGTGATCGTTTCGAAAATTGGTTAAATTTTGAAGCAAAAAAATTCTGAAATACTTTTAGTAATACAACAAAATTTCAGACTTTTGAAAAAATATAAAATAATAATATAATAAATAAAAACCTGAAATTTTGTGGTATTTTCTAAAAACAAAAACTATTGTATTTTAGAAAATTGTCCAAAGTATTTCGGCTTTTTACTAACAAATTTTTCCAATGTGACATGGGGACATTTTCAACAAAGTTTAACAAATTTATGTTGTTGCATTACATATGGTGAATAGTATATATACACTGACGTTTTTAGACGTCTAATGAACAGTAACAATATAATTAACCAGATGTTCAAACATTTGTTGATCACTAACCAGATACTACTCGTCAGCCATCTAAATATGATTACTTTTTAAGGTTTATTTATTTATTAAATTGATATTAATTAGAAAATATAAATAATGTTATGACATCCAAAATTGTCTTTAATATACCACTGACAACAAATAATTGACACAAACTCCAAAAAAGCTGGGATAACAACATGAACCAGAAAGTGTGAAACTTGGGAGCCCCCAACATTTGACGGTGGCGTGACGACCGCCGTTGAAAATGGTGGCCGGCGGCTTGTGATTTCTGAAAAACATCAATTTCATCACTCACCAAACTCCGCCCACGTGTTACGTCGAATCTAATACCGTATCCCAAGAGATTTAATTAGCCTACCGAACTCATTTACTAATTAAACTAGTCTGATAGTATTACATTAATTAATCTGATTCACTACGTACATAAGACTCAACTTGATTCACTAAAGATCATAAAACAATCTTTATATTCTTCTTGATGACTAATCACCTAATTTCTTTTCAAGTCTATATTCTCTTTCTTTTCTTTTACTAGTTTTTATTTGAACTTTGACTTTGCTCTCCTTGCAAATTAAATGCATTTCACATTAAGGAATAACAATTGTTTGGTTATATAATTATATTTATCTTTATGTGAAATCTAATTTCACCTTTTCCTCTTCAGGCTGCTGTCTAAAACTTTATCTTTGACTTTTGATTTTTTTTTTTTTTTTGAACACCCACTTTTGAGTACTTAATATTTATTTTTCTTTTGTACAATTGAAACTGCCACGAATCTTCTTTCACAAGTTTGTGCATGACTTTTGGAACGTTGATTTTTCTTTCTCAATTCATATTTCCCCAACTTACCATAAAATTGAAATTTCAAGGAAAACATTGTTTGAAAATTCTAACCAGGTTATACTAATTTGCTATGCATGCATGTGTTGAGTGTCACTTTAGACTTCTATTTTAAAGAAAAATAAAAACTCAAAAAGACAAATAGTGATTCCACTAATTTATTAATTAGTCACTTTATCAACATATAGGAACTCTCTCTTTCTCTCTCTATCTATTGACTATATATACATATCACTTCATTGTTTCAAAGCAACCTTGAGTCTTAAGAATTTTATTGAATTTATCTCTCTGTCTCTCTCAAACCAAAAAGATTATTTTCATCCCAAAGATCAAAGCTCTTCATGGCCGTTCGTCTAATTCCTACCATCTGGCTCTTCATAGTCTTCGCCGTCATCGTCTCAGCCTTGCCGTCGCCGGTTTCTTCAAGAAAGCTGTTGGAGATGAAGAAACAAGAAAAGAACTTGATGGTTAGAGAGGAACAGAGGAGTCACATGCCTCACGTGACCAAAACCACTACCTTAACTGCTCTGCCAAAGGGCAAAATCCCCAACTCGACGCCGAGCAAAAAGGGTCACGCCGCCGTCTCCGCCGTAAAGCTCCGATCTCGACATCTCTCCACCGTCGATCGGTTTCTCCAATCCGTTCCTAGTCCCGGCGTTGGCCATTGATAGTCTCCGCTAGATTCATATTTCATTTTTGTTTTTTTTTTTGTCTTCTTTCAATTTAGTACATTCTTTATTCTAACTATAGTACGAAACTTCCTACGAGCTGAGGTAGTATAGACCTTTGTTTTAGGATTTACAAAAAAAAAAACTTCCTCTTTCAACATCCATTTTCTTCAGTTTACAAAAATTTTAGTTGTGTAAATTAGTCAAAAGTTTATTGTTTTCCATGTCACACGGGGTTTAATATCCCATCATGTAATTAATTAATGTTACATCATTTTCTTAAATTTATTACAAGTTTTCTCATATACTAGTAGTCAATAGTCATATTGGCTGATATTAATGATCGATTCTTATTCAGTCGACGTACTTAAGCAGTATAAAATTTCATTGCAGTCATGGTCTTGAAATTAATTAATGGATTCAGGGGATTCGGTTATCAATATAGTACATTGTGAGATCATAGAATAAGTATTATAAACGATATCATTTATATTTCTTAAGAATGTTTTATGTATAATTAACAATTTTTTATAGCAAGTTGGAAATAATATGTGCTCAATATTTATTTAAGTCGATATCGAAGATTCGCGTATATCTACAGTGAAAAGTTGAAAACCACATGGAAAGTTTTAGCTTTTTTTGTTTGTCAAACTTTCAAAAAACTTATCTAAACTTTTAATCCAAGGTTCGTATATATATAACAGTATCTAATATGAGATTTCAATAATTATAATACTCAAAGGAAAAAGGTGTTAGTTACTTGTAGAGGTGTATAGCGTTGAATTGGCTGCCTCTAGGCCACCACTCATTGATGAATAGAGATCTGTATAGTTATCTTGAAAATTATTCAAAGTCGAATTAATTTGAGATGTCATCTTAGATATTTCGACTGTAGAAATATAGACATATGATAGTCTAATACTGTTTATTCGCAAGTATACACACCTAATAAACAGAGTATGATTTGTGAGTAATAAGCATAATTGGTGATGTAACATGATTAGCTATCTAGCACATTCTGAATTAATAGTTAGTAATTAACAGTTCGAAAAAGTTAATCTGATTAATTGAGTCTTTCTTTGACATTTATAACGTCCCTAGCATCGTTTTTTTTTTTTTTTTTTTGGTCAAGCCCCTAGCATCGTGTTTTATTCTAACATATCGTAGGAAAATATGTCACCATCTTCTTCGTATAAAGTTTAAACTATTGAAGTATCAGCTGTGTTGACCAAAAAAAAAAAAAAAAGAAGTATCAGCTGTAAGGGAAAAAAAAAACCCAATTGAAGTATCAAATATCCTCAACATTTATATGCATAAAGTTAATATTCGTTGATTTAATTTGTTCATCCTCTGCTAGCAACTTTTTTTTTTTTTTGTGCAACCTCTGCTAGCAAATATAATGACGAATCTACTGTTTCAGAAGAATAGTTACAGACTTACAGTATTAATTTTATGCCAAAAAAAGAATAGTTATTATTTACAGTGATGTATTATTAATTAAAACCTTGTCAACATTTCACATGCAGTTGAACACGACTGATTTGGGAGAAAAATGTCAATAACTTTTTCCTTGTGTAAGATTTTTTTTTTTTTTTTTTTACCGAAGATTTTAGAGCAAACCAGTAAAATAAATTACAAAACAGCATTATAATGATGTGAAAACAACATCAATAATAGTATAAACTATAAATGGATGCAAATATGATAAATTAAGGTAATTTATAACACATAACGATACAAATATTACTGTTGGCTATTATATAAGAGCATCTTTATAGGCATATTCATGGGGATACATCTTAACCCAATTATATTATTAAAATAACTTAAGAGAGTATAATAAGAAACTAAGTTAAATTAGTTGATTAGTGGTAGAACCTTAACTTGTTTCTTAGAGAAGATATTACTCAAACTAAATTGTTCTTAAACTCATTGTTCTTAAACAAAAACCAACTTCCCTATAGACCTTGCAGCTGCAGCAATGATAAGTACCAAACACCCTGAGCTGAAGACTTGAAGGCAAACCCATCTGGTACTCCATCTAGGTATCTTCTTCTGCTCAATGTACATTTCCACTGGAAATACACTGTCAATGGTCAAAACCCGAGTGCCCCGACCAGACCCACAACATCGTTCAGAAATGGAAGAAGCATTGAAATAAATGTCGTTATGATCACAAACACTGTCCTCCATATCAACCTGAGTTACACACCACACAAAAGCTTTGATTACTACATACACCTCATGTCTAAACCTCAGATCCCATTAGTTCAAAGACAAGACTTTGTACCTGAAGATATTGAAGCTTGCTTCTCGATGAAAGCAAACAGAGGTTGGCAATAGACTTGGTATGCACCAATAAGGTGAATCACAATGGCTGCATTTGCAATGTCAAGTACTGAATAGTAATCCTAGAATTGCACACAATGACACAATTACCCGTAAGCAATCAAGATCATAATAAGTAGTGAAGCTGAGATATACGCATTATGCAAAGGGAAGAAAATAGGAACACATACTGCAAAAGCTTGACCAAATCATATGACTTGAATTCAGTTCATGATTATTAAGCTTCCAAAACAATGTCGGTTCCCTCAGTTTGCATTCTAATTCAACAGTTCCCAAAATGCAACACAATCATATGAGAAGAAAGGACCTTTCTTGAAACAAAAACAAATTGAAAAATGGTTCTATTGCCCAAGAATCATTCACTTACCATCCATGACTGCTCCGTATCAAATCAACTCAAGTACTGAAGAACAAACCAAACCCAGGAACCCTGAAATTCAAATTATAAAGAAAAATAACATCAAATGGAGAGAAATTGTAAAAGAAATTTCATTTACGCATTTCGTCGAACAGTTTATAAGCATAAAAATTACTTACCCGTTTTAAAACCTAATCTCCGTAAACAGCGAGGAGATTCAACCAAGAATCGAGCAGGAAGCATTTAGCGAATCTGAAACAACAATTTGACAACAAAAGAATGTCTCAGTGAAACTACGAGTTCTATTTCTTGATGTCGATTGTCTCTTGACGGAGCTTCCTCGGACGATTGTCTCTTGACAGAGCTGCCTCGACGCTGAGCAGATCTCGATTTGGGGGTTTTTTGCCAGAAATCTGAGTGAAATCGGAGAGAGATAGATGCGATTTTCTATTTTCCAAATGAAAAGAAATTTTTATTAACCAAAAAGGCCCCAATCAGAGTGTGACACATCATGCTAATACTCGACCCAGTATACTTCTTCCAGAAGACTCGTATATAGCTTCCAAAAACACTATTTGATTACTTTATAATTTTTTAATTGGGCCAAGAAGTCTAAAGATATGCTGATAAATGTGCTCTAAGTGATACAATTATTATTTTATTACTAATAGCCTCTTTTGTTGTGATGCAACTTGCCACTTGGTTTGTCAGTGGGGCATTCCCTAATGGGCCTTTATATATCTATGGTTCACCTATATTCTCCATGTGGGTTTGAATTTCTAGAGTAAGCTTTTTTTTTTTTTTTTGGGCTAAATTTCTAGAGTAAGCTATATGTAAAACATTGGTGAGATCTTGCCTTTTCTAAATTAATGCATCAAAAGTTTTTTTTTTATTTTTTATTGTATTTGGATGCAAACAAAAGTTCCAAGGTTTAAAACCTTGGTTTATCAACCACAAAAACACGATAAATGTTTGATAACTTAAAGTCATTTCTCGATTATTGTTTTTGTTCTAATTTGTAGACATATTGATATTTTAAGTTCATAACCACAAACTAGTATTATCGAGTTTGACATAAAACGTTTAAAATCATATGCATGATCTCAGAAAAATTCGTCATCTAATGGTGCGAGGGGTGAACCCAACTCGTTTGATTTCATGGCCTCATAGTGTTGTTTAAGCCTTTTAGGCCTCTCTCATAGTGTATAAAGTTTTCAAAGGCCACACTTTTTTGAAATGTATCTATTGGTGCAAGGGGTGAACCCAACTCGTTGGATTTCATGGACAGTTGGACACGGTTCACTAGTTCTTTTGCAAACGTTGATGATTTTTTGCACATTTTTCAAAAAAAACTTCAATTTTTTTTTATATTTTCTGATTCTACATGAAATAATGTACTCATATACACTAATGTCTCAATATTTTTGGGTCTCCGCCGACCTCCACGACACGAATCTGTGAGACTTAACATCATTTTTTGGGTTTGATAAAGTAGAAAGAGATTGTTCAGATGGTCATTTCTTTGATCAAAATTGCCACCTAATTAAGTCTACAATAATTAAAATGTATTGAATGAAATCTGATCTCTATATATTCAGTGTCTTTCTTGTCATTTATTTTCTTTATAACTATTAAGTATTAACTCATGGCAGACCAACCTGCATAGTGCATACATCTATATTTAATAAGAGGAATTAAATTATACAACGGCATTGAATAGTTGCCTAACAAGTAGATTTCAAAATCAGTCGTCTGTGGAAATCTCTCATTGGTCTATCTCTTTCACTAGATTGATTGTCTTACGTCACTCAGATCTGTCTCACTCTCTTACCCAAACCAAATCGTATTTTTCACTCTCCCCTCTCCATTCATTATCTACACGTTTTCTAATTTCTTAAGCACACGCATACAATTTTACACCATTATATTGATTAATACAGTATGATACATCTATTCTTACATTTTTTTTCTATAATGCTAACACTCACATTAGCAAGTCAATAAAGCTGCTCCAGCGCAAATGTTTGACTAAAAACTCCGATTCTAATCTTATTTTTCAAGTCACTCCACAGTATTTGTCATTATTAGAAGATAGCTTTTAAAATTTCTAGCTGCAACGACATAACCTAGTTTAATAAATTTAGTGAAAAAATATTTACAAGCATGTCCTGACCAACTCCAAACATTATAAAAATATCAGTATACAACAAAACTGATACGTTAAAAAAAAAATCACAGAATATTATTTTTCTTCCATGCCATCCTACTTTAGATGTATTTTATAATCTAAAACTTTAAAAACAAAAACAAAAAAATTATCATTTTCTTTCACTAAACTATTGTTTCATGATGATTGTCCCTCGCGCCATTTTCTGTCTCCGTCACATTCTCACAACAGGTCCCACTTGCCAGTCTTGCTGCCCCCAAGGAATCATGTCCCCACCATTTCCTTTCCACGCGCCACCGCTCTTTTTCTTCGCCGGCGCGTGAACACGAATTTTGATTTGATTTGGGATACTGATGAATGACATTCATGAAGTAACCGGCGGAGGAAAACCGCTAACCGGAGACAAATAAACCTGACTTTGAATCACATTCTCTCCGATTTTAAACCCGGGAACAACCGTGAACGCGACCCGAATATCCGTATTATCGCCGGAGAAGAGAGACTCGTCGCCTGATTTTACACTCTCCATGTACACTTGAGAGAATCTACAACCTCTTTTAAGCTGAAACACCGTGACGTTTTCGCTTAATGAAAACGCCAAGCAGTGTAGAAGCCAGATCCGTTTAGCCATCTCACAAAACGTTGCGAAGAAACCCGAATCCGGAAACCCGCCCGAGTTAACCAGCTTCCTCTGGTTCAAGTTCCCGAAGAAAGAGCACTCCATCTTCGCGTGTACAACGTTCAAGTACTTGTGTAGCACGAACTTAGCAAAAGACGAACCCGGGTTCCGGGTCAAGTACTGAATCGGGTCAACGGATCTTACGTTTTCGAATTCCTCACGACTCGAGAAATTGGGAGATTCGAAATTCTCCAGCATTTTTCCACAAACAAACGATTCAAACGCGAAGCAACGGTGACTCGGTCTGCCGAAAACGGTGGAAGCGTTTTTAACGTTTATCGAAACGGCGGCGGAAGCGGCGGCGTCGAGATCCCAGCTGGCTGATTCCATCTCCTTCACAATCAATTTCACGAAGCTCCGTACAGATCTCAACGTAAAACCTAAAATCTGAACGAACTGACTCAAATTCAAATTCGAAATTTGAATACTGTCAAACATAGAGATCGATCCACTCGCCGTGAGTTTCTTCTCCAACGATTTGTTAACCGCCGAGTTCTCTTCTAGATTCGTTTTCAATTCATCGATCTTCAATTGCTTCTCCGTAACTTCCGATTCGAGTTTCTTAATCGTGATTTCGTAAGTTCTCATCAAACTCTGTTGTTCCTGGATCTCAGCAAGCATAATCGCCACTTGTGGCGATAGATTCAGTTCCTTCCTCAGAAAACTCCGTTTAAGCTCCGATAACGCTCTAAGCTCATCAACCACCGCAGTATCCGCCGCTTGTATAGCATCGTTATCGTAGGGACGTTGCGCCATCTGAAGCTCAGCGTACGCAGCTTTAATTGAAGTCGTGCTAGCGAAGATCTTCGCAACCACCGCTTCTAAAACAGCTCTACGACGCTCTCTCACTTTGATCTCTCCACTTCTGCTACTCGAAGTACTCTTCAGATCGAAAACAGAGTCTCCGTCGTCGTCTTCATCGTCGAAATTTGGATTCTGTGACTTCAGCATACAGATTCCGATTCCATTGTTGGAGGAGACCTTCGTCGACGTTGTTCTTAGGTTACATACCTTCTGGAATGTTCTCGCTAACTTGCTTTTTCTTCTAACAGACGGATTCTTCTTCAATGTCTCCATTGAAATTGGGATGTTGTGAGAGAGGAAAAAAACAGAGATTCAAATTCTTTTTTTTTTTCTGACAAGGAAAGGAAAAAATATGACAATTTAGGAGGAGAGGAGAAGTTTTTTTGTGAGTCTGATACAGCAAAAAGAAAAAAAGAATATTTCAAAAAACAAATATAAATAAATTGAGGCAAAGCGTGAAAGCGTGGGAAAGATGATAATAGAAGAAAAAGAGAAGACGATCGTATTTTGTTCTCTTTTTCTTTTGTATATTTTATTATTTTTTATTATATTGTTTTATATACGTTTGTATTAAATTAACATATGTGGTTGAATAGTTAGACAGTTAATTGAATAAGATTCATGTGTAACAGTGTGAGAAAGCTTCTTTCTCAAGGTTTTTAAATTGTGGTCGGGTCGAGTTTGTCGGACAAAACTGGGGTTAATTATAAGCACTTATACGTAATTATGCCTTGATTTTATTTTACTTTTTATATAGTAAGGTGATCAATTTGTTTTTATTCGCTATATATATTTCATAGATAAGGTACCTTTTTAAAAAGTGAGTGAACATACTCGTACATTCTTATAATATTTTTCAGTTACATAAAAAAAACGAATGTTAGAAAATTGGTATCTTCGATTAATAAGAGTTTAGATGTAAAATACTAAAGTTCAAATAATAAGTCAATAACAAATGGTTCTATGATATAGTCTTCATCCTCAAGACATTATCGGTTAGGTATGCAGCTCCCCATGATTCTCCAAGCTATGGTCTATGAGTTTTGGAAAGAAAAGAATTCAAGATTGCATCAAAACGACTTCTAAACCAACAACCCTTCTGATCCGACAAGTTTATCAAACAATCTCCAGCAATTGGAAACTATGGTACAATTCTCCTCGACTAATCAAACATCTCAAACTCAGAATAATGGTGACTCTTTTTTCTCGACTTGATTCTGCTTCATTTTTTTTGTCTTCTTCTACGTCTCCCAAAACTGATGCTATCTTCCCTTTCCTTCTCGTGTGTGTACTCATACTCCCTTTCTTTCTTCTTTTCTTTTTTTCTTAATTTATCTCCCCACTTGTAAACTCCAAATGATGTCTCTGTAAAGGAAAACAAAAGAAGGTTAAATACAAGTTACGTTGTAATCTATTTTTTTGTTTCCTTTTACAAAAGTAAAATGATATAGCCTTCATTTATAAATATGTTTATAAAATATGTTCTTAGTTTCTTTGTTAGATGTATGGTCATTTTTTATTATTTAAAAAACATTTTTTTACAGATTATAAAATTTAATGTGTATGTGTTTGTATTACTATATACTCCACAATTATTATTGAGTATTTTAATTTTATATATATAGGTAGATATATACATGTGTGTGTGTGTGTGTGTGTGTGTGTGTGTTATGATTACTTACCATACTGTATGATAATTAATTAGTACATCTTGAGCTTTACGAAACAATCGATGTCGCTTGATAAAATAGGATGATTAGAACTTATCATTTTTGGAGACAAATTGGTGGATTGGATTCGATTCGATTCCGACGATTCACAAAAAATTCAGATGAATAAAATTTAAGTAAAGCACCGCAATCGAAGGATGACCCTAATAGTTTGAAAATGCATAGCTATACATATAAACACTTTTAATTTTTCATCTAAAAAGTAAAAAAATTAGTACGCTGTTTTAGATATACTTATAGTAATAGTTTAGCTAGCCATAGATCTATTAGTGGGTGGGTCCAAAATTGTTTAAAACTCGTGAAGCCAAGTAATCTAATTCATGATGATATCTGTCTTTTAAGTTTAATAAAAATGAAGTTGTGTTCACAATGCCATTACAAGAAAAGTTTAAGGTTGCGCTTCGGAGAAGACCTCATCATTGTTTCTTTCTTTTTCAAAGTCACCTGCGGATTTAAAGTGTCCTTTCTTACTCTTTAGTCTTTACTATCGTTTTGTTGTTGTCATTTATAACTTTTTATTCCCTTAATATAATTAACATAATCACATACCAGATAGATATGCTGAAAAGTGTTGGGCCTTAGCTTTTTTTTTAGCGAGACAAACTGGGCTTAATCAACTTGTTGTCTCTTTGAATAGTCGCGATCTTTGGAGGATATATAAGAGAGTGCGAATTTGGCTTTGTCTATAAACTTTTCTTTTTGTGTGGATAGTTTAAAGGAACAATATACAGGAAATTGAGAACTCAACCCTCCTAAGATCTTGTCCATTCATTTAGAAGTTCCTATTGTGTTGATTAAACAAGTGTACAAAAAATGGCTACTGGCCAAAAGAATCAACCAACACACGAGTTTCTCAAGGTAAGCACCAAGTAGTTGGATCTGATGAAGAGAATTGACCAATGGGCCAATTTCAACCAATTCATTCACACCAAAACCCCAATTGTGATTGAGTTTGGTCTTTTTTTTTTTCCCCGGTCAAAGCAAACATTTTAATTTTTTAAATTTTTTTTTTTTTTTTTAACATTTTAATTTTTAAGTAACATTAAATGCTAGATTTAAAATATACTCCATTATTAAATATATAAGATTTCATATAAGAAAAAAAAACGTTATGTGACAAATTGTTTGATAGAGTTTATATTTAAGTTACTTTATGGTAGAAGAGCTTCTAATATTTAAGGTTCGACAAGTCTTTTTTTTTTTTAAACACTAATTTTTATTATTCTATTGCAAATTAAGAGAATTATTAATCTCCTGCATCTATGAAGATGCATATCCAGTGGTTCGACAAGTCTAAATGTAAGAGTGTGAGTGACGGACAGTGAATTTATACTTGAGATTAAATGGTTAATACGATTTGTAATTTTGTATAGTAGTTGAAAGCAAATGTGTTTGTTGAATATTTCGTTACTAGTAGACATATTTTTAAGACATGTTTGGAACAGTTTTTAAATTATCAAACTCTTTAGGGGGGTGTATTGAACCAATGATTCTAGGAGATTCTGAGTTTTTATTAAAATCTCCTGTTATTCAACTAAGGATTTTAAAAAGTCTTCTAAAATCCAGTGTTATTGAACATGAAATTTATTTAAAATCACTTGAAATCATTTAAAATCCCCTGTTATTCAAACAACAATTTGTTAAAATCCTATCAAATCCACTGTTATTGAAAATGTTTTAAGTATTGGGATTTTAATGACTGCAGAGGATTTTAGAAGATTTTAGGGGATTTCCTTAGTTAAAAATACAA
Organism: Erysimum cheiranthoides; assembly: GCA_011420285.2. NCBI lineage: Eukaryota > Viridiplantae > Streptophyta > Magnoliopsida > Brassicales > Brassicaceae > Erysimum > Erysimum cheiranthoides. The sequence continues at coordinate 14,004,935 of CM022176.2, read as the reverse complement.
AGATCCAAATCTCATGGTTTTAGGTGGGATTTGAGAGGATTTTAATACAAAATCATAACAACTACTTTAAAATCATTCAAAACCATCAAAATCATCTAAAATCTCATTAAAACTCAAATCACTCTAAATGTCGAGTTCAATACACCCCCCTTAGTCAATCTTTCCATAATAATTTTTTAATAAGAGTTTATTAGTCATGTTGTCATCACTTAATCAGAATGAATGTACTTTGCCACGTGTGTCCATCTTATTGGTTCGATGACATGTAATTTTGTAACTTGTTACAAAAGGCTTCAAACATCAGCTTGAAGAGCAACCAAAAACTTGAATCCGTTTTGTTGTTCCTCTCAAACTCGCAGAGGTAAAGCTTCTTTGATATTCCTCTTAGCCCATTTTTGATTTCTCATCCCTCCTGTGATTTCGTTACTAGTAGATCTCTGATTTCGTGATTTTCAAATTCGCAATGTGGATCTATGATTTCATGGAGACTTGTTGGTAGATCTGGGTTTTTTGCAGAGATCGAGAATAATTGTACTTGATTCAATTTCAGATTTCGTTGAATGAGTAATCTATAAGTAGCTATTGTTCTTGTTGATGTAATTTTGATTTTGAATGTATATATGATCGATACTGTAGATTATTGATTTGGGAACTCACAGATCTCTTGATTTTGCATTTTTGTTTCTCTCAATTTTGCAGAAGTATTATAAATTGAAGTAACCGATTCGATAAGGTTACAATGGGAGGAGGATTTAGAGTTTTGCATTTGGTGAGGCCATTCTTGGCTTTTCTTCCTGAAGTGCAAAGTGCTGATAGGAAGATTCCATTCAGAGAGAAAGTGATCTACACTGTCATCTCTCTCTTCATTTTCCTTGTCTGTAGTCAGCTTCCTCTCTATGGTATTCACTCAACCACCGGTGCGGATCCGTTCTATTGGATGCGTGTCATTCTTGCATCTAACCGTGGGACGGTGATGGAGCTCGGTATTACTCCAATTGTCACGTCTGGACTTGTGATGCAACTCTTAGCAGGGTCAAAGATTATTGAGGTTGACAACAATGTCCGCGAGGATCGTGCTCTCTTGTAAGTGTTGCCTTTTCGTAATTTTCTTGAAGGATAGAGTTCGAGTCAACAATCGTCATTGTCTTATGTATTCTTCGTTCTCATTTGTTCTTCCTTGTGGTGTGTTTTGTAGGAATGGTGCTCAGAAGCTTCTTGGGATTCTGATTGCTATTGGTGAGGCTGTTGCATATGTTCTTTCTGGAATGTATGGTCCTGTTGGCCAGCTTGGTGTTGGAAATGCCATTCTGATCATCCTCCAGCTTTTCTTTGCCGGAATTATTGTTATCTGCCTTGATGAGCTTCTTCAAAAGGGATATGGTCTTGGCTCTGGGATCTCCCTTTTCATTGCAACCAATATCTGGTATGTTAAAAGCTCATCTTTACATCAAAGTTTTGGTCTTCAAGGCAAGATAGTTTTAGATACAGAGATTCTTAAACGTTTTGAGTTGATTGTGGTGATGCAGTGAAAGCATTATCTGGAAAGCATTTAGCCCCACAACAATCAACACCGGTCGTGGTGCTGAGTTCGAAGGCGCTGTGATTGCATTGTTCCATATGCTGATAACTAAGTCCAATAAGGTTGCTGCGCTTAGACAAGCTTTCTATAGGCAAAATCTTCCAAATGTTACCAACTTGCTTGCAACAGTCTTGATCTTCCTGATTGTTATCTACTTCCAAGGCTTCCGTGTTGTGTTGCCCGTGAGGTCAAAGAGTGCTCGTGGCCAACAGGGTTCATACCCAATCAAGCTGTTCTACACCTCTAACATGCCAATCATTCTCCAATCTGCTCTCGTCTCAAACCTCTACTTCATCTCTCAGGTATACTTTTGTATTCTTTTCTTTTCTCATGAAGGAACTATAGAGCTGAGAACATAGAGTTGACAATTTGCATTTCCTTGTTGACAGCTTCTCTACAGGAAATTCAGTGGAAATTTCTTTGTAAACCTATTGGGACAGTGGAAAGAATCAGAGTACAGTGGACAATCAATACCAGTTAGTGGTCTTGCATATTTAATCACAGCTCCGGCAAGGTAATTCATAAATAGTGTGTCCTTATCAATATAACGATACTTGATTTCCAGTTCTCTGAATATTTCTTTACCACGGTTACAGCTTTGCCGATATGGCTGCTCATCCATTCCATGCTCTGTTCTATATCGTCTTCATGCTCACTGCTTGTGCCCTTTTCTCAAAGACCTGGATCGAAGTCTCCGGGTCTTCTGCTAGAGATGTAGCTAAGCAGCTCAAGGTAATCCCTAAACCGTTGTTCATTGCTAAGTAATTTAAACATTCGGACATTGAAACTGAAAATATTGTAAAATATGATAGGAACAACAAATGGTGATGCCAGGACACAGAGAGTCTAACTTGCAGAAGGAGCTGAATCGGTACATCCCAACAGCAGCTGCATTTGGAGGAGTGTGCATTGGTGCGCTCACTGTATTGGCTGATTTCATGGGAGCCATTGGGTCAGGGACTGGAATCTTACTGGCGGTGACAATCATATATCAGTACTTTGAAACCTTTGAGAAGGAAAAAGCTAGCGAGCTCGGCTTCTTTGGGTTCTGATTGTTTCTAGTCATATAAAAAGGGTAAATTTTGCTAAGACTAGTGAGAAATTTGAAAGCCTAATTAAGTAGCTTTCCTCTTCTGTCCACTCGAAGGTTCAATAGACGATTAAAAGGGCACTTTGGTGTACACTTTTTGATTAACCAACAGATTTTTCTCAATTAGTTGTTAAGTTTTCTTGTATTTGTTTCTTAAAACGTTACATCAAATTTCTCTGTTAGTTGCTAATTTGTGTTAATCTTGACGCAAACAAGAGCTCTAATGTTGTCTTCGGTTTGGGAAGTGAAAAATCAGTGAATCATAGAAAGGTATTGTGCTAATCTCCAAATGGGAAAAGATTGGGCAAGTGGAACAAAAATGATGAATGCTCATTAAACCTTTGTTGAGTCTCTTGGCTGTACCCAATGCTTTGGCCATGATGTGCCACAGAATATGTTTTTGAGTTTTGGGGGAATATCTAACTTCCAGATAGATTGTTTGAGGATCTCCATGAAGATGTGATGTGGAATGCTTTCTGTCATTTTGAGTGTGTATCAAGGAATCAACTATTAAACCAGTACTAGATTTGAGTATTTGACGTTATAGTCACCTGTTTTGGTATTATACCAAATAAGACGATTTCGACCACCAAATAAGGGTAAAAAACCTGTATAGTGTTAGTGTTTATAGAAAGGATCTTATATCATTTCCATCTTATCAAAGGAATTAACTATTTTGATTCCTAATTCTGGTGTTCATTATCTATAATTTGGTGAAAATGAAAAGAAATTAGCATAATTTGCTATTTTGCTTGCCTTGGTGGGCTCACCCACAGCGAGAGTTGTGAATCGGTCCTAATTGAGGATTTAGTGAACTTAAGGGTTACTTGATCAAAATTATATATATTTATGTTCATGATACTATTCATTCTTATTAGGGTTTAGTGAAGTTAGGGTTTTGACGATTGTGAAAATGAACTTTCGCCTTATTCAGATGGCTTCCGGTTCTCATCTCTGGAAGAGGGCCTTTACAACGATCGCTGCTCTGCCGTCAGCTGGGATTGAGACCTCTATTACTGCTCCAGCGGTGGCGGCGGCTAGGGTCAAGCCTGATCGACATGCGATGACGAAGTTGGAATGGATGAAGAATAAGAAGAGGATGATGTTCGTGAAATTGCTTTATATCGACGAGCGTGCAGTAAAAGAGACAATAGATCAGTTCAAGAGCGATTATGAAAAGCAGAAGGAGCAAAGTAGATCACGTGGTAAAGGGAATATCAATCATGTTTCTGTCACCAAAGCAGATCTCTATACCTGGGCTAAGCGTCTCAATAAGCAGTGCAAACATCAACACGCCATCGAGGTATGTCTGTCTGATCGATCTTAATTAGACAGATTTTGAGTTTAATTAATGAATGTTTTTTCTTGTAGATTTTTGAGTGGATGGAGGGAAAGAAAATGTCTTTCACCAGCGATCAGCTTGCGTTTTATGTGAGACTACTTCAAAAAAGTAGACCCAAACTTCAACCAGATGAACCATAATGCCAAGAATTGGCCAGCTTTCAAGAAGATCATGAGATTGAAATATGAAAGTATGGAATATTCTCCTGACGGTTTACAGTTAATCACATAGGGTTATGGAAATGAAGAATTTGTACTCAATTACCTCTCTCAGCAAAGCACACTCGGCAAGTGCTGGATGATCGTCTCGTTGTAATAAGTTTAGGTTTCGTTGCTGTGTATTATTAATGAATAAAGCACGGTTCTAATTTCAGATTTACTCTTTGCCTTGTGTATTCTGAGTTGTTGTATCTCCTGGTGACTATCTTTGTCAGAAATGCGTTTATCGAACCACCATATTGATTTTTTTTTTGGTCAAAATTGATTAATATATACTAATAAATTTTCATGTTGCAGAAAACCAGAAAAAATAAAATAAAAAGGAGGGTTAGGCATTATTTTATTTTATTTGAGTAGTTTGAAGAGATTTTCAAGTGGAACAAAAATAGCGTCTCTCAAATTACGTGACTTCTCATTGATAATTGATCTACAATACTTACATCTAATAAAAAGTACATATAAGTTATGTTCTCTCAAATAAGTGGTTGTGAAATTTATTTATTTATTAATGTTATATTTTATGTAAATTTGTAAAAATTATTTGTAAAAACATTTTATTTTCATTTGATTAAACATATGTTTGTTGATATGATGTATCGCCATACAAATATATATCTTTGTGAGGATACGTGTATATTGATTTAGTTAGGATGTATAACAACATGTTATATTTGGTTTAATTAGCAAATGTTTTGCCAATGGTGAAGTGCATATTTCTTATTAGAATTGATCATTCTAGTACATTTAGTGCACATGAAGTTATTTCTAGATTTATCAATAGCTAAATTTGGTGTTACGGAAAAATTTTGTCTCAAAGATTGGATATTGGCTATGTTCTTTCTTCTTTTTTTTTTCTCATAGAGTACAATAACAGTTGATATTATTAAGCAATTATACTCATATTTTTTTAATATCAATTGTTTTTCATTAATAATATAGAAAATGTTTGTTTTCGGTGATGATTGTACATCAAAATTTCCTTCCTTATAGTTGTTTTTCAATTTTTTTTTATAATACTTTACATATTTTTTTTTCTTTAAACTTGATACCATTTAGAGTATTAAAATGAAAAAAATACAACTTATGTTACGTGATTTCTCATTGATAATCACCTCTAACCATGGTGTTATCAACACCCTCTTACAACGAATAAATGATGCTAAATCAGATTATCACGGCTATTATGCCACTTGGGAAGGTAACCTTCTTTACCGAGAATATAATATCTTTTGATAATATCACAGACTGTGTTAATTGCAGTGCAAAACCGATCTCATCTGCACGCCTCTCCATCTTGACAACGACGCCAATAACCTTGTCATTTAAATCCGAAAGAGGAGATCCGAAACTATCCTATTACATAATTAAAAAAAAACACCAAAAATATATGCAAAGCAGAATATTACAATTCACAAATAAATTAAAAATGTGAATACCTCACTTAGTAGACAATCTGTTTGAATATAAACATTGAGTTCTCCTTTAATGCCTAAATCAGAGCTAGTGCGATACAAATGACTAAGAAATAAAAACAATAAAATTTCAATTATGAAACTGACAAAATATAACAATAATAGACTGAGTTCTAAATACCTTACAATCCCCTTTGTAAGGGAGTTGTTGTGACCTCCATGACTGCCTACACACATCACCCATTGCCCGACAAAGAGATTGGATGATGTCTCGAGCTTAAGATGTGGAAGTGTCAGTTTCTTGTCTGACTTGACTTTTACAATAGAGATGTCAAACTCTACTTCCCCCATAAGCTTTTTACCATCTTTGGTAATCACAACCACCTATCAGAGAAAGATTAAAAACATGTTAACAAGTTTTTGTAAAACTTAAAGTCAACTACTCATTAAAAAGTTAATGTTTTAATTTACCTCATCTCTATATGATTGATTAGGTCTGTATGGGTTAATCACCACATCAGAACAAGTGAGAATCGTTCCCATATTGTCGATTAAAAATCTGGTACCATGAGACTCGGTTGTTCGGTCACCGTAACATCCTGCAATGAATTATAAAAATTCAGTTATAAATTCTGATGATGATATTGAAAAAGAAGTAAAAGAAGAAAATTAACCTCTTTGAATGTGTAATTTGACAACAGAAGGTGATATGAGGGAAGCTATATCTGCTATAGCGTGTAATCCCAAACAGTGTGTGGGTTGTTGCTGCATTTAATATAAAAAAGGATTAGTGAGAGGATGAATTCCAACACATAGAGGGGGGAGTAGGGAAGGTGAAACAGACCTTAGGGAGATGCTTAGCATAGTGTTTGGAACTAGATAACTTGCTAGGAGACTTGGTTTGTTTGGGAGCAGTGTTGTCCACAGGTTTTCCATGAGACACCAACTTCATACTATCAGCCATGTTGTCAAGCCAACTTTGCTTTCTCTAAAGTTGAAGCTCCATCTTCATCAACAAATGTTGCTCTACTAAAACCTCTAACAGTAACCCTATTCAAAAGATGAGACACAGGAGCAATCCTAGATGCTTTCTTCGAGAGAAAAAAGAGATGATTCATTTTTTCAATCCCAGTAAAACCCTAGAAAAAGTGGAGAAAGCTCAGGAAGAGAAAGAGAAACGAAAGAGACTCAAAGTTTCAATATGTCTTCTTACTTGGACGCTATCGTTTCGCCCAAAATATTCAAAGTGGGGTCCATTTTCACTAGCAGTCTTAGAATAATCTCCACCGTTAGAAACAAATCTATATAATCTCCACAGTTTCACTAGTTTCTATATAATGAAACAAATCTCTGGTATTCTTCATTAACCAGAAGTTTCATTCAGACAGCTCTACAAACAGAATCACCAAGTTTTATCTCTTATTAGAGTTCAACATAGTCTTAGTACATCTTTTGCACATGGCTATAGACTTTTCTTATTTTTTATGGAGTACTATAAGTCTATACTAGTTGGTATTATTAGGCAATTAAACTCATGTTCTTTTAAAGCAATTGTTTTTTCATTTGATTAAACATATGTTTGTTGATGTATCACCACACAAATATATATCTTGGTGAGGATACTTGTACATTAATTTAGTTTTACATTTGGTATAATTAGCAAATATTTTTCCAGAAAAAAAAAAAAAATTAGTTCACACGAATGTAAGTAGAACATTGATTGTCACATAACTTACGTTAATGCATATTACTGTGTAATTTTTTTTTTTCTTTTTTTTTTTTTGATAAAGGATTTTCTATTTAAAATAAAGAAAAAATATTACAAAAGCTCAGTCCAAGCTATAGTGTTTGAGTGGCTCGTAAGGCCAAAAATAGAAATGGGCCCAGCCCAGTACAATGAGTCGATTAATTGATTTAAAAGTAACCCGATAATTGTCTTTCCACAGAAAGTTAATGGAACAGTTCCGATGACGGAGAAACGAAGAAAAATCTGGGATTCATCATCAGTGGTGACCAGTGAGTCGGTGTTAGTCAACGTTAACGGTGGTGGAGAGCCAAAGCTGGAAAATTGACGATGCCAGTCGTGGATTTGTGTCTCTGTAGCTTGCAAATCTATTTCGGACGGTTTGGTCAATTTGCTTGATGTTGCATCCGAGGATAAATGTACATTATTTTAGTTGGGATATGTAGCCAAATAAGTCACTATACTTGATTTCTTGGTACAACTATCAATGATTTCCCTGAATACAAATTCACCAGTTAAACTCATTTTCGAATTAACCAGAGAATTGGCTTTTAACAGGCACCAGTCAGTCAGTCAGACAACCTATTTAATACAATTGTCCTGGTTCAGGTAAACCGAATCAGGTACATAATAATGATTTAATTTGGGTCCGGTTTAGAAGAAATGTCACAAACCACAAACACAAAGGTCGGCCAGCGTAGGGTTTTAAAAAGGGTTTCTCTTCTCTTCTCTTCTCCGTCGTCGAGCTTCTTCAAATTACGGCGGCGATCAAATGCCTCGAATCATCCCTCCCGAGAATCTCGGTTGCCCACCGATCCGTGCTTTAACCTTTGACTCTCTCGGCTTAATCAAAGGTGCCCACCAATCTCTCTTTCTCTGTTTTACGTGGTGGGATTATTATTATATAGAAGTTTTGTGTTCTATGGATTTTTCAATTTGATGCTGCAGTGACTGAAGCTCGTGGTAAAGAGAGAGGGATTCCGACTGTAGTGAACACATGGGGGGAGATGAATGCATCTAGGATTGTTCTTGCTGCTTCCATTGATGACCGGTTAAGAAATCCGGTAAAGTTTCATTCTTTCTTATGTTTATGTTAAGCTATGATTGAAGCTTAGTAATCAGTTTTAACTTGCATTCTACTGCTGAAATGAGCTGATTTTTTTAATTTAGCTTATATATGAATTGAACTTGTAAGTATGGTAATCCTGAGCCAAATTTGAGGTTTCCTTAGTATTCCTGGTTCTATTCAGACAGTTAGTAGTTTGAGTTTATTGTTTTGATGAACCATGAGTTTTGGCTTGGTTTAGTAGTTATTGAGAACTTATCAGTACCATGTGGCCATTTCGTTTGCAACTATGCAACAATATCATAATCTCTGACTACTCTGCTATTACAAGATAGCTCTTCAATTTTTTTCTTTTCTTAAGTTATTGTTGATTACTACTTCTGTGATAACATTTATGATTTGGTGAATGTATTCTCAAATTTGAAAATGCCTTTTTTGCTTTCTACTATGAGATCTTATTTTATCAGAGAGAGCTTATTAACTCCTATTTTGCATTTTAGGTTTTTTGCGTCCAAATGGCAAATTCTTAACTTGGTGTTTTTTTGTTTTTCAATTGCAGCTTTTGGCTGTTGCAAGAAAAGATGGCAATGTAAGTTTTACTTACTTTAAGCTATGTGTATTTGTGTTTTATCTCCATAGCCTAGCTAACATTTATCCAATCATTTTGTTCATTTCTATCCTTCCATAGGTTGAGGTTCTTAATCCTTGTAATGGTGATCTTCACTTTGCATACTCTGTATTTGGTGATGATGGTTGTTCCCCTGGGGATAACGAAATTTCTGCCCTGCACTTATTCAGGAAAAAGATAGATGATCAGGAAGAAAGGTATATAACGTTACACTGAAACAGTTTCTTTGAAATTCCCAGTGAGTTATGTTTTGTAGGTTGTGTTGCCATTGACGTTTCTCAACAAAACTTGGTGTATTAGATCCTGTACATTGCTTACATGCACAAAAAAGGGAGATGTGAGCCTCAAATCACTTAAATTTCCAGATGCAAATGGTGATTCCACGGATGATGCTTCTCCTAAAACTTGGAAAGCATGTAATTCTGGTGAAATATTGGTTGGTAAAGTGGACGGGAGCGAAAACTTCAGCTTATTTGGAGGGTTAGTAGTTAAAAACTGAATCGATTTGCTTATATTTGTGGATCATTTCGTTATCTTGCTTTAGTTGTTACCATACTGAATGAATGTCTAATGCAGGAAACGGGTTGAGGCCAATATTTGGGATCTTGAACAATGTACTAAGATCTGGAGCGCGAAATCCGTGAGTTGCTTTCTCATCTATATCTCTTTCAAAGCCTCTCAGTTTCTTTGATGAACTAACTAAGCCTTTACTGTCTCTTCCAATCAATCTCTGTTTGGTGCAGCCTCCTAAGGACAATCTCGGAATCTTCACGCCTACCTGGTTCACTAGTGCTACGTTCTTGAGCAACGATGATCACCGTAAATTTGTCACTGGAACCAAGTCTCACCAGGTTAATACCTCTAGTTTCTTTTGTCAGTTTGAATCTTGTCCTGATCACTCACAATTTTCCTGTGCTGGAGACAGGTCCGTCTTTATGACATTTCCACTCAACGTAGACCGGTCCTGTCCTTTGATTTCCGTGAGACCGCCATTACAGCAATTGCGGAAGACCCAGACGGTCATACTATCTATGCTGGGAATGCTTCTGCTGACCTCGCTTCCTTTGATATACGAACAGGTTCATTGATTCTCTCTACAAATGTATCATAAACTAGGTTGCTTGCTGAATTAAACAATAAATCAATCATCTCTGTTGCAGGAAAGCTGTTGGGAAGCTTTTTAGGAAAATGTTCTGGAAGCATAAGATCTGTAGTTAGACATCCACAGCATCAAGTGATAGCTTCTTGCGGTAAGATCAATTGTCACAACTTCAACCTCAATATGCCGTAACAACAATCTCATGTGTTGTTTTATTGAATTGTTCAACATTCTCATGTGTGTGTTTTTATTGAATTTTCTAGGGTTGGACAGATGTTTACGGTTTTATGATGCGAAGACACGCCAGCTTCTATCTGCGGTAGGCTCTTCGACATTCGACTAGTATTTTTTCTGTGAAGTAGGGTCTTACTTATATAGCATGTTTTATTGCAGGTTTTCTTGAAGCAGTATCTTACAGGTCTTGTATTCGACTCGGGCTTTACTGGAGAAGGTTTGTTTTGTATTGCCGTTGACAAATCGCATCTATTTCTGTATTCCTTCGTTAGTATGTTTGTAAGATGATTGATTTTATGGTTGAAGCAGAGACAGCTGTAGCAAACACAGTGGTTGAGGCTGCAACAGAGGAGAAGATGACGATCATGGACCAGGAAGATGATGAAACAGAGAAGGCTCCTGTGAAAAGAAAGAAGTCAAAGAAAGAGAAACGCAGTAGAGAAATAGTCTTTGAGGGTGAAGACGATGTGGAGAATGAAGACGAGATTGAGAAGGCTCCTGTCAAAACAAAGAGGTCAAAGAAAGAGAAACGCAGTAGAGAAAACGTCTCTGAAGGTGAAGAGAAAGACGAGTTAAGAAGCAAGAAGACACGAGAGCACAAGAAGAAAACCAAGAAAGTGAAACACAATCAAGAAGACTAGGCTTAAGTTTGAAGACATTGTTAACTTTGCTCTGATCTGAGCTACAGTTTTGAACAAAACACCTCACACAAAAGAAACAGTTTGTGTGTTATCTATAAAGACTAGTTTTGATAAAACGAAGCCGCTCTTAAGGTCTAAAATCCTCGGGAAAGTTACAATGTGCATTAAAGGACTAAAAAAGGCACATTTTTAACAACAATCCTGCATCATTCAACTCATTGTTAGAAAGAGGGAGAAATTCAATATTCACCATGTCTCTCTTTTCTAGTGTCACCATTGCTGTAACTTCCCGGATTTTGATACTGTCTCAAAATTTGTCGGGTTCTGTTCAAGCCGGAAGCTTAAGTTTGGTGTTGGTTTTCCAGCTAAAACAAAATCAAAAGGGATCCAAAGTCATTAGTATGATCAGTGGCTATAAAAGGTTTAACACTATTCAAACTGGCGAGATTTCTTTACCTTAGGTAGTAGTAGTAGAAGAAATCAGCGTAGAGAGCTGTTTGGACAAGACCGGAAACGCAAGCTGGAAAATGCAAATATGTAAAAACATTAGAAATGAGGAAAGCAAATGGTCAAAATATAATTGGTGCTTCTTCGTTGAAACATTACCAATCCATCTAGTGAAATGATCTTCTGTGAAATAGCGATAGATCCAGTTGATGATATAGAGTCCACGATACGCCCTGCAAAGTTAATCATTGCCCATGTGAGTGCATACTGAATGTTTACTCAAGTTTGCACATTGAAATTTTGCATACGGGACACAAAGGTATGCATCAGATCAAAATGAACCAGTCTAATTTCCTTTATACAAAAGAATATAATTAGTTCAGCTCAACTTCCAGACGGAAAAAAATTAGAAGGAATAACAATGTATAGACTTCTGAGATATACATTGCTGGAAAGAATTATGTACCCGAGAAAGAGAACATATTGCCCAGTCAAATTGTCGACATTCCCACTTCTCTGCAGCAGAACCAACTGAGGAAGGATAGCAACTGCCTCCAAGTAGATAGAGAAAGCCCAGAATACCTGAAATAGTTTTGAATTCACAAAATTAACATATTGCACTCCAATTCTGAGTGAAGGCAGTTGCAAAGGTGAAAGTTACCAGGAGCATATATTGGACAAATACATATGAAGGGAGTAAAGGTAAAAAGATATTGGTGAAGTTCATATAAGGAGTTACTAAAGTTTCCTAAGACACGTTAATCAAAGAACACTTTGGCCAGAAAAGTAACAGTGAGACACAGATGACACAGTAGGTTCCGTCAATGGAAGCGAACAAGCCTTTAACGATACGACAGTTTGACATTCAAAGAGTTTCTCAAAAACAAACAGCTAGATACTGAGAGATTGCATAGGTACTAGGTAGTACAACGTTTAAATAAGCTTTAGCACCAACTGAAACAAAGTTTCACATAACACTATAAAAGCCAGACTCCAAATCGGTTGTGGAAAGAGTTATATTCAATTCATTTAAATAGACGATAATATATTCTAACACTAGCCAAGATAATTACCAAATCCAAATGATATAAGATGAAAGAACTGACATCAATCATCATAATTACCAAGCACATATAGTGTTTAAGAAAATACTTTAGCATTATAGTATGAAGGTCAGCCATATCTAAGCGTGCTTAATAACGAATGAACCAAAAAGAAGATCACACAACATATGTACATGAATTGGGAAATGTTTGAATGCCACTTAACAACTAAACTATGCTTAATGCTAAATATTTCCCACAAGTATTCTCTTTCATAGTCTCTACGAACTAAAAACACAAAAGCAATGTGAAGTTCATATAAAAATACCTCTTGAAATGTGAACTTTTCATTCAGGACAAGTGCCAAAACAAAACATGCTAACACAACATATTGATGACGAAATGTGTCCAGGTCCTTATCGTATGATCTCCGCACAAGTGGATGCCTACGCATACACCAAACAATAGCCAAAGAGCTGGCAATGAAGACAATCTTCATCACGCTGTTGTACAGAGATACATAGTCCGTAAACAGATCCAAGTACCGAGTCAAGAACACAAGCGCATATAGCTCTTGAGTCTTCAGAGAAATTCCTAGCCAACAAATACAAAAGTCAACAGAAAGAATGTTAGGAGCAAGCTATAAATGTATAAGAAAATCATGAGCATCTACGAACATTTTCCACTCCGTATATCAAATTCATCTACTGCATTTTTCCCTTAAACCTAATGTCATTTAGGCGACAGATCTCTTTCTTTCCTAGTTTCAGTTTCTAAACTCAAGATTTCACACCACATTTTTGACTTGAAATTGCAAACTACCAACTCGGATTCGCCTCTAAATCGATCAATAACGCTCAATAAGATTCAAATAAGTTTGCATTTGGAAGCTATGGAAACGAAATCAAACGGTCAAAGCAAATGCGATTGTTTCTACGAGCTCGTCTTCAAAATACACAACACATTTCAGGAAAGAGAGTACTCACCAGCGCATGATTTCGTCGCGTAAATTTTGAGAAGAAGGATTAAGATACTGATCAAGTGAGTCATATCGCCAGCAAATCTAAAGATATTCATGGTTGACCAGAAAACGGAAGAGACTCAACGATTCCAAAATTTTCCGGGAAAATCCAAACAGAAAGGAAAACGAAATCGGCCGGTTTTTCTCTCTTCAAATCGAGAGAGAAACTAAGAGAGAGACAGAGAGGAGCGAGAAAGTGAGGGTGCACGTTTCAGGTTGTGCAGAAGAAACTCGTTCAGAGGAGGAGACGATGACGTGGCAATCTGGAACGGTCTTCTTCTCTAACGTGTGTACTCACTTATTTCTTAAAACTGCAAATTAATCCTTCATTATTCGATTAATTATTATTGATTCCTAAATTAGAGAAAATAATTACCAAAAGATGCTTTTCAATTTTCGAAAGTGGAGAGGTGGAGTTATCTGGTACGTCGCACCTTTGGTAAAGTAGAGCGCGCCAGCTTTCGGTGGGTCTATATCGCACCAAAATAAGCCACGTGTCAACGAAACAGTGATGTGGCAGCTTGGTACGCGACATGCTGTGGCGTTAACTTATTTTTAATTCCTCGTGTTCTCCACGTGTTCTAATATTTGAGAAAAGCAGTTACAATGACCCGGTTGGTTAAATGGACCGGTTATTAATGGATATGGGCCTTTTGTTATCACTACCCAATGTCATAACCATAAATGATTTATTATGAACATCCATCACATCTACGTGCGGATTTACATGTTTTCTTCTTCTTTTGGTTTTAACTTTTTTTTTTTTTTGGTATGGTGTCTTATTGTTATGAAACGAAATAGCAGTTTTAACCAACTAATGTGCTCTGGTAGTTTTGTATATATATATATTTTTTGATAGACAGTTTTGTAGTTTGTTTGCCATTAAAATGTTTGGTAGACTTGAGTCGGTTACATATCATAAGATATATGCTTGTGACTTTACTTGTTCTAGTTTTTTTTTTTTTTTTTTTTTTTTTAACTGTGCATATATGATTTTGGATTTTTTGTGCTATTTCCCTGATTGAAACTTCTTCTTTTTTATATATGAAGATGATTGAAATCTATAGTTAATCATAAATATATATAATGATATTCAATGCCTCGCTTCAACGTTCAAAACTTCGTTTTTCTTGTGAAGGACTAGACAAACATGACAATGATGTATGAACCGAACGTCATTTAAACCAACAAAAAAATATATAAACGCCATGACTCATGAAATATGGGACACGTAAAATTAAACATGTTTGTTTTTTCTTTATGTTAGTCAAAGAAACCTAAAGCATTAGTCATTCTCCTTCGTTAGTCACCGTGGTCGGTCCGATTTTTTGCCTTGAGTGTACGATTGTAGTCAAAAATTTTTATTTTTTTTTTTGGTCGGAAGTAGTCAAAATTTTATTTGAAATATCAACTATACCATTTTCAATTGTGTATCTCTTAGATTATAAAATTTTTCATTAGCCATTCTCAAACAGTTCTGAAATCAAACACACATGTTCTCACTCCTAGCTTGTCCGAGCAGGCGAGCACACTGAAACAATTTCTCCATATTAAATAAGTAATATGTGCAATTAAAAATAGATAACATCACGTGACGTGATTCTGTATACAATGCAACTAGTTACCACAATCGACAAAGTCGCCGCTTTTGTAATTTCATGTTGTCATGATTATTAAGGTAGTTCAGACATGAGGTTTAAAAGGTTAATAAGTCATAATGGAGGTTTTGTTTTGGTTAGGCTAAATGGATCGTAAAAGTCGTAATTTACCGATGCAGCTTGGTTAAAGAAACTGAACTTCCTTTTGCTTAAATGTTCTTGATTTTGTAGTCTCTTTTCTCCACGCGCTTTCAACGACACGTTGCACTTGAATTATTTAAGAGTCAACGCTTAAGTAGTAAGAAGAACCCTATGCTATTTAAACGTAAAATAAAATTAGCTGGTTAACCAAAAAAAAAAAAACGAGATAATACCAGCTAATTTTATTTTATATGGAGATAGTTTACCGAAGCTATCAACCAATCGAGTAGTCGCTGATCATTCCATTGACGTGTAAATCATTGACTCATTGTCTATATTTGTACTCCTAATCAACTCACGAATTTTCTTTTGTCGTATCAATTAACGATTCCATAAAACATTAATATTAAATTTGTCAGAATTAAATGCAGTTTTGATTTCATGTCGTGTTTTAATGTTTTATATGTAACCTTTGCCGACCTAAATAAGTGGGTTACCTGTTGGTCAAAGAAACCTAAATAAAGGGTAATGAATCAATGAATTTATACACGATACTTAACATCGAATCTAACGACTTAAAAAAATATACGTATAAATACCCAAAAAATATACGTCGATCCACGAGAGACTCATAAATATTTTGCAGAAGAGCATTAATTACAAGTCGGAATCAATAGTGAAGTAGTGATTAAATAAAATTAATTATCCAATACAACAAATAAAAAACAAATCCGGTAACCTTTCCAAATAAAAATAAAATTTGAAATTTGAAATCTCTCTCAGACACAAATATCGAGGAAACCAAACGGTTCACACTCTCCGACGCCGGCAAGCCTTGATCGCATGTCAAATAATAAACCTAAATATGCAAACTACCGGATCAAAGACGGCAGTCAGTTGTAGCACTTTAGGGTCGAATCCACAGGGACCGATAAGTTACACTACGAATTTATGGGATTAAAGTTAAGCTAAGACAAAATAAAATTAGATTTGGTTTTCTAACAACCTAGCGAAAAAATAAATAAGTAATAATAATAAAAGAATATTAGGCATAGGGAAACCATCCAGGATGTGACAAAACAATTAAATCAATTAGTAGAGAATATTAAAATACGTTCTAGAACTCAATTCACAATTAATAAGACATCTCGCTCTCGCGCAAACACCTACTTAGTAATACTATATTAGAAAACCGCTCTCGCGCGTTCCCTAGAGTAATACTAGCATTAAGAATAGGATTGATATGTTCACAAGATGTTATGGCCCGGGCTTTCGCCTCAAGCCATAAAACCTTGCTCGACTAGTGTTGATTCCAGCGACTAAACACTACTTTCGTACCTAGTTTAATCACACAAGATCTTAGAACAAGTTAGCTACTCAACCCTAAGCATTAAGTATAACAATAGAGGAAGAACGATAAAGTAAATTCCCAAATCTAACAACCTAATAATCGGTCACATCCCTTCAGGGAAACCCTAGCCTAATAAGGAAACTACTTAAGCATAGAAACAAGAACAAAGATGAACACAAAAGGAAACATCTTTATTAAAGAATCTAAACCTAAAAGAAAGCTATAAAATAAAAAGGAAATATTAATAAAACTTGGGGAGAGCTACAGCTCTCAAAAGAGAGAGCCACTGCTCTGAAAAAAGTGTGTTTGATACAATGGGCGAGCACCCCTTTATATAGTAAAAGGAGAGAGCAACAAAAGAAAACAAAAGAAATGGAAAATCTTGGAGAGGAGGCAAAAGAGGCGGTGGATCGATCGATCCCAAGTGTGGACCGGTCGATCCCCGTCTTCATGGGCTTGGGCTTCGTCAGCTTGGTCGGCAGGTTGACATGTCTTCAGTAAATCGGCCATAACTCTTGATTGCACCGTTGGATTTCCTTCAAACCACTTGGAGATGAAAGCTAACTCCCTTAGCTATCTTGTGTCAAAATCTTAGCAAGATCCAACGGTGGGAAGGTCTTCGTCTGAGGCCATACTTCTGACGGGTCTGCTGGACTCTGCACCTTTCAATGTATATTTGCCTCCAAAAAGATCAAAAACTCTTCCTTTTCCAATATTTGCTTCTCAGACCTGTAATACACTAAGTAAAGCATATAGACCTATATTCTATCTAATACAAGTTAGTTGACTCAATATACAAACCTAAATCCTATATAGAAAACGGTAAATTTGAGACTCATCAATTCCCCCAGACTTGAATCTTTGCTTGTCCTCAAGCAAGAATGATCTGAAATCTTAAAGGGAAAGGTTTGAAAACGGGAACTTACAACTTCTCGAGAATCTTCGTACTTCTTCCGCGAATCCATCACTCAAAGAATCGAGTTTACAACATGTACTAACCATTGGCTTAGCAACTCTCCGTACTAATGTCCCGGGATCTCAAGGAAGCTCCAAAATCTCCATTGTTGACTCCCTACATTCATTTCTTTACAAGCGTGCGGTCTCAACGAGGGAGTATCGATCAAAGATCTCGTAGACGCTTACCTTCTTCTAGCTTCCAAGACATTATTCTTATGGTTCCTTTCCTCCTCTTCTCTTTTTCTTCATGAGATCGATTTCTCCCTACTTTTCTAGAGTATCATTTTATTTTTTCTATCGATCTCCTTTTCTCTTTTTCTCTTTAGCCCGGGGTTGGTTTTCATGAATCTGAAGTATGCAAGGGGGTAACCATGCATCCCTCAGTCCACTTCTTTGTTTACCACATCCCTTTTCTTTTCTTTTTCTCCTTTTCTTCTTTTTTTCTTTTTCAGGAGAAGAGAGGGGAATCCATACTTCTTTCTTTTCTTTAGGATTTAGCACTTCTGATGCCACGGTAATCGACCTAGGATCTATTTTAGTATTGCTAAGTTAGGTATGAGCGCTCGCCATGGCGGATTACTTATATCATCGTGAATTGAGTTCAAAAACGATGCTTAATAATTCTCACTATTTCCTGTAATTGATGTTCCACATTCCTGATATTTCCCTATGCCTAATGTTTCTATCTTATTATTTACTTTTATTTTCTGCTTTAACCTAGACTAAAACAAATATTGATTTCTGTCTTAGCTTAACTTTAATCCCATAGATTCGTAGTGTAACTTATCGGTCCCTGTGGATTCGACCCTAAAGTGCTACAACTGATTACCGTACTTGATCCGGTAGTTTGCATATTTAGGTTTATTATTTGAACATCGAGACAATGCTCCTTTTGCTCCTACTTTCTCCCTACTTTCGTACCTAAATCATATAGTCCTTTTGCTCCAAATGCTCTTTAGACCTAAAATACAAACTTCTCGAGAATCTCCGTACTTCTTCCGTAAATCCATCACTCAAAGGATTGAGCTTACAACATGTACCAACCATGAACTTAGCAACTCTCCGTACTGATGTCCCGAGATCTCAAGGAAGCTCCAAAATCTCCATTGTTGACTCCCTACATTCATTATTTACAAGCATGCGGTCTCAACGAGGGAGTATCGATCAAAGATCGCGTAGACGCTTACCTTCCTCTTGCTTCCAAGACATTCTTCTTATGGTTCCTTTCCTCCTCTTCTCTTTTTCTTCATGAGATCGATTTCTCCCTACTTTTCTAGGGTATCATTTTATTTTTTCTATCGATCTCCTTTTCTCTCTTCTTCTTTAGCCCGGGGTTGGTTTTCATGAATCCGAAGTATGCAAGGGGGTAACCATGCATCCCTCAGCCCACTTCTTTGTTTACCACGTCCTTTTTCTTTTCTTTTCTTCTTTTTCTTTTTCTTTTACAGGAGAAGAGAGGGGAATCCATACTTCTTTTCTTTTTCATGCGTGTCTCGGGAAGCATTGAGTCAGAGGTTGCGTTCGATGTATACCAAGCCCCAAGTTGAGAAGATTAAGTCCAATTAACGTCTTATCAAGGGTGGAGTCAACGCCAGGTCAATCGGATTTCCAAGAGATAGGGACTTCTGGTGAGTTGTTCGGCTAATGGCATTCCAATCTTCAGCTCTACAATAAAGATAGTCATGACGGATAGCAGAAGATATTAGTACGAACACACGATTCACAAAAGAAGTTCCAAGTTCCAACCATTTTGACTCAATAAAACGACTCAAATAAAAATAAAAATGTTAGTACAAATGGTTACATTCCTCCCCCAGACTTACTTCACACCGTCCCGGTGTGTAAGAAAAAACCAAAGGAAGAATTGAAACCGACAACAAAAGATAGTTATAATATACTTATAAGAAAACCAAAAGCTAAAAGAAAAGGAAAGAAAAACCAGTGATCAAACGTTTGGTGTGTCTGGACAATGTGGCATGAGTCCCAATACTGCAAGGAGCAGGAGATCGATCGGTCTGACGTCTCAGATCGATCGGTCTAGATCTTTGATGGTCGTGGACTTTGTCAATCGCCAGGGGATCGATCGATCTGTCGACAGGATCGATCGGTCTCTAGTATTTGGAAGAAAAAGTTTCGCATCTTCTGCGTTTAGTACCTGTTCCTGAAAACACTCAACACCGGACGTGATTTCACCGTAATAAAATCCTAAAAACAAAACCAAAAATAAAGAAAAATAATAAAGAAAGGGAAACTATGTACAAACTCAGTGGGTTGCCTCCCATAAGCGCCTTTTTTAAAGTCATTAGCTTGACTGTGGTTTCAGGCGGCAAGTGTGGCAGAATGAAAATCCGCTTCGAAGTAAGCTCTCGCCTGGTGCGAATACGGAAGTCCTGCGGAAAGCTAGACTCCGAGGTCGTGTGGCTAGGTGTGGGCTCGCGTGGAGGTGGAGGTTGTAGCGGTGGTGCGTAAGCAGAAGGTTGAGAAGGGCCAGCCTCATCATGATGTCCGGTGCGTGCTACTCTCTGGGTGCCGCTAGTCTTTGGTGTAATCGGTCTCTCGCAAAGCGCCCCAGCAGGCGGATCAAAACTAATGTTCTCATGGGTCACGAGAGAAGTCAAATCAGTACGAGCGAGGTGAATGTACCGGTAGAAGCCATCATGGTCATGGTAGCGACAGACTAGCGCATAGCAAATGAGAAACTCGCTCATGTACAGGTGCTCTCGATCAATGAATCGCGCCTTATGCTCCGGTGAAGCGGTAATGGGTGATGATGGGGTGGAGCCCATAGAGGCACATGGAGAGCTTCCGGAAGCTTCAGAGTCCTAGTCTCGTCTCAAGCATAGATAGTGTTGCTCATGAATCGTACCGCCAAATCGAGTCACCGGGTTACAGATAAGTGCTTGCTTAGCGAGGAAGAAGGAGACGTAATCATCGGTTGCATCAACGGGGTTACGTCGGGTAATGAAGCTCCACCGTGGCGAGGAACTCAGCAGTGACTGCATGAGATAGGGGCCATCCCTTTGCAGAGAAGCTCCCGAAATTGGCATTACGCAGAGATGCCTTGACATCATTAAGAATGCCCATGTCACTCAAAACATCGGTTTGCAGAAACCGAGTAGGCTCGAACTTGCAGGCTCGGAGCGCAATGGTGTCATTCTGATCAGTTTGCGTCCATTCTTGCTTTCCGGTAGCTGGTTCCTTTCCACCGTGTTATCTACGAACCAATTCCTGGGTCGGGATCGATCGATCTCTGGTGTAGATCGTTCGATCCTGAGGCGTTTGTTCCTCGATGCAGATTCAGGTCAGACCGAACGGTCGTATTAGCTGGATCGATCGGTCTTGACTGTCTGGAATGCCAAATTTTCGCAGTGGGGACTGATCGATCTTATGGAGGATCGGTCGGTCATGTTGCTCTGGTCAATAGGGCAGCGTCATACAGCGGATCGATCGATCTAGGGGTTGGATCGATCGGTCTTTCGTCGTTGTCGAGCAGGACCTGTTGGTTTGCTGGAGCATGAAGCTTCGCCGTGGCTCCAGCATGAGCCGTAAAAGCAGACAAGTCAGAGAAAACTCTAAGACCTCCGATTTGAGCCTCGGAACTTGCAGCGTACGACATGATCGATCGGTCTAAAGCATGGACCGGTCGATCTGTAGTGTAGAGCGGAACTGATTGCTGGATGTGTCGGATCGATCGATCATTGTGCTAGATCGATCGGTCCTGATCTTCTTCGAAGGCTTGTACATCTTCAATCGCTCTTGGAATCGTGATTGCATCACACAACTCTTTGGGCTTAGAGCAAGACGCAAACTGAGACATCCTCATGATGAGAATCAACATGAGAAGCCAAACTCTCAAGTGTTTCATTGAGCTTGATGTACATGCTCTCCATCTTCTCCTTCAAGTCGTGTGCCTTCACAAGACTTCGCGGCCTCCACAAAACTTCTCGGCGTCCACAAAACATCTCGGTGTCTACAAACCCTATCTCGGCGGCGGCTAGGGATTCTTCTTCTTTTCTTCTTTTTTTTTTTTTTTTTTTTTTTTTTTGCGAAAAGAGAAAAACCCTAATAATAACCTGCAAAAAGAGAAAAACACTAATTAGTAAAAATAAAATAAAAAATCTTAGACTAAACCCTAATCTTAAACTCGTAGGCAAGCATTATTGGTCCCCGGCAACGGCGCCAATTTTGATCGTAGGTCAAATAATAAACCTAAATATGCAAACTACCGGATCAAGTACGGTAATCAGTTGTAGCACTTTAGGGTCGAATCCACAGGGACCGATAAGTTACACTACGAATCTATGAGATTAAAGTTAAGCTAAGACAGAAATCAATATTGGTTTTAGTCTAGGTTAAAGCAGAAAATAAAAGTAAATAATAAGATAGAAACATTAGGCATAGGGTATTCTTCCAGGATGTGAAACAACAAGTAAGTCAAAATTAGGAATATTAAAGAATAGTTCTAGAACTCAATTCACGACAATATAAGTAATCCGCCATGGCGAGCGCTCATACCTAACTTAGCAATACTAAAATAGATCCTAAACCGTTGGTTCGCCTATTAAAGTAAGACTAGCATTACAAACGGGATTGATATGTTCACAAGGTGCCACGACTTCAACTTCTGGTTGGCCATGGATCGCCTTGCTCATCTAAGTAGATCAGGACAATTAACGACACTTCTGATGCCACGATAATTAACCCTAGATCTAGAACTAGGTGATCAATCTAATCCTAGCATTAAGATAAACTATAGATGAAGAACTAATAAAATAAATTCCCAGACTAACAACCTAACGAATCAATCACATCCTTTCCGAAACCCTAAACCTAATAAGCTAACTAATCGAGCATAGAAACAAGAACAAAGATGAACACAAAAGAGACATCTTTATTAAAGATTCTAAACCTAAAAAGAAAGCTATAAAATAAATATAAAAGGAAACAAAAATATTTACAAAACTAGGGAAGAGTTATTTCTCTCTAATGGAGAGAGCTAATGCTCTCTGAGGTGTGTTTGATACAATGGGCGAGCCCTCTTTATATAGGAAAAGGGGAGAGCAACAAAAGGAAACAAAAGAAATGGAAAGTCTTGGAGAGGAGGCAAAATAGGCTTGGGCCGCAATTCTTCATGGGATCGATCGATCCCAAGTGTGGACCGGTCGATCCCGACTCCCGTCTGCGTCAGCTTCGTCAGCAGGTTGACCTGTCTTCAGTAAATCGGCCATAACTCTTGATTGCACCGTTGGATTTCCTTCAAACACTTGGAGATGAAAGCTAACTCCCTTAGCTATCTTGTGTCAAAATCTCAGGAAGATCTAACGGTGGGAATGTCTTCGTCTGTGGCCATACTTCTGACGGGTCTGCTGGACTCTGCATCTTCAAATGTATATTTGCATCCAAATTGATCCAAAACTCTTCCTTTTGCTCCAAATGCTCTTTAGACCTAAAATACAAACTTCTCGAGAATCTCCGTACTTTTTCCGTAAATCCATCACTCAAAGGATTGAGCTTACAACATGTACCAACCATGAACTTAGCAACTCTCCGTACTGATGTCCCGAGATCTCAAGGAAGCTCCAAAATCTCCATTGTTGACTCCCTACATTCATTCTTTACAAGCATGCGGTCTCAACGAGGGAGTATCGATCAAAGATCGCCTAGACGCTTACCTTCCTCTTGCTTCCAAGACATTCTTCTTATGGTTCCTTTCCTCTTCTTCTCTTTTTCTTCATGAGATCGATTTCTCCCTACTTTTCTAGGGTATCATTTTATTTTTTCTATCGATCTCCTTTTCTCTCTTCTTCTTTAGCCCGGGGTTGGTTTTCATGAATCCGAAGTATGCAAGAGGGTAACCATGCATCCCTCAGCCCACTTCAAATTTGATCGTAGGTCAAATAATAAACCTAAATATGCAAACTACCGGATCAAATACGGTAATCAGTTGTAGCACTTTAGGGTCGAATCCACAGGGACCGATAAGTTACACTACGAATCTATGGGATTAAAGTTAAGCTAAGACATAAATAAATATTTGGTTTTCTAGGTTAAACAAGAAATAAAAGATAAATAAATAATAACATAAAAACATTAGACATAGGGTATTCTTCCAGGATGTGAAACAACAAGTAAGTCAAAATTAGGAATATTAAAGAATAGTTCTAGAACTCAATTCACGACAATATAAGTAATCCGCCATGGCGAGCGCTCATACCTAACTTAGCAATACTAAAATAGATCCTAAACCGTTGGTTCGCTTATTAAAGTAAGACTAGCATTACAAACGGGATTGATATGTTCACAAGGTGTTACGACTTCAACTTCTGGTTGGCCATGGATCGCCTTGCTCATCTAAGTAGATCAGGACAATTAACGACACTTCTGATGCCACGATAATTAACCCTAGATCTAGAACTAGGTGATCAATCTAATCCTAACATTAAGAACAACTATAGATGAAGAACTAATAAGATAAATTCTCAAACTAACAACCTAACGAATTACTCACATCCTTTCCAAAACCCTAAACCTAATAAGCTAACTAATCGAGCATAGAAACAAGAACAAAGATGAACACAAAAGGAAACATCTTTATTAAAGAATCTAAACCTAAAAAGAAAGCTATAAAACAAATATAAAAGGAAACTAAAATATTTACAAAACTAGGGAAGAGTTATTTCTCTCTAAAAGTGAGAGCTAATGCTCTCTGAGGTGTGTTTGATACAATGGGCGAGCACTCCTTATATAGGAAAAGGGGAGAACAACAAAAGGAAACAAAAGAAATGGAAAATCTTGGAGAGGAGGCAAAAGAGGCGGTGGACCGGTCGATCCATGGGCCGGATCGATCGGTCCTCATCTTCATGGGCTTTGGGCCGCAGTTCTTCATGGGATCGATCGATCCCAAGTGTGGACCGGTCGATCCCGACTCTCGTCCGCATCGGCTTCGTCAGCAGGTTGACCTGGCTTCAGTAAATCGGCCATAACTCTTGATTGCACCGTTGGATTTCCTTCAAACCACTTGGAGATGAAAGCTAACTCCCTTAGCTATCTTGTGTCAAAATATTAGCAAGATCCAACGGTGGGAAGGTCTTCGTCTGAGGCCATACTTCTGACGGGTCTGCTGAACTCTGCATCCTCATATGTGTATTTGCATCCAAACTGATCCAAAACTCTTCATTTTCCAATATTTGCTTCTCAGACCTGTAATACACTAAGTGAAGCATATAGTCCTATATTCTATCTAATATAAGTTAGTTGACTCAATATACAAACCTAAATCCTAGATAGAAAACGGTAAATATGAGACTCATCAATTCCCCCAGACTTGAATATTTGCTTGTCCTCAAGCAAGAACAATCTGAAATCTTAAAGGGAAAGGTTTTGAAAACATGAACTTACAACTTCTCGAGAATCTCCGTACCTCTTCCGTAAATCCATCACTCAAAAGATTGAGCTTACAACATGTACTAACCATTGGCTTAGCAACTCTCCGTACTAATGTCCCGAGATCTCAAGGAAGCTCCAAAATCTCCATTGTTGACTCCCTACATTCATTCTTTACAAGTATGCAGTCTCAACGAGGGAGTATCGATCAAAGATCGCGTAGACGCTTACCTTCCTCTAGCTTCCAAGACATTCTTCTTATGGTTCCTTTCGCCCTCTTCCCTTTTACTTCATAGAGATCGATTTCTCCCTTCTTTAGGGTATCATTCTATTTTTTCTATCGATATCTTTTCTCTTTTTCACTTTTTCTCTTTAGCCCGGGGTTGGTTTTCTTAGTGTTTAAGTGCTTATTTTAAAGTATTACTCACATCTATCTAAATATGCAAACTACCGGATCAAAGACGGCAGTCAGTTGTAGCACTTTAGGGTCGAATCCACAGGGACCGATAAGTTACACTACGAATTTATGGGATTAAAGTTAAGCTAAGACAAAATAAAATTAGATTTGGTTTTCTAACAACCTAGCGAAAAAATAAATAAGCAATAATAATAAAAGAATATTAGGCATAGGGAAACCATCCAGGATGTGACAAAACAATTAAATCAATTAGTAGAGAATATTAAAATACGTTCTAGAACTCAATTCACAATTAATAAGACATCTCGCTCTCGCGCAAACACCTACTTAGTAATACTATATTAGAAAACCGCTCTCGCGCGTTCCCTAGAGTAATACTAGCATTAAGAATAGGATTGATATGTTCACAAGATGTTATGGCCCGGGCTTTCGCCTCAAGCCATAAAACCTTGCTCGACTAGTGTTGATTCCAGCGACTAAACACTACTTTCGTACCTAGTTTAATCACACAAGATCTTAGAACAAGTTAGCTACTCAAGCCCTAAGCATTAAGTATAACAATAGAGGAAGAACGATAAAGTAAATTCCCAAATCTAACAACCTAATAATCGGTCACATCCCTTCAGGGAAACCCTAGCCTAATAAGGAAACTACTTAAGCATAGAAACAAGAACAAAGATGAACACAAAAGGAAACATCTTTATTAAAGAATCTAAACCTAAAAGAAAGCTATAAAATAAAAAGGAAATATTAATAAAACTTGGGGAGAGCTACAGCTCTCAAAAGAGAGAGCCACTGCTCTGAAAAAGGTGTGTTTGATACAATGGGCGAGCACCCCTTTATATAGTAAAAGGAGAGAGCAACAAAAGGAAACAAAAGAAATGGAAAATCTTGGAGAGGAGGCAAAAGAGGCGGTGGATCGATCGATCCCAAGTGTGGACCGGTCGATCCCCGTCTTCATGGGCTTGGGCTTCGTCAGCTTGGTCGGCAGGTTGACATGTTTTCAGTAAATCGGCCATAACTCTTGAATGCACCGTTGGATGTCCTTCAAACCACTTGGAGATGAAAGCTAACTCCCTTAGCTATCTTGTGTCAAAATCTTAGCAAGATCCAACGGTGGAAAGGTCTTCGTCTGAGGCCATACTTCTGACGGGTCTGCTGGACTATGCACCTTTCAATGTATATTTGCCTCCAAAAAGATCCAAAACTCTTCCTTTTTCAATATTTGCTTCTCAGACCTGTAATACACTAAGTAAAGCATATAGACCTATATTCTATCTAATACAAGTTAGTTGACTCAATATACAAACCTAAATCCTATATAGAAAACGGTAAATTTGAGACTCATCAGGCACCACCTGTTCAATCTCCCTTAACATCTCCTCTTCGTTTTGGTTCGTTCGTATCTCTCTCAGCCTCATGTTGTCCTGGCCTTTGTTGTCCTGCTTCTCACTACTTTTCATCAGTTCTAGACCGATATCAAATCCTTCAGAAGCTTTCTCTCACGGGACATCGTTGATGACAAGTCTTCCATCTCCTCTTGTATCTCAAGAAGACCGACCATGGCTCAGTTTTGAGTCATTGGCAAGCTTTTGGTGGCAGGTGGCTTTTGGACATTCACTCCGCCGATGCTATTTTCCGGCGAGAACTTCATTAACATTCCACCGGTTGAATCTGAAACCGGTGAGACCTTTTTACGATAGTTCTCTGCTGAGACCAGTTCCAGTTTTGGGTTTCTCTCATCCGGGAGAACGCTCATCCGCTACTGGACTGGAAGGAAGAGAAACGCTTCCTATTTCCATCGGTGACCTTGTCGCCGAGATGTCTTGCTCCTCCTTCGTTGCGTCGAGGATGCGTTTTGACATGCTAAAACTCTGCTCCGGCAAACGCATGATTCTTCTGGTCTCTAGTGGCCAAGAGAGATTCTCAGATCTTCTCTCCTTCCCGGTCTTTTTGATCGGAGAACTGCTCGACTCCGGCGTTGAGTTTTTTGAAGTTTTTGAACTTTCCGATCTGGCATCGAACAGGGGAAGCTTGGAGTTGGTACCAGGAGTTCCTCGAGCTTCCCAGATCTGGATCTCAGATCCCACCTCTGCGACTCTCATGTCTCTTGCTGTTCGAGACCCCTCGATGCTTAACAGAAGAGCTGCCTCGATCCCACAACTTCCGGCGACGAGTAATCCAACTCCGAGTTTCTCTACGTCGCCGTACAGCCGCCACACAAACATCACCAGCCCTTCAATCGAAAAGTGTCTAGGGTTTCCTATCTTGGGCCCTTCCTTTCTCGGCCCACTGCTTTCCCCTTTTCAGCCCATATGTGGAGTTTGTGGCCCAACCATCAACATTGTCCACACTCCATCAAACCCTAGTTTACACTCTTGGTGGGCTTTTTGCTGGGCCAGACCAAATATTGAGTTTTTGGGCTCCAACTCATTCCCTCTCTTTTATAGTTGGGGCTTCTCTGGTTGGGGTTTTATCCCTACCAATTCCTCCTATTTGGAGAGACCTTTGTCTGGTTTGGGCTTTATCCCTACCAATTCCTCCTTTTTGGAGAGACCTTTCTCGGGTTTGGGTTTTATACCTACCTATTCCTCCTTTTTGGAGAGACTGTTTCTAACAATTTCCTCTAGTTCACCAGAAAGAGTTGGATCATCAATTTCTAGCTTTTTGGAAGATATCTTAAAATGTTTTGCTTCTACGACATTAAGAATATGCAGGTTTCGTATGTCCGTTTCTCAAATCTCTATCTACATCTCGGGCACCCTATGCAGTAAAGCGGAGCTTCTACAGTCTGTCTTCTGTGACTCCAATGGTATCCAACTCGCGAGACATTGCTCTCGCCCTACATGCGACCACCCTTTTCAGGGACCGAATGCTTCGGCACTTCAGGCGCAAGTCAGGACGTTTTTAGAAACTACTGAGAATCTTAGCATTCTCGTGTGGCTTTGTATCCAAGGATGTTTTGGACTCCCCCAAGGATCCATTATCCATCGTTTCAAGTCGCCCTCTTCTGGAGCGACACTCACTATCTGGAGGGCTTTTAGTTTCCTCCTCCTATCCTTTAATTTATGTTGTTATCGCTTTTGTAGCCTTGTCATTTTCACCCATGTAAGTACGTCGGTGCCGGATTGGCTCTCCATTTCGGAGTGTCCCCAGCCGATAGCTTAATATATTTGGTTTCTGTGGAAAAAAAAAAAAAAAAAAAAAAAACAAATCCGGTAATAAAAGATAGATTCTATCCGTTATATTCCAGTATTGACTTTTACTGGGAAAAACATAAACTTTCCAGAGAGAGAAAAATCTGACAACGAAGAAAAAACACAAAAGTGTGAGAGAAAATTCTCAGCCTTTCGATTTCATTCATACATACGATTACGCGTTCTTCTTCCTCCTCTCTTTCCCAGAAAGTATCATTGAGCCCTTTTTTCACTTTTCTTTCTTTTTTTCTTCTCCTCTGACTTTTTTCTTCTTCTTCGAATCTTTAGATTCTCTGTTTTCTTCTTCGTATATACAAACATATAAATCTCTGTTGGGTTTTCTTCGATCTGAGGGACACGAGATTATCCATGGCTTCCGCGGCGATATTCTCGTCGTTACGGCGGAGGAGATCGCCGTCTTTAGAAGCGTTTCTAGCCCCCGTTGACCTTTCCGGCGTAGCTCTTGTTCAAACCCTAGCTTCAATTTCGACGGAGGTTGTTTCGTGTTTCAGCGGTGTTCGATTCTCGTTTCAACGCAGGAACGCTCGTTCTTTGATTCGTAAGATCGAGATCTTTGTTGTATTGTTCGAATTTCTCGCAGATTCAAGTTGGGGCTCAAGGAGAAAAACCTCTGTTTCTGAATCGACGGCTTTGCTTTGTCTCAAGGAGCTTTATCTTCTTCTCTATCGCTCCAAGATCCTTATCGATTACTGCGCTCAATCCAGTAAGTTATGGCTGTTATTGCAAAACCCTTCGATTTCTGGGTATTTCCATGATTTGAATCAAGAGATTTCGACTCTTTTGGATGTTTTCCCTGTCAATGATCTTGGTTTAAGCGACGACATTAGAGAGCAAATCGAGTTATTGCAGAGACAATCTAGAAGATCCAGATTGTATATTGATAAGAACGATGAATCGTTACGTGAAACATTCTATTCGTTTCTTGATGGATTTGAGAACGGTGAGATTCCGAATTCGGTTGATCTGAGATTGTTCTTTGTGGAGAAATTGGGGATTAGGGATTCCAAGAGTTGTAGAACCGAAATCGAGTTTCTGGAAGAACAGATTGTGAATCATGATGGTGATTTGGAGCCTACGGGATCGGTGATTAATGGGTTTGTGGCGATTACACGATACTGTCGGTTCTTGTTGTTTGGATTTGAAGAAGATGGAATGGAGTGGGTTTTCGAGAATCCGAAGAAACCTCGAAAAGGCTTCGTTGCACAGGAGATTGGGGACACGTTTATAACTGTGCCAAAGGATTTCGTTTGTCCGATCTCTCTTGATTTGATGACAGATCCTGTGATTATTTCTACAGGGCAAACTTATGATCGGAGCTCTATAGCTAGGTGGATTGAAGAAGGGCACTGTACTTGTCCGAAAACCGGGCAAATGCTCATGGATTCGAGGATTGTTCCTAATCGAGCTCTGAAGAATTTGATTGTGCAGTGGTGCACGGCCAGTGGTATATCTTATGAGTCAGAGTTTACAGATTCTCCGAATGAGGCTTTTGCTTCTGCTCTTCCGACAAAAGCGGCGGTTGAGGCAAATAAAGCCACTGTATCGATCCTTATTCAGTATCTAGCAGATGGGTCTGAAGCAGCTCAAACAGTGGCGGCGCGGGAAATCCGTCTTCTAGCCAAAACCGGGAAAGAAAACCGTGCGTACATTGCGGAAGCAGGCGCGATACCGCATTTGCGTCGCCTTCTTAAATCCGAAAACGCTATCGCGCAAGAGAATTCTGTGACCGCAATGCTTAACCTCTCGATTTATGAGAAGAACAAGAGTCGGATCATGGAGGAAGATGACTGTTTGGAGTCTATAGTAAGCGTCCTCGTCTCTGGTCTTACAGTGGAAGCGCAGGAAAACGCAGCAGCCACATTGTTCAGTCTCTCTGCAGTACACGTGTATAAGAAACGGATAGCAACTGTTGATCAATGCATTGAGGCATTAGCATTGCTGCTTCAAAACGGGACACCGAGAGGGAAGAAAGATGCAGTTACAGCGTTATATAATTTATCAACACATCCAGATAACTGCAGTAGGATGATTGAAGGAGGAGGTGTGTCGAGTCTTGTTGGAGCTCTCAAGAACGAAGGCGTGGCAGAGGAAGCAGCAGGAGCTTTGGCTTTGTTAGTAAGGCAATCTCTTGGAGCTGAGGCTATAGGAAAAGAAGAATCCGCTGTGACAGGGCTCATGGGAATGATGAGATGTGGAACACCAAGAGGGAAAGAGAACGCGGTTGCTGCGTTGCTCGAACTCTGTAGGAGCGGTGGAGCCGCTGTGGCGGAGAAAGTGTTGAGAGCACCTGCGATTGCGGGATTGCTACAGACGCTTTTGTTTACCGGGACAAAGCGGGCTAGACGGAAAGCGGCTTCCCTTGCTCGGGTTTTCCAGAGGCGGGAAAATGCAGCGATGCGGTCTGGCGGTTACGGGTTTGTAGGGAATTCCAACGGCAATAGAGACGGCAGTTTTACAACCGATGTATCTGTCCCGATATCAATCTCAATCTCCGTACCTGTGTTGTGATCTATGTTTAGTCAAAAGTTAAAAAAAAAAAAAAAACTCTAAAGAGGTACTTTTTTGTTGTTGGTGGTGTTTGTTTCATTGTTTGTCTATATTATATACATTTATTGGTTGGGAGGTATAATACAAGTAATATATATTAGAGAAGATATGTGTATATGTATCTTCCAAGTGGAAAAAAGAGAACAAAAAGAGACTTTATTAGTCTATGATCTATGTATGTGTATTGTATTTAATATATATATATAAGCTATGAAACGTCTTGCATTGTGATCGTTAGTAAGGAAGGAACTAGCGTTTTGTAATAAAATCTATATAAGAAAAAGATACGTAAGAAGACTTCAAAGTATTGACTAATGGAGATGCCTTTGAGGAGAAAACAATCAACAAAAAGAATAATTACATAACAACGAAAAAAAGAGAGAAAGAGAAAGGGTCGTAGTACAGATTATTTGGATGGTCTCTCCACTTGTGAAATTGATAGACGAATATTACAAAATAAAAGGAGTTAAGATATTCATTGCAAAAGGTAG
The DNA here is from genome assembly GCA_011420285.2 of Erysimum cheiranthoides. Classification (NCBI taxonomy): domain Eukaryota; kingdom Viridiplantae; phylum Streptophyta; class Magnoliopsida; order Brassicales; family Brassicaceae; genus Erysimum; species Erysimum cheiranthoides. The sequence continues at coordinate 13,973,267 of CM022176.2, read as the reverse complement.
AGAATCTCTAGTAATTGATAGCTTTTTTGTGAAGTGGTGAGTTGGGGCAACTTAACTTCTTCATATTCTTTTTATAATTTTTAAAAATATGCTTGTTACTAAGTGGATCCATCATTATAGCTCCCCACTTTTATTATAAATGTGTTTATGTGTTGCAATTATTTGATTCATATGTGAATATAAAGTAGTAACAACCTGTAAGATATTAACATTTCCATTTCAAAGTTGATTAAGATTAAGATTTTCCATTTCAAACTCCAAAAGATTTCAAGCCTCTTTTATGATACGATGATTCGTGCAGATCGAATATGTCATTGTATAAACACTATATTAACGGTAAAAATGAAAATTGTCATCATCAGTTATAATCATATTTAGTGGATTCCATGAAATTGGAGATTTATGATTACAAATTGACATAAGATAAAGTCGTCCACTAATTTTTTGTTCTTTTTTGAAGTGGATGTGATCTTATTGTGTTTTTGCCTTTTTGGAGTTATGTATCATGTGCGTATGCGCATTACCACCCGACCATCTACGATATCATTATATATCATGTTTTATACAATTTTCATAGTTCTTTTCATTATTTAATATTGATTGAGGTCAAAGTACACGCATTAGGATTCTCCAACGGACTCAATTTGTTTTTAGTCTCTCTTACATCCGACTAAATGTTCTTAATTTAAATAATTATTATGGCATGGAATGACATTTTTCACATACGAACTTACGAATTTGAAAAGTTTATATAGGTTCTTTGATGTATTGACACTATTAAGAAATGCATAGTCATTTTCATAACACATATCCTTCTAGATTTAGGATTAAGAGGTACAGTATGTCAGTATGTAATTCTAATATATCATAATAGAGTGTTTGACTTGATAGGTTTTTACTTTCTCTGTCGTTATAAAGTAAAAACTGTGAAGTAATCTAGATCACCACAATGGTTTTTGTGCGCCTAGTACCAATCCAATATGACGTCTACCAATTAGAAGATTAGACTAATAATCACAATTGAAAGATTATACCTATCATTCTTTGGCATGGGCTATGCTAATCTTCGTTATCATTCTTTGGCATGGGCTATGCTAATCTTCGTTATAATTTGATTGGATGTTCTCAGAGAGACCCTTTTTAAGTTAAATTTTTACATTTCTCTGTTTATTATTTTGTACAAGTAGCATTAACATACCTCTAATCCTCACAAGGCCACTAACCCCTAATAGATTCCTTCTTAGAAAATACAAAGGTTATCATAATTAATTTTAACATAATTTTTGGTTTTAATATAATTTTTGATGATGCAAGCAAAATAGATCGTGTCTATTGAATCTTATGTAAATAACTGACATGCATATAAAAAAAATTATCATAGGTTTGTTGAGGTTATGAGTTTAGTTCAAGTTTCTTTTTAACATATCTTACAATTGAGATTTAAGAACATGTAACATCCCATTTTATAATGATAAGCACGTCTGATAAAAATTTAAAACAGTGTATTATAAATCATCGGATGTCACACGTCTGAAATTTTATTTATAGTTATATCTTTGTTAAAATTTCTATAGTGGTAGTTGTAAACTGGCACTGCTATCAAAAAAGATTTGACGCTGAATACGAATGAGTGAATGAGTAAGTTTCGGCGGTGAGGGCTTCATCAAAGGTTTTTGGTCGTTACTAAGACTTGACGGGCGTACATTGCCATCGTTTGATAAGAAAATTGTTGTGTTGGTCAACAAAGTTAGGTGTTTTTTTTTTGGGCAATTCTCTAAAATACCACCATTTTTGTTTTTTGGACAAAAATACCTTTTTTTTGACAACTGCTTATATTGATTAGCTTATAAAAGCCAATTGGAGGGAATGTTGTTTACAATTTTGGACAAAAATACCACCAAAATAAAATAAATTTTTTAATTTTTAAACTTTAAATTCTAAATTCTAAACACTAAACCCTACCCCAACCCTACCCCATAAATACTAAACCCTAAATTGCAAAATAATCAACCCAAACCAAAGATTTAAAATTCCATACCTATGACAATAATTTGATATTAGTGGTATTTTTGGAAAGAAAACTTTTTTAGTGGTATTGGAGGGCATTTCTCTTTTTTTTTTTAATCTCATATGGACAACTATAATAAATGTCATGTGAATATAAGTCTTAATTTTTTATCAATTCATATACGTATCTTGTTGACTGATGATCATGGGAATTACGCAGTTCCTCTTCTTTTTTGATCCTAAGTTGGTAATAATATTATGATAACATGTAGAGTAACATAAGATACACATTCAAAATAATAAATTATATATTGACTTGACTCGATCCTCGCATGTTTACTACGTACTTCGAAAATTCAGACTGAAAATGTATTACAGATCAATTCAGACTTTGTGTCCACAAACCTTCCATTGACTTATTCAGCTAGAGATAAGTTTCCAAGGCCCAAAGCTAGGAGATTTATATTATAACAAACGTTTAAACACTTAGACAAGAAAAGTAAAAGGCAAGAAGAGTTAAAAAAGTTTCCTTTTTTAAGTTGCATTGATGAAATTAGAGTTGCGTGTTCCCTAAGTTGTTAGAGGAGACAAAAGATGATGATGATAAATTACACATTCAGAACAGATCCCATTTCCTCTTAAGACTCGCCACACAAACCTCTATAACCGAAAGAAGCTGAAAAAATCACTCTCTTTCTTTATTTAGTAAGAGTTTTGCCAGAGCTGCTGCTGGGTTTGATTCGACGGTTGACCAGCCTGAGACCCAGCACCATCCCTGGGGTTTTGCTGCTGGCGCTCGAGTGACATTTCTGTTTGGGACTGATAGAAATTTGGGTATCCATGAGATCCGTAATGCTGTTGTTGCTGAGCCTGACGATACCCTCCTGCTGCTTGCTGAGTCTGCTGTTGTTGTTGTTGCTGTATTTGTTGTAGTTGTTGTTGTTGTTGTGCTTGGAGGTTGTAGTACGTGTTAGTCGGGACACCTGACATGGTTCTCGAACCATGACCGTGATGCCACATCGCCGAGTTTTCATTCTGAATATTTAAATCAAAAAGAGGTCGAACGTCATCATATGATTCAAGTCTGAAAACAAAAGAACGAGTTAATAGAGTGACCAAAAAGAGAAAGCACCTGTTGTTGTTGCTGTTGTAGCTGCTGCTGCTGCTGCTGCTGAAGTGCCAACAGATGATTACTCTCTTTGTATTGAGAACTAAGAGCATCTTCATAACCGAGCGTTGTACCGGTAGGAGCAGACTGTTGGTTCAGAGGGAAGTTTCCGGCGGAGCCAACATTGGTCGAGTTTCCAAATCCATAAGCGGAGGCAGGCCCTGTTGCTGACTGAGGCATATTACCGGGAGAGACATTTGTTTTGTACTGCGGAAGCAACGCAGCTAGTTGCTGGTGGTATGAGCTGTTACCAGCAAATGTTTGCTGGAAAGCAGATGGCATGTATGGATAATTCTGAGCCATTAGAGGATAACCGATCATGTTTGCATAGTGCGTTAGAGGCAATGTGGGTTGAGAGTAGGGATGCATTGGAAGCTGTTGAGGAAGAGCTGGTCCAGTAGCGATATTAGTACCAGGTAACGCTTGCTGGGTTGGCTGCGTTGCTGGAATTCCACTGCCTCGGAGAGCCTGCAATGCAAAAGAATATAAAATCAACATCATACAAATCCCTCTTGTAGTATAAACAGATTGTGCTAGCCTTTCCATGGAAAAAATGATATAAGAATAGATCCCTCAAGGTCTAATTTTGTGCCAACAAGCAGGTTAAAGACAAATCTAAAAAATCAGTGTCCGAATCTGAAGAAACTACTTCCTTTGGCTAAGTAAACAAAACAGTACCCATGTGACAACTAACAAGACATTACTACTTCTGAATAAAAGCTAAGAGAAAGAAATTTGCCAGCCTCATGTTTCTCAAAGAGAAAGGGATCATTTACCTCTGGCATGGAAATGCTTTGGCCACCAAGTGATGAGGCATTGTTGCTATTTCTCGATGGCATAGAATGTGGAACTGAGAAAGGTGAATACTGGTATTCAAGTTCCCTCACATTTTGTGCTGTTTGTGCCAATAAAGTGTTGGGAACTGAGTGTGCATATCCCTGTTGAGACAAAAACAAACAAGAACCAATTGTTAACATTCAAGAATTTCATGGGCATCACTTCAGATATCACAAAACTACTCTTTCAGCAAAAATATGAACAGCCTGAATGCATTATTTTTTTTTTTAAAAACGAGCTTCTCTTAGAAGCTATCATTTCTCTTAGAAGCTATCATAAATAACTAGGATTTTCAAAACCTTTGGAACTTGGATCTGTTTTGAAAAGTAATGCACGTGTAGCTTACCATCACATTTGACAATGAGGCAAGATTCTGCATCTGACCCTGTGCATTTGTCTGTGCGGCATCATATGCGTTATTCATCTGCTGCTGCTTGGCATTTTCATAGGCATACCCTGGCTCAGACTGGGCAAATGTGTACTGGTGCTCCTCAGCACCCTCGGAGTTTTCTTGCTTCAAAACCTCTCGCCTCGATTCTAAAGAATCATCATAATTTCCAGTAGCAGGTGCGTGAACCATATTTCCATTGGCTGTACTTCCAAGATGTTCATCTCCATAGAACTCGGTATTTCTGCAAACAAACATGACCAGACGGTAAGTAGGATGTAAATGAAACCCATTAAAATTTTGTAAAGAGAAATCAGTAGTCCCGGAATACCTAGCATCTGAATGTTCGATCTGTGGAGCTACATCAGAAGTCTCTTCTACGTTGTTGCTCAAAGGCCTTGATCCAAACCCTCCAAAGCTTCCAAAACTTAATTGCGAGCATTCTTCTGTATGGATTAGCAAATGGTTTGGAATTACAACAGCGGGTCTATCCTCTTCATGTGATGCTTCTTGATCATGACTATCTACCGTTAGTTGTTGAAAATTGGCTGAACCAGATGAAACATCATCTTCATCTGAAAAGTAATAATGAGACAGTGAATAAAACACCAAAAGATCCTCATAAGCTACTGAGTTTCTAATATACTTGTTTATTGCAAAACTTCAAATAATGAATATCACTCTACCACCAAAAGATAACTGACAAAAGAAAACAGAACAGACAGTATACTTTCATGACAAACCAAACAGCAAAGAAGCTTTCATCACCCCCAGCAGAACTATAAGCCTATTTTTATTCACATGACCAATAAACACAAACCCGCTCCAATATGAAATAGAAAAAAGAATTTAGTAACTGCACACAATATCAATCATTGTGATTTAATTAATGAGGAGACTTATTGTCATTCACAACATAAATCCAGAGTGCTCACATAGCCATCAATAGAAAAATCAGACAAACGCACACCAACTTTTATATCTGAGATAAGCAATATATAGATTTAAAATATTACCTTTGTGGTGCTCTACTGGATTGCTCTGTGTATGATATTGATTATCATCAAATTCAGATGCAGAGTCATCTTCTTGCACAGAGTCAGCTTGCACATGATCGACTCCACGAATTTCAGAAGGACCATTTTCTGCTAAATGTATATTTTCTAACCGGTCTTTCAGATGTTGATCTACTCTATCAGCTTGGAAATCAGCTGGACCATTGCATACCTCTGATTCTACCGGTGCTACTGATACAGAAGATATACTAGGAGCCAGTGGCTTCTCAATCGACGGCCATTCATCTTTAACAGGGACCTGCTGGTTTCCACTAACTTCATGTTCATGATTTATCTCAGAACGCGTATTGACATTTGGCTGTGTTGTCTTGTTCTGTGGTCTACCCATCTTCACAATGTCAGCCATAGACCTCTGGCCTGGAGCTCCAAACCATGCAGTTTGATGTCCAGAAGCAGACTGTGATGACGGTATTCCATCGCCCGAGGCAACAGATGGCAATTTATTTTCCGTAGGAACAGCCTCACTGCAAAAGATACGTAGCATACATGAGAAACCTGCTTAGCCCCAACAGAATATGTAGAAAAACAAAATTTAAGGAAAAAAAAGGCAGATTGAAAAAGCTACAAAAGCAAAATGTGGATGATAAAATTAAGGCTATAACTCTAGTATGGAGCACGCATTCAACTGAAATGCATAATTTTGACAAAGTGACCATACTTAACCTCATCTTACAACCCCAAACCAGCATGTACAACTACTTTAAGCATGTAATCTTTTAAAGATTGTCTAGTTATTGGCTCAGATATTTCAGAACTAAGGACTTGCAATGAACCAGTAAAACTAATTGTGATATTCTACTATTACCTAAGCTATAGGTCATATAAATACTTTAAGCCCTCAGTCAGAGTTTGAGCCACCTAAAAGCAAGAGAAAGAGAACCACTCAAGGGATTACCTGTGTGCTGTCTGGTGGTGGTTCGGCACTCCTGAAGCAGAAGACCAAGAAGCTGTGTAACCTTGCGTTCCACTATCTTTCTTGTTTGTAGATTTTCCCTGGAAGTTTCCAGAATCTGAACCACAAAAGCACATATACATAACAAATCCTCCGGGTAAAACTAAATAATTTATATTTATCCAAGAGATTAAGTTTATACCAGTAGGGCTGAAATGGGTAGATCCACTTCGTCCGGCATAACGATCAGAACCACCTCTAACACCACGATTGTACGTGTTATTAGCACCACGCGACCGGGAATCCGGTATATCCCTAGTCTGAATAGAAAGAAAAAACTTAAAATATCACCAAGATTTCCAGTAAACCAAAATGAATTGATAGCTAGCTAAAACTAGAAATCATTTGATTCCAGCAAAACATCTAGACTAAGGTACTACACGAGGACAGCTACTACTAAATCGTTCAAAAGCATGAAGTAGTCCTCATGCTCAAAAACATAGTATTAATACCATTAAATGTGTCAATGTAGAAATTGTGTACTAAAAACAAAAGGTGATGGTATCAAACATGCTCAAAACACACAGATTGTTTCAATTAGTTAGCCTTTAAAACGCCAAAACTGGACACTAAACGCACTAAAAACACTCCCTGGTCTATTTTTCCTAAAGAAGAGTTTTCAGCATTGACTCACCTCTTTCTTCTTTTCTTTCTTGCTCTTTACCTCCCGAAAAGGATCTGCACAGGGAAAAAAAAACCAAGTATCAATATCATTAAAAGACGCCAACTGCAACAAAGACAAGCCTTGAAGCAACAAGTAAGAGAAAAAAAGACCAATATGAAACTGATGATCAGGAACTAATATAAGCAAACCATTAGCAACATCAAAAACCCAAAAATTGATGATTTCAGAAACAAAACCAGCAAACAAAAGTTTGACACTTGCAAGGGGGAACACAAAAATCCATTAAAGGAGAATTTGACAATGACTAAATACAACTAACCTAACAAAAGTCCATTAAGTATGAAAAGCCCCAATCAAACCCTAATAGAAACCCTCAGTAATCAGTCAATTTCAAGAAAACCCTACTTTTACACGCACACCCAAATTAACAATCCAAACACACACAAAGAGCAATTGAAAAAGGGGAAAATAAAAAAGGAAGAACCTTGAGAGAGGAGGCGATTAACGGCTTCGTTAGGATCCATATTGCACTCTTTAAGCATAGCATAGATCTCAGCCTCTGGAGAGTTTACAATTTCCTTCAAGCTTTGTACTATTTTTCTCGAACCTGACGGAATATCTTGAATTCCATTATTGTTCTTCCTCGCTCCGGCACTTCCGCCGCCGACGACGACACCGACCTTGCTGCTCATCTTTATCCGCCGTAAACTACCTCTCTCTCCACTCTCTCGGATCTGAAGGAAAATATTAAAGCTTTTGTTGGCCTTCTCTCAGTCGCGACAATACGAAGAAGACGAAGAAGAAGAAGGGAAAAGAAACAAAAGAAGCACAAAGGGAAGATATATCTCTGGACTCTGATTGTACAAGGAAACCCTCTCTTCGATTTTTTTTCACCTTATTGCAATTTCTTTTTTTTTAATTTGTTAAATTTTTGGACCGAACTTATGGTTGGTTCTCTCTCTGTCTAAATCAAACCGAACCAAAACCAGATTAAACGGAAGTTTGTTTCTCGTTGTGTTTTTTGTTTTTTTTTAAAGTCGCAAGGAATCATTTACGAAAATCGAAAGGACTGATTTTTTATATTTGGATTGTAAACCTTCTTATTAGTCTTCAACTCAACGCTGGTCATGTCCTAAGATTTCACTTAGAGAATCAATAACATGGTACTTTTTGTCTAATTTTGAATTGATATAAAGATGATCGCAATGTAAGAAACCTTTATTTTGTCTAATCATACCACTCGAAAATCTAAATTTCATGTAACCCCGTTAAACCTTGTATCTACTTTTACTTTCACTTGAGTTAGACGCTGAACGATATTACTACTCATACCATATTACGATGAGAGAGTTTGATCGGAAAGTTTGTTAGAGAGAAAAGATATTTTCATTTCTTAATCTCAATCTGTACAATTGGTTCCTATTATATACAAGTATGGTATACTAAGTTAACCGGCTCAAACCAGTAAATGTATCTAAACCGAAGATACATACTCAATATTCTTCTATATATTTCATTATTTTGTTTTGTTAAAATTTCTTCTGTGTGAGTGTGACATCAACCGTATTTCTCTGCCAACATTTTCGTTGGATATTTTTGTCATTATTTCGACGTGCTAACAATAATCTATTTATATACTGCACGGTCTTAACTTTTGAGTCTTGCCCTAATGATTCATTTCCCTTTGAAATATGTACTTGTTCAAAACCTAGTTTGGTGGCCGCATATATCGCCGAAAAAGCAAGTCCTCCTGAGATGACAAGTAGTATATTCACTCGAGAAAAAAATCGGACAAAACAACCTACCAAATATCTCATACCAACTACAGTAGTACAATCATGATAAATCAAACGAATTCGTTCTAGCGAGTTTTAACAGATTAATCATTTGCGTATGGTACTCTACCGAGTATTTCTACCAATACGCGGTCGTGTTTTGCCTAATTGCCTTCAATATATAACGTCTCTTTTTTGTTTCTCCTGGAAAGCTAAATTGATATTTTTTCATTGTGTCGTGGACAATACATACTAGCTCTCTGACATCTCTACATGTACACATGATAAGAAAAGGAGTTAAAGTGACGATTGATTTGGATTTATATCGCTTCCTATGAAAGATTACTAGTCTGGATAACAACTTTGGACAAAGTTAGCACATGAACTTTCTAAATATATAAAAAATCTGAAAGATTGTATTGCAGAAAAGGTAAGAAACAAATGAAACACTTATTTAGAAGAGAAGAAACAAATAAAGGGATAGATAGAATCGCAACTGGGCTTAATAAGCAGATTCCTTATGTTTCATAGGAAACACTTTAGCTTTTCGTTGTGAATTGTTCGATTTAGTACGACAACAGTAAAAAAGGACCTCTCCTATCTTTAAAAGAAAACAATCTTCAAACGCTCAAAACATTACCATTGATTTAAAAGTATTTAGTAATGCTCACTTTTGGTGATAACTACGATATTTCATAATCTCAATATGTCATTATAATTTTGCCACTGATATAATCACAAGTTAAGTATAACATACCTAGTTCGAAAAAAAAATGTAAAATGTCTTTTTCACCACATATACCCGTCTCATCTTTTTCATCTTTGTTACTATAGGAGATGAGATTTGAACTTTCCCACCAAGAAAGAAAGAGCTTCATATATATTTTTCATGTACTATAAGTTTATCTGTAAATACCTTTTCCTCTTTATGGCGTTTTCTCTTGCTTGCCGATTCTTCTAGCTTCATAGTTTCTCCTTTCTCAAGTTTTCTTATATTCTCCCCTACATGTCTTCGCATCCCTTCTCTCTCCCATCCCAAGAAATCTTTGATTCTATGATTCTCTTTTCTCTTCATCTTTATAATAAGATATATCTGTACCTGAGAGGGAACTTCTTCGCAAGCATTCTTTCTTTCCTCTACCAAATCCCAATAACTACCTGAAGACTCTCTCTCTCTTTCTCTCAAAAGCTTAACTACACAAGATACAGAAAGAAAATGACTCGTCGTATATCTCCGCGATGTTTCTCCATCATGCTTCTATGTCTTCTAATCACTTCACGTAATCTCTCTGCGTCTGATACATTAGAATTGTGAATAAGCTTTTATTTTTCCTGCGCATTCTGAAAAGTTAAGGATGCAACAAACTGACCTGATTTTTCTGATGATTGATTTCAGCTCTAGATGTTATAGCTCAGGGAGGACAAGGTGATATACCAGTTGTTAATCCTACATCTCCCGGTGGTAGTACCACCACACCAACCATAACCCAACCATCACCGCCTTCCTCAACATTCCCAGGTCCAGCTACACCAACAACTACACCAACTGGTGGCTATCCACCACTTGATGGTACCACACCAACCGGAGGTTACCCACCGCTTGATGGTACCACACCACCAGGTGGTGGTGGTGGTGATGTTGGTGGTGGAGGTGGCGGTTATGGGGGTGGTGGTGCACCTGGTGGAGGTGGAGGTGGTGACACTGGTGCAGGTGGTGGAGGTGGAGGTTATGGTGGTGGTGGTGCACCTGGTGGAGGCGGAGGTGGTGACACTGGTGCAGGTGGTGGTGGTGCACCTGGTGGTGGCGGTGGTGGTGACACTGGTGCAGGTGGAGGTGGTGGTGGTGGCAGTGGCCAGTGGTGTATAGCGAAAGCAAATGCTTCACCAACATCATTACAGGTGGCTTTGGATTACGCTTGTGGGTATGGAGGAGCTGATTGTGGCCAGATCCAACAAGGTGCAGCCTGTTACGAGCCTAACACTATTCGTGATCATGCTTCCTTTGCTTTCAATAGTTATTACCAAAAGCATCCTGGTTCAGACAGCTGCAATTTTGGAGGGGCAGCTCAACTTACCAGCACAGATCCAAGTAAGACATTTTAACTTTTATATGTACAAGTCTACAAAGATTTAGATCATAAGAGCCAGGAAAGTAGAATTAAGTTACCTGCATACTAGCTTCTTGCTGTCTCCATGAGAGGTGTGAGCTACTTGAGGTCTCCACAACTGATAGATGTTTCTAGTGCCTAGAATAAGTTCAAGAACCTAGGAATATATCCCGGCCATATGATTTCGATGTGTCAAAGAGCTTAATAACAACTAGAGTTTTCACCTTTTACGCTAAAGATAAATCTGAAACTGGTATTCAAATGTTCCAGGTAAAGGAAGCTGCCACTTCTCATCATCATCAGGAACAGTCAGGTATGTTTCTCTTTCCACTAAATTAGCATCTTCACCTGCCAAAAAAGTGAGAAAATAACAGTGATTTATCTTTGCCAAATGCAGCACAAGCCCACCAAGTCAACTGAGTCCACCAGATTTTAATTCCCCGCCATCTACTTACCCACCCCCAATAACAACTCCAACTACAGGCATAACTGGTTCTGGACCACCCTTCGGCGTGGCAGAGCCAACAGGGCTTCCAAGTTCAGCAATCGCCGTGTCACATAGCCTTCTCTCAATATTTACAGCAGTTGGAATACTAATGCCACTGCTCAGGGAAAATTATCTTTAGACGAACAAAGGTTTCAGGATTTCAATCATTCTCTGCGAATTAATAGGCGCATTTTCCATATCTACCATCACGATATATGAAGTTCAAGAAAGCAGCCGTGATCAGCAAGAATATTTTAATCCAAGACCTTACTCTCACCATCTGTTGTATTGCTATAGTTCACCACTGAAAGTATATTTATTTAGTAGGAGGTATTACAAAATCAAAGGGCGTAGGATATATACATTCTTGTAGACACATTAAGAAGCATAATGTATCTCTTTACAGTTTTAGAGAATAAAATACTTAGGGAACGGTTAAAAAATACAAAAACATGATTAATGGTGGAATAGCAAGGGAAATATATACAGCAAATAAAACGAAAGCTACTTCAAGTCGCTACATACCTGCAGCATTCCAAAACAGTAGACAGGCCGACGATGACAGAAAAGCTCCACAATACCTGCAGCATTTCCAAACAGTTTCTACGAGGATGACAATATCCTTAAATATACTCTTCCCGGCTCATGATCTTACAAGTAGAAGTTTTTAAACCAGTTCCTTCTGGAATCATATGTGACTAAAAGATCAATCTGTTACCAGCAAATAGTGCCAAATACAGGCATCTCATAAAGAGCGGATAAATGCAAGCACATTGAATTGAGTATTGGCATCGAGCAAATAAATACATCACATTATTTCTTGTCTCTTCGTACACATTGTTACAGTGATCTACAGATGAGAGTCCTTTTCTAAGGAGCATAGTTATACCAAGAAAAGGAACGATACAACTGTGACACCAATTATAGCTACAGTGGCAAGAATTGAACTCTGGTCAAATGCTTTCTGCAGGCTGCCTGCTCGTGAGAAATGCTGGAAAGCCAGAAAACAAGAGAGTGCTAAAGAAAGGATAGCCCCTTCTTGTTTCCCACTGCAAGTGTATGAATTCAATGAGTCTCGACTAAAGAAAAGAAAATCTTGATCTCAAACATTACATTCTCCAAGACTCTAACCTTATGCTCATAACTTGATATGGCGCAACAATCACCAAGAGTAATGCAATGAATGGCAGCTCAAGTTCACCTATAAACGACGCATTGTATAAGAATTACAAACAGACAAAGACAGGCATACTCTATTGCAAATTGAAGATCTAATAAGATAAGTGAGAATCCTGACAGCATGACTTAGTAATGGAAATTTTAGGCTCTGACGTCGGAAATTATCATGAATTTCAATCCCATTTATTTTCCAGACAGTTTTTAAAAAAAAAAATCCAACAGTAGAACTCAACAGCCTATAAAATCAACCTACTTAAAAGACGAATACAAACCTGGAAAAGAGAAGAACAGTCGTGTTAGAAGTGCCAGGAATGCTGCCCAGATGCCATATTCACCCCTGCAAATTAGATACAGAATTTTAATGACTTCAAGACAGCTAATAGAAGCCTGCAAAGTTCTCTCATTCAGAACAAAAGCCACAAGCATTGGTAATGACAAGGTATCATATAGCCATTAAAAAGCTTACTTCATCCAGGAGACAATGCCCAACGGTGCTTGTAGAGCGAATAGTGGAACAACAAAGGACTTATGGATACCAGTACCCCTTGCAAGCATCAATGCACTAGAAAAGAAACACCATTCAGTATAGCATTGAACTTATATGCTGCTGACATTACGAAACAGTGGAAGAAATTACACAATCAGCTAATAGCAATTGTCTTTCACACATGATTCCAACTAGAATTTCTGATTCCTGTAGCAATTTTTTGTATAAAAGTCTTCGATCCACACTATTCCCTTTTCTGAAATCATATTTCTATAATTCGACTGAAGCTAAAGTTCTAATGAATTCACACATGGGCATAAATTCTCAATAGCATTCTCAGTTAATGAGAGTGAGAGATCATACACGCAAGAAATTGTCGAGATCCATTGTAGATTATGAGCAGACAACATCGGAGCAGCATAACAGACCACACTCGATCCTCTCTTTCGCCGCTTCTCAACCCTCGCCGACACCGTACCGGTTCGCTGACGATCAGTCGATAACCTACACCAACAATCACAACGAGAAGAGTTACACAAAAACGATTGGAAAAAAAATTCTAAATCTACACTGTTTGAGAATTTGGAATCGCGTGTTTTCACTATACCTTAGAGGATTAAAGCAAACAGCACTCGTACCGTGACTTACGCCGGAGAGATCTGAAGGACGAGGCCGGAGTTTAAGAGAGAGAAAAGGTTTCTGGTGGTGGAGAGAGACGATCCGGGACGATGAGAGACAGAGACTCGCCATGTTTTTTGTATTGTTACTTTGTTAGCAGCTCACAGGTGGGAAGATGACGGAGTGATCTTTCCGTTAAATTGTATCATTTGGATCGCTAAATGATCGTTACGTGGACGGTAGTAGTTTCGCGCATAATGATTCAAAGTGGGGTCCATTTACACGAAGCAATCATCGAAAGTCTTGAATCTCCACCGTTGGTATCTACTGAATGCAAATCTAACCACGTAGGATTCCACGTCAGCTTTAATATATCAAATTCACAGGACATGACAAACAGAGCACAAAACAGAGTAAAACAGCTAAAACTGTTATCATACCAAATCTTATAAGATCAATCTGTTACCAAAGAATAGTTGCCAAATACAAGCATCTCATAAAGAGGGGATAAATGCAAGCACATTGTATCAGCATCCAGCAAATAAATACAACACAATATTTCTTCCATTCATACACATTGTTATATTGATTTACAGATGAGACTGCCTTTTGTCAAGAGCATAGTTATAACAAGAAAAGGAGCGATACAACCGTGACACTAATTATGGCTACAGTGGCGAGAACAGAACCCTGCTCATATGCTTTCTGCAAGCTGCCTGCTCTTGAGAAATGTTGGAAAGCCAGAAAACAAGAGATTGCTAAAGAAAGGATGGCTCCTTCTTGCTTCCCTCTGCAAGTGTATCAAAACTCAATGACTCTCGACTAAAGAAAATAAAACCTTACTCTCAAAACACTACATTCGTTAATATTCTAACCTTATGTTCATAACTTGATTTGGCGCCACAATCACCAGCATCAATGCAATGAAGGGCAGCTCCAGTTCACCTTTAACAAGACATTGTCTAAAAATTACAACACTAGAATTTAATAACATGTAACTCAACCGACATGAAGATGAATACGAACCTGGAAAAGAGACGAACAGTCGAGCAATAAGCGCCAAGAATGCTGCCCAAACGCCGTATTCTCCTCTACAAATTAGATGCAGAAGTTTAAGGTTAATGACTTTAAGATTGCTGTACGAGCATGCAAAGATCTCTCATCCAAAATAACGAAAAAAAATGTATAATCTACATAACAAAAGCCACAAGCATTGGTAATGACAAGGTATCATATGCTTACTTTATGTAGGCGATAATGCTCGATGGTGCGTGTAGAGCGAATAGCGGAACAACGATTGACTTATGGATAGCAGTACCCCTTGCAAGCACCAATGCACTAGGAAGAAACACCATTTAGTATAAAATATTGTTATGCTTCTGACATTATATGAAACAGAGGAGATTACACAATCATCTATCGCAGTTCACTTTCACACATGATTCTAAGGCATGCAGTCAAACAAATAGATACAAGCTGAAAAATTCATGAATTCTGTAGCAAATTTTTGTATAAAATTCACACAATCACACTGTTCCTTTTTCTGAAATCATTTGCTATTATCAGAATGAAGCTAAACTTCTAAGAAATTAATCAGCATTAAGCGGTACATTCACAGGTAATGAGAGAAAGATCATACAGGCAAGAAATGGTCGAGATCCATTGTAGATTATGAACAGAAATCGGAGCAGCATAACAGACCACACTCGATCCTCTCTTTCGTCGCTTCTCAACCCTTGTAGACACGGTAGCGTTTCGCTGACGATCAGACGATAACCTACACCAACATTCAAGAACGAGAAGAGTTACACAAAACGTACGACTCGAAAAAAATCCGAATCCACACTGTTTAGAATTTTGAATCTAGTATACAATTTTTTTTTTTTTTTTTTTGTAACAATGTTAAGTGAATCTAGTAATTAGTATACATACCTTAGTGGATTGAAGCAAACAACACTCGCACTGTGTCCTAGACCGGAGAAATCTGAAGGACGAGGCCGGAGTTTAACTGAGAGAAAGGGTTTCTGGTGGTGGAGGGAGACGATCGGGGACGTTGAGAGACAGAGACTCGCCATGTATCGTTTGTTAGAGTTGGTAGTGAAAATATGACGGAGCGATCTTTTCTTTTTGTTAATTTGTATCATTGCGTCATTAACATGATCGTTACGTGGATGGCCTAGATTTCGCGCAAAGTGGAGCCATGTTACACGTGATTGCCAAAACGACAGTCGTTCACATCCTCAATCATCAAAGAATCTTTGAATCTCCACCGTTGACATCAGACAACTCGAATGGAGATCCACCCACGTAGGATTCCACGTCAGCTTTTAAATATCCAATTCACAAAACATGACAAAAATCCATGTCGATCAAGAATTTTTAGATTTTTTTAAAAATATTTAATTCATGAAGATTTTTTTTCTTTTTTTATGTCCATTTTAATTTTTTTTTTTAAAAAATCCTTATATAATAAAACACAAGTAAATTCACAACTAACTGCAATGCTATCTATTTGACACCTGTCTTTAAGTCTAAAATTTTGCACTTTCACTTTTCTAAAAACTTAAACTATACGGAAAAAAATTCACCTTTCTCTTTCATCATCCACAATCTCCATCTCTTCCACTTTTTTCTTTCTCAAATTTCTATAAATTACTTATTAATTATTAATTATTTATTTCTTCAAACTAATTAATTAATAGAAAACATTTTAATTTAAAAAACATTAATTTCTGCTTAATTTTCTCAAACGGTAAATTCTATACAAAACCACAATCTATTTCTCAACCTCTCTCCATTGTTTAAAATTTAAATTAATTATATATTTAAAGTATTTCAAAAAAAAATAATAACATTTTAACTATATCAAAAAATAATAATTCCCGTACGAAGTACGGGTCCAATACTAGTAATTTATAAAGCACAAACTCAAACAATATTGTTTTTTTCGTTTCTCTTTAAAAAGATAATATCTAAAATACTTAAATTTTTTATTCAGTCTTATATTTAAATGAATTTTTAGATGTTTTTAATGATTTTAGGTGAATCTAGAAAAACTGTTTTGATTTGTTGTAAACTCTTCTCAAATCTCATTTCAAACCATTTCATTTATATATTTGTATTTTAACAAAGAAAATCCTATAAAATCTATCAAAATCATAAAAATATACTAATTAAAATATTTCCAATAACAATGGATTCTAAAGTAATTTTTCAAATCATTAATTTAATAATACTGGATTTTAGAATATTTTTTAAACATCCATAATAAAATAACATATATAATTTATTATAAACCACTTCAAATATAAAAAACTAAACAAAACTCCAATTCTATATAGAGTATCTATACTAAATAACCTCACTGTAGCAAAGATTTAAGAAAATGACCTCGGATGAATAGGACCTTGTCGGGAGGGTAGATGAAATTACCATTTCATCTTCATTCACATTTATATTACATGTTTTATTCATATATCACACTCAATGAATTTTCTCTCTTTTTCTCAGATCTGACGAACACTCTCTCTTTCTCAAATCTAAATCTCAATCAAAACACTTGTAATGTTTTTTAAAAACAGGCATATTGTCAAATCTTTGGTTTGGGTTGCTTATGGTAGAATTAGTGTATATTAATTGGGGGTAGGGTTTAGTGAATACAAATCTGAAATCTCTTATATATCACTTTCGATGAGCTTTCTTTCTGAGATTCAAATCTGAAAATTTCTACCTCTTTCTCTCTCCATCCCTCTCTCTCTCTCTCTCTCTCTCTCAAGGTGGGATTGCCTCTGTAATCGCCGGTTCGACTCACCCTCTCGATCTAATCAAGGTTCGTCTTCAGCTCCACGGCAAAACTCCTTTCTCCACCGCCGTCACTCTCCTCCGTCCAGCTTTCGCTTTTTCCCAATTCTCCTGCAGTTTTTTTTTTGCTTTCGCCTGATTTCATACCAAATATGTGCTATCAATCTCTCCAGTTTTTTTTTTTTTTGTAAAAGTAATCTCTCTCCAGTTATATCATCGTAAATCTCATCCTTTGTTGACAAATGGTTCATCTTGTAAAAAGACTTAAACAGAGGGATATATTAGTATTTACTCCACCTTAGAAAACGTTATATACCCATAAAATCTGACACATAGTTATTTACTTAATAAGCTTGTCCAATTTACTCATATAGCTAATTGACCCTTCTATATAACCAACTAGCCATTTGCCCGCGCTACGCGCGGGAGTTGTATCGTCAATTTAATTTATTTTGTTATGTTTGATTAGTTATATAAGGGATGTTAATATGGGTTACCCGACCCGACCCGCCCCGAACCCGTTTAGAACCCGCCCATTTAGAACCCGATCTTAAAACCCGTTTGAAACCCGATAGCTATTTGGGTAACCCGAATAAAACCCGTTTTGTCTTTTTTTTTTTCTAAAAATTTTTATTTGTAAAATCCATATTTAAAGGCTTAAAAACAAATTTAAAACCAATTTTACTTAGTTAAAACTTTTAGTTAAATGTAAAAAAAAAAAAAAATTTAGAAAAAAAATTTAGGAAAAAAAAACCCATCGAGTACCCGAAACCCGAATGGGTAACCCGAAATCGACCCGAACCCGTTTAAAATCCACCCATTTATAACCCGCAAAATGTTAAACAAAATGGGCGGGTTTTGGGTATACAATATGAACCGGCTTTTTGGATACCCGACGGGTTAAAACCCATTTTAACATCCCTAGTTATATTATCTCTTTACATATTATCTAATTTATTTATTTTTATTTATTGGTAAAGAAATATTGTTTTATTGTTACTTTTTCATACTTATTTTTAAAATGAGAATTTACGTTTTGTCCCAATTTATATCTTTTATGTTTAAAAATTTTGTAAGACATAAATTAGATAGATTTTATATTCTCAAAATTTCTTGTTTTTGTTCTATTTCTGTTAAATCTCATCATCATTTAAGTTTACATTGTATTAGTCCATTCACATTTTATTGCATATTATTTTAATGAATATATATTCATAATAAAACATTCACTTTAAAAATACAATATATTATTTATAAATTAGTTAATATAATCAAAAATTAGTAAATTTTTTATTTTGTATATCAATTATGTTTTTTAGTTTTATAATATAAAATATAAGAAAAGACTTTTCATATATTTTTTTAAAAGTTTGTTTACATATGTATAAATTTTAAAATTAAATGATAAAATGTATAAATAAAATTTTGAATTAAATAGTTACATGATTAGAATGATGAGGTGACTTAAGGAGAAGAGAGTAAAACCTATTATAATATTACATATGAGAAAAAACCTTTCATATTTCTTTTTTAAAAACTTACATCTATATGAATTTTAAAATGAAATAATAAAATAACAAAACCTATTATAATGTTACATAGGAGAAAAAAACCTTTCATATTTCTTTTTTAAAAACTTACATCTATATGAATTTTAAAATTAAATGATAAAATATATAAATACATTTTTAAAACTAAATGATGTTGATGATGAGGTGGATGATGAGGTGGCGGCATGAGAAGATAGAAAAAGTTAACTTTATATATATAGATCCATCATCGTATTTATCGACAATCTTTTACCTTAAGCCAGGCTTTAGTGCCGACATAACTTCTTCGGTTTCACCAGACTTTCAGATGTATTCTTTTTTCTTCTTCTTCTTCTTATAATGCTGTGTTATGTTTATTATATCTTTTCGATAAGACTGACTTTTAATAAATAAAAAGACAAAAAGTCTTACTGTACAAATTGCCAAAGCTTATAATAAAAGTAACAAGAGTCACGAAAGTTACAACATAATACCCACATAAAACCGAGTATTCATGGTTTTTTTTTTTACATATACTCCATGGGAACAAAAAACATGAAGAAAGAAAAAAAAGGGAGAAATCAGAGTAAATACTCCCACAGCTGCAGGCAGCATTTTGAAACCTGCAAATCCAAAACACACTCTGCAGGGTGCTGCATCAGTTAACTCTGCCTTTCACCATTATGTACGGTTAAAAATTAGTACTTCCCAAAAACAAAAAAAAACACTGATTATCACAACACCGACTCTTCTTCTTTCCTCTTCTGTCAGCTTTTCTCTCTGCCATCATCACTGAGCTCAGCAGAGTCAAGGAGATCCACATTCTTAGTTTCCTCAACAACAACCTATAAAGACCAGAAACATCATAACAAGTCTTAAGATCATCTCTAGATTGTATAGTTGTTTCAGACCAAAGAGTGATGTTATTTAACAGCTTTTACCTGTTCAACAGAGTCTGAACTGTTAGGGGTATCGAAGATAATTGGACGGCAACGCATGTCTTCATTCATCAAGCTTGAGTTCTGAAAATGGGCTATAAGGGCAGATTTTCCTTGTATACGAGCATACGCCAATGAAGCTACTTTCTCACTGTTGAACTTCTCCCACTTCTTCCCGTTAAAAGCCTGCAAAAATGGATGTTTTGTTAGTTCATCTTCTGAGTGATCTTAACTGAGTTTAACAATGTCTTAGAAGGAAAGTGGAGAGAGAAGGAGACCTCGTAAAATGGAATTATGAGTTCTGGAGAGAGCATGTTGATGAATGCATAGCCCACATTGCATTTGTTCTGCAAAACCAAAGATTTATTAACCGATCATTGTATAAGATAGTGAGTTCGTAACTTTGAATCAATAATCAATCTTTACCTTAAAATCAATGGGCAAATAGAGAAAGTTGTAAGTTCCTTGGTTCTTTTCATCAATCGCAGCTAACAACATCTTTGAGGTGTATCTGTAGTTAACATCATCAAAGAAACTCATTCAGGAATCTGGCTGTTTTGTATTTCAAGTAAGAGAAGAAAAGAAAAGCTTACTTGTTTGGAATGTTTTTAATCATCAAGGTAGTCCGAGAATCCTCTCCATTAAGAATTTTGTCCAAATCAAGTTGAAACTGTTTCCTGCTTTCAACTTGGTTCGAATTGTTCTCAACTCTACGAGGCCTTCCATTTTCATACAAACCATCAAGGCCAGAGGTGAACCTTCCTGGGTTTAGACCGCTGCTTAAGAACATGGGGCTGAATCTTGGTGAAGACATCATTCTGTAACTTGAATAACCGTTTTCAGTCATGTTTCCAGGGTTAATGATCCCGTGATTTGCCACTTTTGATGAGAAACTCCCACCGTTGAGACCCATTCCACTTGTTCCTTGTAGACCAACAGAGTTCATGAACAGTGTGTCCTTCGAAGTCTCCGGGAAGAACCCAAAATGCTTTTCTAGAGGAACACCAGAAGGTGCAGACCCAATATGGAGATGATGATGGCTGCGATTTTGATTTTGATGCTGATGCGGAAATGGAACAGATCGGTCTACCCGGGCTGAGGAGAATGGAATCCCAGTGGATGACGTTGACCAAACCGAGGAACTTGAAGGTTCAGAGCGTGAGTTAGGACTTCCCCAGAGAAACTCTGACCCCGACAACGTCTCAATTCCACCTCCATTTGAGATCAAAGGACCAGAAGGGGAGAGATTTCCTGGGTACTTGTTATCCAGCTTTGGCTCTTGGAATAAATGCGATGATTGCTGGAAGACATTGCTACCAGTTTGACTCCTGCCAATGGGTGCAAGCTTTGAGCTTGGTCCTTGTGTATTTAGAGCAGAAGCCAAACCAGACAGGTGGCTGTTCCTTGTAGGACTTATCCCGAAGACGGGTGACCTACTAAGTACACTCTGAAGCGGACTACCCTCAACGGGACTGTTCATCTGCAGCCAGTTACCTGCCATCATATTCCATTTCAGACTTTGAGGATGTTGAAATTACAAATTTGTTTAAAGAAAAGCAAATAGTTAATAGACTCACTTGGAGGAGAGTTTGCCATGGGTGACCCAATCAGAGGTAGGTAATGCAAATCATCATGTTCAAGTTCTTGGTTAATTTGCAGTAACAGGCTAGAAGATTAAATATATGGTCAGATGTAAGAAATATAATGGCAATAAGTATTGAAATATGGCAGATCTAAGAAAGATACAAACCTTCGACGAGCTCCTCCAGGGCGACTAGGTTCAACCTTTATACGTTTTCCTGCAATCTCACACCTGTTTAATGCTTTCAATGCTGCTTCAGCAGCTCGAACATCATAAAACTCGACGA
The DNA here is from genome assembly GCA_011420285.2 of Erysimum cheiranthoides. Lineage (NCBI taxonomy): Eukaryota > Viridiplantae > Streptophyta > Magnoliopsida > Brassicales > Brassicaceae > Erysimum > Erysimum cheiranthoides. The sequence goes on along the minus strand of CM022176.2, from coordinate 13,951,424 downwards.
ATTTGTGATGCCTCTTATGAGGTGTTTCCCTTATCTGCTTTTCAGGAGGGAAAAACAGCACTTAACACAGATGTCCTTCTTCCAAACTAGCTCAGCAGAATCAAATACACAATGTTTGTTATGAAAGTTATAAAAAGAAAGATATCTATCACCTCTTTGATCTCGCCATGAGCACCAAAAATTCCATGCAAGTCATCATTAGAAATTGAAGGATCCAGGTTAAAAACCACTAATGTGCCCTGATTCATATCCTTCTCAGATGGATTATCCTACAGATTACACAGGGACAGGCACAATAGAAATAAATTAGAGCTGCTGCAACAACAACCGTTCACAGTGTTAAGGAAACGCTAGCAAACCTTAGGAATTGAGAAGTGAATATCCAATTTTCTCCGTCTTAATGGCTTATTCTGTAATGACCGCATAGCCATTCGAGCAGAACGAATGTCATAGTAAGATATCATGACAAATCCCCTATGCTTACAAGTAGTATAGAGCGTTCTAATGTCACCGTATTGCTGCCACATATCACAAAAAAACATAACCTATCAGTTACTGTAGAGTAAGTTTGTTAGAACAAATCCACTAGAGGTCAATTTTTGTTAATTTTACCTCAAAGAGAGCTCTGAGTTCAGATTCCTCTACATTGCTGTTAATATTCCGAACAAACAATGTTCTCGAGGGGTGTTCACCATAAGGATGCTCACCAGCAACTGTTCCCGCACCATTTTGAATATTGAATTGCGGAATTGCATTTCCACCAAGACTCGAAAGGGATAATCTTGGAGGACCATTCATGCTCAAGTTGTCTCGAAAATCAGTACTGTCGAGTTCCATTCCTCCTCCACTACCAAAAAGATCATAATCATCAGCATCTGGTAACTCGCTCAGGTCAAGCTCATCCATCATCCCTGTCAAAAGATCCTCTTCATCAGGAAGCAGGTTTCCAATGGAATGAGATTCGATGTCATCAACACTTTCGTTAAACTTGTTTGGGCGAGAAACAGCCGTATCATCTATCATTGAGAAACCATCTCTGTTATCACTCAATTGCACTGCAAAGAAAAGCAAAACTTGTAAGAAAAGGAGAGAAAATGTAAGTTATAGCATTTAAGGGATTGATTTGGTTTGTACGTTTTCCATGGGGAAGAACAGGGAGAGAACTGGAGAACAAAGTAGCATCACTGGAGGGATGATGGTGACGACCAAATCCAGAGAGAATCCCCCAACCTCCAGCTTGTGCTTCTTGTGGAATATCCATTCAGAAACTTCTTTCTTTGATCTGCTTTACAAATTAAAAGAGAACAAACGCATTAGCTCACATTTATAATACCCTATTCAAGCTGGAACCAGATACATTGGAAACATCACAGGTCACATATCTACTTTGAAAATCAAGATTCAAGAGTGCACCACACATTTGAAATCTCAAATCATGTGTTGAAAAATTAACATGCAAGCAAGAAAAATTGATCCAAAGAAGAAATCAAAACCTTAAACCAACAAAAAAGCTTGATCAATACTAGATTATGTACAAACCAAACTCTAAAAGAACTCAAAAGTATTGATCAAACTAAAAACGTGAAGAAATAATCAACTTTAAACATCCAAAAGGGCATGAAAGTAATTTTTTTTTTCTCTTTGCAAGTTGAGTAATTGACTAACACAACAGTCAAATTAATGGAGCTTTAATCAAATACCAATACTTTTAACTTAATGAAAATTAGTATCAAAACTAAGAAGATCGTTGAACAAATAGCATGATTAGACAAAGAGACAGGACCACTCAGAAGATCAAACAAACACAGAACTACATGTTGCTTTGTAAAAACGAAACTAACCCAATTTGCTTGTCCACTCCGGATCATCAAAAGCTAAAACCTTTCAGACACACTTTTGATCAATATCGCCGACAAAAATAAAATCAGAAGAAACCCTTGGAGATTCTAAGAAGGGGTTTAGACTTTATAGACAAAACCCAGAGAAAAAAAGAGAGGAAATTTCAGTTGAAAAACTAATCAATTTAGCGAAGAAAAAACATTAAACCCAGAAAATCAGAATTTGTTGCGAAAAAAAGGGAAAAAAATTGAAAAGTGAGGAGGTAAGAGTTAATACCTCAAAATGTGCAGTTACCAACACCGACGATGATCACGATACAAAGCACCAAGAGAAAAGAGAATCTCTACCAACCAAAAAAAACCCCAAGAAAAAAAAAAAATTAGAGAAGAAAGAAGAAAATTTGGACTTGTCTCTTATTATTATTTTTGGGTTTTAATAGAGAGAGAAGAAGAAGAAACAATAATGGAAAAAAAAAAAATATCAGAAGAACACAAGAAAGGATGAGAATGATTGATTGATGGCTAAAGAGGTTTTTCTTAACTGTATTTAAATACATTTTTGAGTCCGATTTTGACACTTTTTTATTTTCTTTTTAACTAAGATTTTGACACTTCCGTGTTTATCTCTGTTATATCATCTACACTAATTGTATCCATTAATATGTTAGGATTTATCAAATCAAAACTATGTATTTTGTCAACGTATCTTGTATTCCATTTTTTTGTTTACCTACACATTTATTAGATTCGTTTCGAAGGTACATTGTATACATACGGAATTGTCTTCTATGTTCGCATTTCGATATTTTAATTTAAAAAAAAAATTGATTTACATTAATTTTTTGAAGAGTTTTATTAAGATAAAACCATGTGAGCTTTTGATTTGAGCAAACAGATTTTAAATACCTTTAGCAAAACTATAAGAGTTAATATTGTAATGTCATTAAAAAAAATATTGTAATGTCATTTGTTGTTTAATATTGGCATAATAATGTCGATATATAGCATATATATTTATGATTTATATATATTTAAAATTAATGTGAATATGAAAAGAAAAATAAAACCCGCGCATTTGTAGTTTGGTGATACGGAAAGTTTTGGTGAAAGATGAAACTCCCAAACTCGAGTTCGATCTTTTTCGGAAACAAAAATCACATTTATTTGGGAAGTTTGTCAGTTGGCTTTTGATCCAATTAGTTTACCTAGTACTCCCTCTGTATTTGATAAGTTGTCGTTTTAACTGTATTTGGACAAATTAAGAAAATGGGTATAATTACTACATTAACCTCATGAAAAACAACTAAATCTTATGCAAACAAATTGTGATCATTTAATTGAGGGTAATTTAGAAAATTTTATGCAAAAGTTGTATTATTACATTAAAATGACAACTAATTAACAACAAAAAAAAAAGTCTAGAACGACAAGTTATCAAATACGGAGAGAGTAATCAACAATGTAGACAGTCTGACTATTCCATGACACTAGTCGGAAAACACTCCAAATTCCGGACAGATAGTGTGATTATCCAAATCGATAAGATATATCCAAAAAAAAAAAAATTAACAACATATAATTTTATGTTTCCATAGGGTTGTTTTGTATTTTCACTTACTATAATTAGAATTTGTTTTCTTGTATCTTTAATATTATCATGAATATTAATGTCCAATCGTCCAAGAGGTATCCATTAGTTTTGAATTTAGTTAGGTAGAATTTATATGGTAGATTGTATTTTCTAAAAATTTTTGTTTGTAATTACATTATCTGTAAGAATATATTTCTATTTCTATTAAAAAGGTAAACTACTAAAAAAGTGAAAAATAAAAACATAAAAAATGAACGAGAGAAGCTATGAAATTTGACTGCAATGTACATATATTAATCTTTTTTTTCGTCATATATATTAATCTTTACAAACTTAATCCGGAAAAAATATAATTGTGATGGCTTTAGAAAGTTTCAAATCACACACATAAATTCTTCGTTGCTTCTTACACTTTCTAAAAGATTATTTTTAATCAATTGGGTAGAAACGGAGCCAATGTGTTGCTTAATTGACTGAGTATCATCCAAAGAAATTATGAATACATTAGTTTAAAACTTTAATGTAATCTTACAGAAATTTAAAACAACATGTACTTAGTTAATAAAATTACTCGGCATTGATCTTACGCCATACACAATCATCAAATAGACCTATATTTGACCAAGAATGCAACATCTTTAAGATGTTAGTTGGTAAGATGAATTTATTTCAAACATACTATTGTATGTTTTTAGTTTATTATTTTCCCCTCTCATATCAATGATTGAAATAAATTCATCTTTTATTTTATAGTATCAAACGTTACATACATGACAAATTATACGCGGGGAGGTCGGAAAAGTCGAGAATACGTTTCAAAAGTGTCTTGGATAATGTTTTATATTTATAATCCCATAACAATTGAGATGTCAAGTCATCGTCCACACAAGAAAATAATGCAGCCATATGTATTTTCATTGCCCAATTATCCATACTTGGGGATGTATAAACAAAAACGAAAAGAATTAATTATCTATGGATGTTATACTTATACGTGATGCTGAACTAATCTGTAAATTAATTGCTTAATAATACCAAGGATTTAAAGCGTTGTTTAATGTATTTTAAATATGCTAAGAGAAATAAAACATAGGTATATCCATTATAAAAAGAATTAAATAGAGAATTAGTGAAATTTAATACGAACATAGAGAAATAATGAATAGCACCGAGTCAGCATAACTAGTTTATTAAAGATATTAAACCATAGATATTTGCCTAGAAGTTAAAGATGTACCACACTGCATCATATAACTGGACCACTTAATTATTTTATTTATTCTTTATTGCTAGTTTTATTTCTTCACGTTAGAGCTATAATATAGTACAGAATACAAATAAAAATTAAGGGGTTAACATCATAGACTCACTTGGATTAACATCATAGACTTACTTTTTTAAATTTAAGTAATTAATCTGATCCACAATTTCCAGTCTTATTGCTTTACGGCTTGGGTGATGTTAAAAAATAGGATATTGCGAAGCCACGTCAGGATAATCTTGAAGCATATGCCATAATGCTACCATGAATATTAATAAGGGTTGGGACAAAGCAGATATCTTTAAAGATAAACCAGTAATTTTTGGATAAACCCAAATTAGTGTTAAGATAACTCACTATAGTAGAAAAGTGTTCTTTTTTTCTTTCTTCTTTTACGTCAAGTGGTAAGAGGCTTGTTATTATTGGACAAAAGAAAAAACTATTGTAGACTGCAGTGACTGATTCAATCCTATTATTAAAGTATCGAACTGAATTCTTATTATTATGATTCCATTGAGTCTAAATTTGACATAGTCGTTTACTCGTTTAGAGAATACCCTTTCTATATGGTTGAAACAAAAAAATATGAGAAAAATGTTGAAAAGAAAATAATACTTGTAAAATTTGGTATGACGTAAATAAACCACATATAAAACTTGGAATATTTGTACTTTTCTCCGAAAATATAATTACATATTTGAAATTCTAATATTGATTTCTTTGAAAAGTTTATACGGGCATTGACTTATAATCCATGGTTGGAGATAAGTACTTTAAAAGTCGTCGTTCTCGTAAGTGACAGTTGCGTGTGGACGTTACTAGTAGAGGTGTACAAAATATATGTGTTCGATTCAGCTTTTAGCAAGTTCTTTAAAGAAAATTTGATCAATTGCAAAGCAAAATTAACAAATATTAGTACAATAGAACGTACATTTGTTTTGGTTTTGATGAGGCAAAATAAAACAGATGGGGTTTGGTGGTATAAACAGAGTCGCTGTCTGAAGGACATCGAGTGTAAAGTTAAAAGACCTTCCCGTTTGCTTTGCGTCATAGAATACTACAATCCTTATTATCCATGTTTCCTTTTTCTTAGGGTTCAAAATGATTACGCAAACTATATACACCATATCTACTTATTAATTAAACCTAATTTGAGTTATTTTTTTACTTTATATCGTAGGTTGGGAATGGTTTCAGTATTCTTGCTTGACCAAAAAACAAAAGAGGACAAAGAAGAAGAGGCAAGAAATCAAAATCCATATCACGCTTTGTCCTTTTGCAAACTATATAATTATATATGAGAATCCAATTGTACACATGGAAATTTCTAAAATAAAAACTTCCTAACTTCCTAGTAAGAACAACTCACACACACAGAATACCGCAAACATCCAATTAACGGATGCAGAGTTTAACACTACAGAGTTTCTTCCACCTTAGATGTGTTTATTGCAAATTGCTTATAGATTCTCCGCGAGCTAAACCATAATCCAGTGATATACGGGACCAGTAAAGAGTCTAGCAAAATCGGTACCTTTATTTTGTGAACGAGAGATGAAACAGAAATCACTTCTTGAGGAGCAAAGCACTGCACTGAGCCATGATCTTTGAGGCTCTCGTGATTGAGTTTGTCATGTAAAAATTCTCTACCACGGGTTTGAAAGGCGTTGTCTCTATTGTCTCCTTGGTCCCGGGCTTCAAGGAAGGCCCAAAAGCAGCTGGCTCTCGCTCGTCTGTGTGGACCAGGTTTGGTGCCACCGTCTTGATTCTTGATCTGACACCTTCGATTGAGCTGTATGGAAGCTTCACACCCGACACCTCGGATAAAGCTCTAACAATTTTCCAGTCGTCTCTTGCATCACCAACCGTTGGAACAGCGGGAACAGTCTGTTGAGTATATCCTTCTGTGTTCTCATAAGTTCCTTCTTTCTCGGTGAAGGCTGTTGCAGGGAGAATCACATTTGCACGGTAAACCGCTTTGTCTCCATGGTGTCCTTGGTAGACTACAAATGCGTCTTTTGGGATCTTGTCAACATCTACATCGTCTGACCCCATCAAGTAGACGAATTTTGCAGACTCGAGGGCTTTGGGAGACTGTTGAACGAGCCCAAGATCAAGAGAAGCTGCTTGTGCAGCGTAGAGAAGGAGAAAGTTGAGACCGTTCCAATCTGGCCGTATAACGTTGTTGGCTTGTGCAATGGATTCAACAGCAGAGAGGATTGCATCTTTATCGGTTCTGTTGAAGATCCCGGCACCAACAATAATTGCAGGGTTTTTGGCGTTCTTGAGAGCTGCGCAGAACGGGTGACTTCCCTTGGCAATTTCGTTGAGGGTATCAGGACCAGTACCGAGGTGTTTGCAACCGTAGTTAAAATCTGAAGGTGGGCCAATGTATGCAACCTTAGCATTTGATGCACGGACTGTCTTGCGGATCCTAGCGTTCACCATTGCAGCTTCAATTCTAGGCTGGTAATTATAGAAAAGAAACAGGTGAATGTTACCACTAAAAGACAAACATATGTAGCATTGATCCGATCAGGATTTTTAAGTCTCAAACACGACATTTAGGCTTTAGACTCATAGTCACTGTTCTATCTAATGCAGAACTAGTAACCCTACAAAGAGATGGGAGTAAAAAACTGACCTGGGTACCAATAAGAAGGAAAAGATCGGCATTCTCAAGGCCAGCAATGCTAGTGTTCATAAGATAACTGTATCTAAGATCAGCATCAACGCCAACAGCTGTTCCTTCACACCAGACATTGTCTGAACCCATTCTGTTCACAAAGTCCTTCAATACCATCATGGATTCGGCATCAGATAGTTGACCTGCAATTCCAACAATCTCATTGGGCTTCACCTGATGAATGATATCACCCACAACAGCCAAGGCATCACGCCAGCTCACTGCCTTGAATCGTCCATCCGCATCTCGAATCATAGGGTCACTCAGCCTTTGTCTTTTCAGACCGTCATAACTGAATCGGGTTTTATCAGATATCCATTCTTCATTTATATCCTAGCAAAAGGACAATCACGGGTTCAACGTGGTTCCAGCAAACTAAGTTTCTCATGACAATGTTTGTGAACACAAGTAACTTGCATACCTCATTAAGGCGTGGAAGGACACGCATCACCTCTGGTCCTCTACTATCAACACGGATGTTGGACCCAACAGCATCAGTAATATCAATGGTTTCTGTTCCTTTCAACTCCCAGTTTCTAGCTTTGAAGGCAAAGGGCTTTGACGTCAGGGCTCCCACAGGACAGATGTCAATGACATTTCCAGAGAGTTCACTGGTCATAAGTTTCTCGACATAAGTTCCAATTTCTTCTCCACTACCACGACCAAGAATGCCAAGATCCTGAACCCCAGCAACTTCTGTGGCAAATCGTACACACCTGGCATTAAGATAACAAAATAATCTAATTAACAGAGACATCCAAAGCAGAACAACACTAAGCTAGTTATATGTAAAGCTAACTATTTTTAGTAACCTTGTACATTGGATACACCGAGTCATAACCGTCTTCACTAGAGGACCGAGATTTTTATCAACGACGGATCTTTTCATCTCAGTGAATCGGCCTCTGTCAGATCCAAAAGCCATAGACTGATCCTGAAGATCACATTCTCCTCCCTGGTCACATATTGGGCAATCCAAAGGATGGTTCATCAACAGAAATTCCATCACTCCTTCCCTCGCCTTCTTTGCTATCGGTGTGTCAGTCTTAATCTTCATCCCTGTTAGAACCACTCTGACAAGTCTAGCATTATTTTCACACAAATAACATATATTCAATGCAAAGAGTATCTTAACCCCACATATATATATTCTTCCTCTTTCTATTCTTTAGCAACCAAATTTACTAAATGCATAAGAGAAACTACAAACCTTATCACAAGGATACAACACCATCTTTACTTGTATGTGAACAAAATCAACAGCTCAGGTCAAAATGAGCAACAAAATGCCAAAAAAAAACGACAGCATCTCGAGGAAACTCTTGAATCAAGTTATCATAAATCGTTATCGTCATCATCATCATTTTACTAAAGCCAAAGAAAAATGCAGCTTAATCTGCAACTTATCGTGATCATGGAATCTGCAAAGTGCAGATAACGATAACATTAAGTCCCAAGTTGTTACAATAATCAATGATCACTCATTCACAACCAGCATTTCGAATCAAATTCAATAAAAATGAAAGCTTTAGTGAGCTAACCTGGAAGTGCAGGCATGGCACAAGACGCCACAGGCTTAGGAGACTTCTCGACCTCAACAAGACACATCCGACAGTTTCCAGCAATAGACAAACGTGAATGGTAACAAAACCTCGGAATATCAACTCCGGCGACCTCACACGCCTGAAGAACCGTGAAACCCTTAGGGATTTTAACCGGGAATCCATCAACGAATACCTCAATCGCCTCATCAGGATTTGAGAAATGGACACGTGCCCCACCGACGGGATTCCTGGGAGGAAAATCCGGTTTCGGCGGCTCAGGCTGAGATACAGCGGCGGTTTCCGGAGATTGAAGCTCTGGTTTTGAGACGATTGTGCGGAGGAAGAAATTAGAGGTTTGGGGATGAAGAAGACGAGAAGCTGGTCGAATTGCTCTAGAAGCTAAGCTGCTTAATCCCATTTCGTTAACGATTGATCACTTCGAATCTTGTGTATATCTCGAATCTCGAGTTTTTTTTCTTTGTACAACAATGGTTTTGTAGAATCCTTCGATTTTGATTTTTCTCTCTGTGGAGAGTGTGGAACAGAGGGAGCCAGGGAGGGAGACGATCGAATTATGGGCCTTTTGGGTTATATTTGGATATTAAATTAGGCCCAAACTAAATCTGATCGTAGAACGAAGATTTAGGCTTAATTAGAAATGGGCCGGCCCATATTTAAAGCGGTGGGGAAGAGAGAAACCCTAAAACCCTAAGTTGTCTTCTGCTTCTATATATAAAGAAGAAACCTTGACTCTCTCTTCATCAAAAAAAGTATTCTCGACGGCCTATAAATCTCTGTTTATTATTCTAGTTTTTTTTGTTATTGGTGAATTAGTTGTTGTTTTGTGTTTATATTTATTTGTTAGCTCAGATTTGAGGAAAGTGATGATAAGGAATTGTCGCCCCAGTCTTACTTGCATCCATTACGATGGATGTAATATGGTGATTGACTATTTGTGTCTGATTCTCTCAATTTTTTTTGGTTTTATTGATGTTTTTAGATCTTTTGAATGGATATGATGAAATGGCATTAATGTTTTGTGACACCCAGTCTGATCTGCTTCGGCAGTCTGAGTGATTTGCCATAGTTTCTGATCCTTATTCTTTTATTTTTTGTGTTTTCAATTTGTGAATATGATCCAAAGTTTTAATTTTTGAAGGAGGAATGAGGATATAATTTCCATACGTCTGCAAATCTGAAACACTGTTGATTCATAGACATGCACTACCATCTGACCTCTTTTTCTTGAGTTTTCTTGTTTTTGTTTTCAGTCGTTCTCTGCAATCAATGATGAAATTATGTCAATTTCAATGATTATTCGATGATTAGTAAAATCACTAGATCACCATCTTTCGGCTGAGATTGCAGATTTGTTCTTTATATCATTATTTTTGTTGTGTTACTGGGGATTGCCTATGGTATCTGATGTCCAAAGTTGATTACTGTATTTGGACATTTCGTTTTTCTTAGGCAGAAAGCGAAATCAGGCTTTGCGACACTGTTGGCTTATCACATAAGCTACCTGTTACTTTTATACCTGTTTACATCTAGTTATAACAATCTCTGGTTTTGTTTTTGTTTTAACAATATTGATTCTTGTGTTTTCAATATCGTCTCGTGTCATTTTTTTTGATGCATATGATTATGACCCGTTCCAAGTTGTTTTGTTTTTGTTTCAACCTATTTTTGGCTTCGGCCAAACACTTTTTCTCATAAGTTAAATGATCTTTGTTTTTCGTATCATTTTGTTTCTTATTGTTCCTTTGCAGGGTTTGCGACTTAGTTATCTGGCAGTAGAAGAAACTATTTTGATGTTTTGGTGATCATGAAGATTTGATTCACAATCCATAGAGAACCATACAGTCTCTGTTCTTCATTGTAATGATGTTTAGAGTTTTATTCTCTCCAAAATGTAAAGACATGTTATATTGGTGATGCTTAAATTCAAAATTTATTTGTCAAGTTGCCTACAAGTATCTTGATTTGTTCGTTACTCTTTAAACAAAAAATTTCATGGATTATAAATATGAAAATTGTTTAAAGAATTTTGTCTTAAATTTATGTTATTTCATATGAAAATCGATGATATGAGTTTTGGGAACAAGAGCGTTCCTGAAATTAACTCGAAATTCTGAAATATCTTATTATCTTGAATTTAATTACTGATAACCAGTTTGGTTGTTATAAATTCGTTCTTTGGTATGTTTTGTATTCTCTCCAAAATGTAAAGACATGTTATATTGGTGATGCTTAAATTCAAAATTTATTTGTCAAGTTGCCTACAAGTATCTTGATTTGTTCGTTACTCTTTAAACAAAAAATTTCATGGATTATAAATATGAAAATTGTTTAAAGAATTTTGTCTTAAATTTATGTTATTTCATATGAAAATCGATGATATGAGTTTTGGGAACAAGAGCGTTCCTGAAATTAACTCGAAATTCTGAAATATCTTATTATCTTGAATTTAATTACTGATAACCAGTTTGGTTGTTATAAATTCGTTCTTTGGTATGTTTTGTATTCCAAGTATAATCTCTAACTGTAAACATATTTACATATAGCTATGCGTCTTTGTTGGAGACACTAAAATACAAACAATTGCTTAGTATTTTTCTGTTGTAATTGCAAAGAGCATTGTGTAGAGCATCTAGCACTAGAGATTGACATTAACAGAGCCTTTTCAGTGTCCATCTATTCGTCGTTGAATCAGTTTGATGAGATACTCCAAGAAAACCGAATCAAACGGCAATGTGATTGGTGCACCAGTGGGCAAGCCAAACTCTTCTTCAGAGATCTTCAATAGCTCTTGAAAAACAGAGTTGCTCAGGTAGCTTATGGGAAAAGCAAAGCGTTTGTTATCTGCTGTGTAAACCACAAAACATCCCTTCTCTACAGAGGTTGAGCTGTTAGTAGTAGAATTTGATCTCCTAGCCATCTTGATTAGCTTCTTGGTGTTCATCATTATTCCTCTGGGAAAGCAAAAAAGATTTTTTGTAAGTTGTGTTGCAGGAACCTTTGAATTTGTGCAAGTTGTGATTGATGAAGAATGCTATAAGCTGTGTTGTATTATATAGAAGGAGAAACTAATAGATTTAGACAGACTTTGTGACAAGATATTAAGCACCTACCCAGACACAACACATGCTTATGTTTCAACTCTATGTGTTCATAAGGGCCGTAAGTTGGTAATCAATTATGTCTGCAAATGAACTTGTGGATTATGCAGCTACTTGCGAGAACTGAAAAGACATGATCATGTGGGTATGAAAACCATATACAGACATTTATATGACAAGAGTTAGGTACATATATAGACATTGTTGAAGAATGCAAGAGGCTGTTGTTACGTTATAAAATAAGTAGTTGAGAACTTGTCAAGCGGATAATTCTTGGAGACAAGAGTAGCCAAAAACCAAACTCATGCATCTGCATAGCTGTGTCTGTTTTCTTAAGGGTCCCATGCTGGTTAGTAGATCCATCAGCTAAATCAAATGTGAGTCACAAAGATAATAGATCAAGTAAATTATTAAGGGAACACAAATCTGGTTACAATCAATGATCAAATAGGTACTTATTCAGGGGACAACAAATCTGGTTAAAATCAGTGATCAAATAGATTGATACAATGAAGCACATGTACTGATGAACCAAAGCTGAAAAGCATGTGGTTAGAAAAAAAAGACAATTAATCAAACATGCCTGGTAAAATCTCATATTTTCTTAAGATAGATTAATTTCAGATCATACAAACGACATGTTTTTGTGCAGTCTATGTGTTACATTTTCTCAAATTTCTTGTTCCAGAGATGGTTGATGTAAGGGATGAAACTTAGTGAAACAAATTTGATGCCGCTGTATAGACAGTGTCAGAATATATGTGTGCTAAAAGAAGTTGAAATAATGTGTCAGTGAACAGCACAAAGACTTGTTTTCAGACCTTAGGATGAAACTGTGACAAAAAGTGATACTGAAGTTGATTTTCATATTGATGAGATAGTCTAAAAGAGAGACAAAAATGATAGACTGTATTTCTGAAACCAACTGTTTATCTAATACAGTAGAATCTTTACAAACAAAGAAATTGCTAGACACTAATTATCTAAAACACAAGCAAACGTTGTGTAGTACTATGTTCTTGAAGTTGCAAAGAGCATTGTGAAGAACATCTAGCACTAGAGATTGCGGTTATAAGAGCGTTTTCTGTATCTCCATCCATTCGTCTTTTGATCAATTTGATGAGATACTCCAAGAAAATCGAATCGAATGGCAACGTGATTGGTCCTTCTGTAGGGAGGCCAAACTCTTCTTCAGAAATCTTCAAGAGCTCTTGAATAACAGAGTTGCTCAGGTAACTTATTGGAAAAGAAAAGCGTGCTTTATCCACCGTGTAAACCACGAAACATCCCTTCTCTGCAGCGGTTGAGCTGCTAGTAGTAGAATTTGATCTCTGAAATGAGATTCTTTTCCTGCTTAAGGCTGCTCTCTGTTGCCATTTCTTGGCCATCTTCATGAGCTTCTTTGTGTTCATCATTATATTCAGTGAAAAGTTTTTTTAGTTTGGAAAGCAAAAGAGAGCTGCAAGCTGTGTTGTCTAACTCTTTGAATGCAAGTTATGGTTGATGAAGAATCCAATAGGCTTGTTAGACTATATATAAAAGGAGAAACTATGGGAGTTTTAATAGATTAGAGCAACCAAACCAGACATAACACATGCTTCTGTCTTTGTTGTATGCGATCATAAGGGGTCCCAAAGTTGGTAACCAATCCTATCAAATACACAAACTTGTGGATTAAAACTACTGTTGAAAAGACATGACCATGTGGATATGACATATGAGTATGAATCTTATACAGGAATACTTAGACACAAAGACATGTGCAAGTGAATGAAAGATGTAGAACTTGTAGGCCCTTTGACGTTCCCAGAGAAGTTAGAACCCTAAACCTGAAGAAACTTCAATGGTTGTTAATAGCTCTGTGAATGGGTGAAAACGTTTCAAGGCACTTGACCTGTTTCCCCATAAGAATGTATCAAAGTTGAGGAAATTTTATCATTGGGCATGGATCAACTCCAGAAAATTTTAAACTTTGAAAGCAAAAATGTTTTGGTAAATTTTGTAGAGAAATCCGATTTAAGTTTCTTTGGTGGATAGTAGATCAATTCGTATGCTGAGTTACTTTTTGTCTCTATATTTAAACTAAAAAAAATTATTTCTCTCTTCTCATTGTGACACATTAATTTAATTAATTAAGTTCATGTCATAAGATACATCTCTTGTTCTTGTGCAATCTTGTGTGCCTTAACAGAGATTCATATGGACACTCGATGAATCATAGTGAATGAAACTTTTAGCAGGTACAACAATTTCATTAAAATGGCTTGAGATTTCAGAGATTTATTTGAAACTGTCCGAACAAGTGATTTTTGAAGTTAATAAAGTCTCCACCATTTAAATGGAAGCTGATTTTGAATTTTGACAAGACAAGTTAAAAGAGAGACTAAACAATAGTTTGTATTTCTGAAATGATCTATCTATCTAATTCACTATAAACTTTACAAAACACAGAAATTTGCTAAAACTCTAAAATACAAGCAGTTGTTGAGTAATACTACTTTGTTGTTCTTGTGGTTGCAAAGAGCATCTGGCACTTGAGATTGACATTAACAGAGCCTTTTCTGTATCTCCATCCATTCGTCTTTGGATCAGTTTGATAAGATACTCTAGAAAAACTGAATCGAATGGCAATGTGATTGGTCCTTCCGTCGGGAGACCGAACTCTTCTTCAGATATTCTCAAGAGCTCTTGGACAACCGAGTTGCTCAGGTAACTTATTGGAAAAGCAAAGCGGATTTTATCTGCCGTGTAAACCACAAAACAACCCTTTTCTACAGTAGAAGAGCTGCTAGTAGAGATACTTGATCTCTGAAATGAGATTCGTTTCCTGCTTAAGGCTGCTCTCTGTTGCCATTTCTTGGCCATCTTCATGAGCTTCTTTGCGTTCATCATCATTTTCTGAGAAATTCTTGAGATTGGAAAGCAAGGTGGAGAAAGAAAGAGATAAAAATTGGTGAGTTCTGTTTGTAGAGCTCTCTGAATGCAAACTTGTGGTTGATGAAGAATACCATAAGCTTGTTTCATTATATAGAAGGAGAAACTATTAGGTCTAAACAGACTTTGTTACAAGCTCCTGAGCAATCTAGCCAGACACTACACATGCTTATGTTTCTAATCTAGGGTCCTAAGTTGGTAATCAATTATGTCTGCAAATCAACTTGTGGACTATATAATTTATGGTTAGAAGATATGATCATGTGGGTATGAATCCTATATTGACATTTATATGACAAGATTTAGGTACTGAGACATTATTAAAGAATACAAGAGGTTGTTGATACATTATATACACAAGAGAAGTTGAGAACTCATCCGTCTGTACAGCTTTGTTGGTCAGCACAAGGGTCCCTAGTTGGTTAGTGGTCCATCAAATGAGTCACAAATATAGTATATCAAGTCATTCTTCAGGGGACAACAAATCTTTTGGTGAAATCAAGGAAAACAACAAATCTGGTTATAATTAATGATCCTATAGAAGATACAAAGAAAGACATGTGCTGGTGGCATAGATGAAGAACATGTAGGTCGTTAGATTTATGCCAATCAACCATTTCTACTAAAATTTCATTTTTCCTTGAGATAGATAGATTCAGTTTACATCATAAAAAAAATCTCATGTCTGTATTACTTCTAAGGACAATTGATGAATTGAGGTGAATGAAATTCTTAGCAACTGCACCATTTTGTATGAAAGAAAGTTTCAGAGCAAAACAGTTTAAGTAAACAGTCACAAGAAGTGATATTCACGTTTTCTCATTTTCCTTTGTTTTTAATGAACGTTTAGTTTTTGATGAGAGTTTAAAAGAGAGAAAATTAATACTGTAGTACGAATTTCTGATATAATCTGTTTAATCTAATACAGTAAAAATCTTTACAAACACAGAAAATTGGTACACTCTAATTCTCTAAAATACAAGCAATTGCTGAGTACTCTGTTCTTGTTGTTGCAAAGAACATCTAGCACTAGAGATTGACATTAACAAAGCCTTTTCTGTGTCTTCATCCATTCGTCGTTGGATCAATTTGATGAGATACTTTAAGAAAACCGAATCAAACGGCAACGTGATTGGTCCACCGGTCGAGAGACCAAACTCTTCTTCAGATATCTTCAAGAGCTCTTGGAAAACAGAGTTGCTCAGGTAACTTATTGGAAACGCAAAGCGGATTTTATCGGATGTATAAACCACAAAACAGCCCTTCTCCGCAGCGGGTGAGCTGCTAGTAGTAGCAATTGATCTCTGAAATGAGATTCTTTTCCTGCTTAGTGCTGCTCTCTGTTGCCATTTCTTGGCCATCTTCATGAGCTTCTTTGTGTTCATCATAATTTTCAGGGAAAAGTTTTTTTAGATTGGAAAGCAAAAGAGACTTGTTAGCTGTGTTGTATAACTCTTTGAATGCAAGTTGTGGTTGATGAAGAATCCAATAGGCTTGTTAGACTATATATAAGGAGAGATTATTAGAGTTTTTTTAGATTGCAAAGCGGAAGAGATTTGCAAATTGTGTTGTATAACTCTTTGAATGCAAGTGGTGGTTGATGAAGAATCCAATAAGCTTGTTGCATTATATATAAGGAGAAACTATTATAAGTTAGATAAACTTGGAGCACCTAAACCAGACAGAACACATGCTTTGGTCTTTGTTGTATGTGATTATAAAGGGTCCCAAAGTTAGTAACCAACAATGTCCGCTCATCAACTTGTGGATTAAAACTTCTGTTGAAAAGACATGACCATGTGGATGTGAGAATGAATCTTCCTATGCATACAAAGACATGTGCAAGTGAACGAAATATGCAGAACTTGTAGGCCCTTTGATGTTCCTGTAGTCTAGAACCCCTAAACCTGCAGATATTTCAATGGTTCCTTTCAAGGGCCTAGTGTTCAGATGTAGAGATTAGTTTAGGACTAGTCCCAACAAGTTGCTATTGGAGTACCTGGAGCTGCTTCTATTTGCATCAGAATTTTCTTATGTAATTATTTATAGTAACTTCCCTCTAAAACAAAACAGATCAAGACACAAAACCTGTAGTGAATCTTTCAGTTGATATTGTAAGATGATCAGAATAACAAATAAAAGAAGATTACACTTCTGTTCACTCAGAGTTATGCAACCGCACACAGATGTGGTTTGCTCCTAATTTAAATCCTAAAGCTACCCAAACTCACAAGAAGACAACAGTCTTCAACCCTCTTTGTTCACTCACCCACTCACCCAATATGAGATGTTCACAATCTCAATCTCTGAGTTTCCCGCCAAGCTTGTTATGCTTCTCACACCTTCTGCAGTAACTCAGTGATCTCACATCCTTTCATCTTTCTTATTAGAGTGTATATAGCTGGTTTAGGAATGGTTTAATTTGGTTAATATCTTTGGTTTAGTTGCTTTGTATTTAAGCTTAATCATGTATCACATTTTGACTTGAATGAAGATATTTTACTAAAATGGTATCAGAGCGAATCTAGATTCTTCATTCCACTTACGCTGATCTTCATTGATTCATCAAAGGGATCGATCGTGTTCTTCGGATTTCAGATTTGCGATTTCAGATCGCTATCTCTTCGATCAATTTGTTTAATCGCGATTGATCTTTGTTCTTCTTTTTCTTGTTCTTCAATTTCCTCTTGATCGATTTCACCAGATTTCATTCGGTTATGGTGATTGTCAACTGATCTTGAGCTTGAAGAACTTTTATCACCGATCGATTTGTCAATTTCGATTCGGTTCTTCTGATTCATTATTGATTCAGATTTTTCTGTGTTTTCCACTTCGCGATCCATTTCTGTAGTTGATTTGAGCTTCTTCTTCTTGTTTCCTGTGCGATTTCTGCTTTTCTTCGACAATCCTGTTCGAATTTGCTGCAATCGATTCTCAGCGGTGAAACGGAAGAATAATTCCGAGTATCAAACAATCTACACAGGATTTGCCAGGAAATCACTTCATCGGAGTCTTGTGAGAAGCCTGTTGGCTTTAATTCTCCTCGCATTGCTTTAGGTGTTCCAGATCGTGCTTAATTTTGCCGATCTTGGTCAATTTGTTCGGTTATTTGCCGGATTTTGCTTGGATTGAGTTTTCCAAGTTTCAACTCACGGTTGTTTCGCCGATCTGCTTGGAGTTCTTCCATTCGTGAAGATATTTCTCCGTTTTGTATCAGCTCTTCCGTTGAGTTTGGTTTGTGCAATTTCAGTTGCTTCAAGTGTTGTTTCGATTTATCACGATGTGTTGATATCGATTGAGCTTGATCTGTGATTGCTATTGTGATGGATTTATATTCATCGTTTGCTGGTTTTATTGAGTTTATTGCTTCACCAGGAGAGATTATTGTCGATGACAATCTATTTGGAGAACATCCATGGTTGAAATTGATCATCGAGCCGGTGTTCCTATATGGATCTCTTCCACGGCCACCAGATCTACAGTCTCCTATGGTATTGCCTTCTTTTCTGATGGACTGCAGCGTATTGCTGGAACTTTGTTGGTTTATTCTCACCACTCACAAGATGTTCAGAGCCTCATTTGTTATTCAAAAGAAGAAGATCACAGTCAAGGACTCTACAAAACAGGGGGAGCTAACAGTGATCATTGTGGACTGTTGCAGTCACTCTTTATGGCAAATCAAAAGTTGCAGCAACGCTTCTTACCAAAGCTGATTTAGCTCTTTTGCTTCATGGCATTGGTCACTTTATTGGACAAGAGCATGTGGATGATTCTGATCGTTTATGCACATTCATCTTTGGATCACTAACAAGACCACCAGAAGCGCATTGTGTTTTCCGTTTCAGGCCTCTCACGTTCACATGAATGCTTCTCTCAATGAGAAAACTATAAAGGACAAACAATCTTATGGAGTTATTCATGTCCAAGATGGAAGGGACTTCCATCTTGAGGGGGAGTATTAGAGTGTATATAGCTGGTTTAGGAATGGTTTAATTTGGTTAATATCTTTGGTTTAGTTGCTTTGTATTTAAGCTTAATCATGTATCACATTTTGACTTGAATGAAGATATTTTACTAAAATTTCTCCTTGAATCTTCATCACACCATGGCGTATTGTTCTTTTTAAAGACAGAGTTAGGTGCACTATTGTAGTCTCTTCTTGAACAGTGCAAGCAATCAACATGCTCGTGATGAATGAATGTGTAGCCAAGCTGTTCGAATTCTCTATGATAGTCCATGAGATGATCAAAACTAACGGTTGCTACCATCTGAAAAGAAAGCGAAATATTACATGAACTCAAAACAAATAACTTGTTGCACAAGAAATTTTCAAAAACAATATAATGAATGAGATTTGCTTACTTGATTTAGGGCTATGCGAGCAACTATCCTCTGCCTAGCGATGTCTTCTCTTCGCTGATCGGTCTGCCTTTTTTCTTGGCTTTTATGTTGCGCCTTTGCGATCAAGTTTCTCAAATCAATCCCATCAGGCTTCGTCTCTGTTTTGTGAAGACGAGCTTTCGAAGAAGCCGTAATTGAATTGTCCGGTTTAGTAATCTTTCTTGTAATAGCCTTCGCATCCACCGATTTAGTGACTTTCGTCTCCGTCTCGGTCTTTTTTTTGCGGTGGATTTTCTTCGCCGGAATGTTGGCGCTTTCTTCGGAGCCGCCACAATGTCGTACTTTTTCTTGCCATCTCTTTCGGTTCTACTCAACATTTGTGATATATCTAAGTCTGACTTAGGATTTACGGGTAACAACGACGAGGCGTCTGAGAAATCAATGAAGTTCTAATACTTTTGGTTTTAATTAACTCTCCGATCCTTCGAAAACAAGTACAACGCGTTCGAGGTCGTAGCAATCTCCATCGCTCGCTAACCCACAAACTAAGACAAATTATCGAAAAAAGAAAACATAAACTCAAGCTTGTCGATAATATCAGAAAGTAGAGGAGAGCTATATTAATACTATTGTTATATGTTATATATGAAATAAATGAAGGTTAATTCTCCAAAATACCAACATTTTTGTTTTTAGGACAAAAATACCACTAAAGTAAAATTAAATTTTTAAATTTCAAACTTTAAACTATAAATTCTAAACACTAAACCCTACCCCTTAAATACTATACCCTAAATTGCAAAATAAACAATCCAAACCAAAGATTTAAAATTTCATACCATGAACAATAATTTGGTATTAGTGGTATTTTTGGAAAGAAAACCAAAATGATGGTATTGTAAGGAATTCTTCATAAAGGGTCATATTTTATATAAAAAAAAAACTCATTTATATAATATAAGAAGACATGAATACTAATATGTATTTAAATAAGTATTTTATTTATTATATTTAGCATCTATTAGTAAAAACAAATTTAGTGAAATTAGCAAATGAGAATTTTTACAATTGAAATATGGCTTAAATTTACTATTTTTTTGTACGAAAAAATTACCACCTTTCAAAATACAATATCTTGAACAAGAGAAGGCAGTGCACATATATGATTCTTATGTAAGATGATTTGATATGCAAACCTACAAAACAAAGTATATTAACTAAATAGTTGTACATGCGATGCGTAGGTTGCATTATATACTTAATTAACTTTTGTCTCAATAATATTGGTAAAATAACATGTGATTTTTGTTGTATACATAAAATGAATTTTGTATTAAACTATATATGAAAAAAAAATCACTAAAATAAATTAGTTTTTTTTAGGCGTCAAGGAATCAGTATCAGTTGAAACATACTCAGGTGTTCAACAAAAAAAAAAAAAAAAAGACAATAACATACTCATCGAAGTTCTCCCCAAAACAGAAGGTTACTTAAAAAGAAAAAATTCAACTCCTTGTTCTTCTATGCACGTTGAGCACATTGAGCATGGTAATTCCACATTAAATCTTTCAAGGAAATTAGACCACTAAGGGACAACTTTTTTCTCGTGGACTGACTTGTACGAGGAGGATATGGATAAATCCATATGATCCGAAGTCTTTTGGCCTTTTCTATGGTTTTAAGCTTTTTAACATATCCAGAATCACCCGCAATGATCACAACCATCCTCTATACGCGTGTCTATGCAAATAATTCAATCTTTTGCCTATTGCACGATCAGCAGCTTGCTTAGGGACTTTCCCAGTTATTGGATCTTTGCCGTAAGAAAAGACACTCACAGCTGGGTCTTCTTTGATTGCTCGGAACACATCAGCACGAATCCCTCGAGAAGCGTCAGTTTCATCTCCAACATAGCAATCTAGCGAAAGTTCATCTCCATTGAATCCAAAGCTGGTAACGAAATTACGCAGCGCAGGTAAAAAATCTTCAGGGAGTTCGTAAGATGGAACGGTTGCATTTTCTAGGTCCCATAACCCTAAATGTATCGTACCCATTGTTTTTCCACATTCGGCGGTTGAAAATAAATTAGTTAGATCATAAATAACTATTAGATTATATTTTTTTAATGTATTTTCTTTGTTGCTTCCTATTACAAAAATAAGCATTTGGTTTATTTTTTATTCTTCAATCTTGTTTCTAAAATATATAGTTTGGTTTCTTATTAATGCAAGATTGGTTAGAAAAACTATAATAAAATATAATTTTATTAATGATCATAGTTTTTTTTGTCAACATTGTACATTAACTGTACTCAAGTCTTTGCGAAAAAGTGAAGTCAAACTCTTGTGAAAACACTTTTTTTATCTTATGATGATTTGAATTTTTAAAATTAGAGACGAATATTTCAAAATATGGATCAATAATTAAATTAAATTAAATAGCAATATCATATTTTTCATTATAACGTATGATTGACACTGCTATCAAAATGCAAAATATTGCATCTATCATCATTATCTATATCTATTTTAAAATAGTTTGCAATATCCATAAAACTTAGAGTAGCAATCTTTTTTGCATAATCTGATCCTACTCAATTTTTTATTAGTTCTAAACTCATTTAAACAATCACCTGCTAGTTTAGTTCTAAACATGTGAGAGTTATCTCACAATACTCTAACATATATGTTGCAACTATGTTTTGAAAATAAATGTTTCGCCAACAAAAATTCAATTTTTTTGGCCAACAAAAAATTTATCTGAACCATCATAAGTCTCAGCATAATCATCATGATTAAAATCAATAAATTCATCTTCATTCGCGAGTTCCTTTTCCTCTTCCTCAATAAAAACATATTCGCGATTTAAAAAAATGTAATACTTATATACGAATAAGTAGGTTATAGAGACAACAAAGAGTATAATACATAAAATATTCTAAAATATTTCCCATAGTATAATCTAAAATTAAAATATATCATAAAATTCTCATAAAATATAATACAATTGAAATATATATATATCATAATGTTCCGTTATAACTTATTGAATCACGTGAACCTCTTATAAACATAATAATATGTAATATCTATTGTACATATATAAAAAAAAAAGACATAAGAAAAATTGTGTCTATTATATACTTAGCTTTTTTAATATAATGATATAACTAATTAAATCTAATGAAAATTAGTTATGGTATTTTTGCCTTTTTGGATATAAAACAAACATATGTCAAAAGCAGAGATGCTACATATCAGATTCTCAGAGCTTGTTTTTAGGCAAAACTTTACATTATTATATAAGATATATCGAAGACGATGGAGACGAAGAGATCGATCTTCTAACACAAACATATCTTTAAGTACGTAGGTTTTATAGTCTCTCTCACTCCTCTCTCTTTCTCTTCGATCTTCTAACACAAACCTATATGGTACATAGGTTTTATAGTCTCTCTCACTCCTCTCTCTCTTTCTCTATCTATTTGGCCTGTGTTGGGCCCACTGCTGTACATCTGTATTTTGTACATGTTTTTTCTTTTTTAGTGTTTATTTATTTAGATTTAATGCTCAAACTCATCAGAAACAATATTCTCCCTGTTTCAAATTATAAGTTGTTTTGCTTGAAAACACACACGCAGATTAAGAAATTTTTTGTATTCTCTAAAAAAAATCATTATTTTATCTCAGCATTTAATTAAAAAAATAAAGATAAATGATTTAAAAAATGAAAAGAAATATAAAATTTTACTTTTTATCTTGGTTTTAGAGAATAATTTCTATTTTGCAAAAAAAAATAAAAATTAAAACAACTTATAATTTGAACAGATCGAGTAGTAGGAGTTTAACACAAAAAAAAGAGCAAAAGTGGGCCTAATGGGCCTTGTCATATATTTTACGAGCAAAATCTCCCTCAACTTAACCGATGTCGGTTTATTGAGCGGACCAAAAAATCTTTCCTTGAGTCTTATATAGCTGCGATATGTCGGTGACCGACGCGGGTTAGTGAATAAACAAATCTTCATAAACCAAAGATTTTCAATTATTTTAAAAAAGAGCAAATTAATTAATTTTGGTGTGAAATCAAATCAGATCCAAAGTCTGGTAATTTAACACCGTAATTGTGCAGAGGATTTGCTCACTCACCACTTGCTCTCTTGAGATATATAAACTTAGCAATCTAGTGAGATCATTGTATCATACTCTCCTTCTTTCTACTACTAGATCCGGATCTGGATCTTTCTTTATTGCTCTGTAGCTCACAAAGTTGCAATCTTGGGAAGATCTGAGCCAACCCTTTTTCTCTGGTAACTTCTTTCAGTATCTTTCTCTCTTTCTTTAGATGTTCTTGCTTCTGGGTATCTGTGCCAATGCTAGATTCGGAAATGTGCATGATCTTTTCTTAACTGATGTTTTGCTCTTAATTTTGCTTAAAGTGTTGTGATTTGGGATTGGCTGATGTTTGATATGCTTGTTTAAGATGTAAATCGAGTGGCTTTTTGTTACATCATGAATGATTTTGCTGACTTGGTTTAGTTTCTAATTATAGATCTGCAATTATTTGCTTGAGCTTAGAAATTGGACTTAATTAGTCAAACTAACCTTAAAGAAACAAGTTCAAGTATGAGAGTGGGTATTAGTCAATAGTGTCTACAAGGGTTTGATATCAATTGTGTAGCAATCCAAAGATCATTGTTCTTTGTTCCCTTATTGCGAGGGAATACTTGTTATTTATCTTGTTACTGGTCCGATCTGCTAAAGTCTTTTAATATGGCAATATTCAAAACCAGATCTTTTGGTAGTATTACCGGTCACTACTAATGCTATTGTACTCTCTTCCTGTATTTGGTTTTGTTGCAGGTGCATGTGACTAGGGGTCGTGCCGTGGGTTTAGAAACATGGCAATGGGGAAGTATTCTCGTGTAGACGGGAAGAAGTCATCAGGATATGGCTTAACCATTACCATCGTTTTGATTGTTTCTCTTTGTTTGGTTGGGGCGTGGATGTTCATGTCTTCATGGTCTGCTCCAACTGAGTCTGTTGACTTCTCTGCAAGCGAGACTACAAAAGATGTGGAACCTACTACCAAGAGTGACGTCACAAATGATGAAGTTGATCGAGGTTCCAAGAGTTTTTCGGATGAAAAGAATGAGGAAACTGAGGTTGTGACAGAGAGCAACGAAGAGAAGACTGATCCTGAGAAATCTGGCGAGGAGAGCTCTGGGGAGAAGACAGAGTCGGGTGAGGAAAAAAAGGAATTTGATGACAAAAATGGTGATGGGGATAGAAAAGATGAAGGGAATGAGAAGGACACGGAATCGGAAAGTGATGAAGTGAAGCTAAAAGAGAAAACACAATTAGAAGAGAGCTCAGAAGAAAACAAATCCGAGGATAGTAATGGAACAGAAGAAAATGCTGGTGAATCTGAAGAAAACACCGAGAAGAAGTCAGAAGAAAACACCGAGAAGAAGTCAGAAGAAAATGCTGGTGAAACTGAAGAGAGCACTGAGAAGAGCAAGGATGTTTTCCCAGCTGGTGACCAGGCTGAAATCACAAAGGAGTCGAGCACTGGAAGTGGGGCTTGGTCTACCCAATTGGTTGAATCGCAGAACGAAAAGAAAGCACAAGTGTCCTCAATTAAATGGAAAGTCTGCAATGTGACAGCTGGACCAGACTACATCCCTTGCCTTGACAATTGGCAAGCTATCAAAAAGCTTCACTCGACAAAGCATTATGAACATCGTGAAAGGCATTGTCCCGAGGAAGCTCCACGCTGCCTTGTTTCTCTCCCCGAAGGGTATAAACGATCCATCAAGTGGCCTAAGAGCAGAGAAAAGGTAAATAATATGATTAATATTAGAAAGACAAAAAACCTGCTTGTGTTCTTTTATGTTATTTGTAAATGATATGATTAATTACTCTTTTTTGTGTTGCCACAGATCTGGTACAACAATATTCCTCACACCAAGCTTGCAGAAGTCAAGGGACATCAAAACTGGGTGAAGATGAGTGGTGAATACTTAACATTCCCTGGTGGAGGTACTCAGTTCAAGAACGGTGCTCTTCACTACATTGATTTCCTCCAAGAGGTACAACTTATCATTGATCTTTCATTCAATGTTTACACAACTTTCTCAATTTACTATTGACGTTGTTATTATATTTTCTTGCAGTCACATCCTGATATCGCGTGGGGAAATAGGACCCGTGTTATATTGGATGTTGGGTGTGGGGTTGCTAGCTTTGGGGGATATCTTTTTGACAGAGATGTACTTGCTTTGTCATTTGCACCCAAAGACGAACATGAGGCACAAGTGCAATTTGCTCTGGAACGTGGTATTCCTGCAATGTCAAATGTTATGGGAACCAAGAGATTACCTTTTCCAGGATCTGTTTTCGACCTTATCCATTGTGCTCGTTGTAGAGTCCCTTGGCATATCGAAGGTAAACAAATTTCCCATATTGTAGTGAAATTTAGTCTAGCTTTTGTTTCATTGAATAACCTTTACTTGTCGTCTGAACTGAAGGTGGTAAACTACTTTTGGAATTGAATCGTGCATTGAGGCCGGGTGGTTTCTTTGTCTGGTCTGCGACTCCAGTCTATAGGAAGAACGAGGAAGACTCTGGTATATGGAAAGGTTGGGAAATTTATTCACTTTTGTTTGGTCATGAATAGGCTTTGGCAATTTATTTTTAACTAACTTGTGAAATGTTATTCTCTGTTTTGTAGCTATGTCAAAGCTAACAAAGGCAATGTGCTGGAAACTGGTGACAATTAAGAAAGATGAACTGAATGAAGTTGGTGCTGCCATTTACCAGAAGCCAATGTCGAATAAATGCTACAACGAAAGATCTGAAAATGAGCCACCTCTCTGCAAAGACTCTGATGATCAAAATGCCGCCTGGTAGTTTATCTATTTCCCTTCTAACATCAGTTGATAATTGACTAGTAATCTCCAATGCAATAACTTATTTGTTTGATGCAGGAATGTTCCACTTGAGGCATGTATGCACAAGGTAACAGAAGACTCATCAAAACGGGGAGCAGTTTGGCCTGAAAGTTGGCCAGAGAGAGTGGAAACTGTTCCTCAGTGGTTAGATTCTCAGGAAGGTGTATATGGAAAACCTGCTCAAGAGGATTTCACAGCAGACCATGAACGCTGGAAGACTATTGTTTCAAAGTCATACCTCAATGGTATGGGAATCGATTGGTCTTATGTGAGAAATGTGATGGACATGAGAGCTGTCTATGGAGGGTAAGCAAAATCTTATTATACACATTTACATCAAAACAAAATTGGCTCTATTAATTCGTTTTTATTGAAATCTCTTTTTCTCTTTTGGGTTTTCAGTTTTGCTGCTGCATTGAAGGATCTGAAACTGTGGGTGATGAATGTAGTTCCTATCGACTCACCTGATACACTTCCAATCATATATGAACGTGGTTTGTTTGGAATCTATCATGATTGGTGTGAATCATTCAGCACTTACCCTCGGACTTACGACCTTCTTCACGCTGATCACCTTTTCTCTTCACTGAAAAAGAGGTATATATATACATTATGATTTATGCATCTCCATTGTCTATGTGATATATAATTCTTGATTGCAAACTCTGATGGCTATGTATAAACAAAATCTCTTTAGGTGCAACTTGGTGGGGGTAATTGCTGAAGTAGACCGGATTCTTAGACCACAAGGAACTTTCATAGTAAGAGATGACATAGAAACGATAGGAGAGATTGAGAAGATGGTGAAATCGATGAAATGGAATGTAAGAATGACACATTCCAAAGATGGAGAAGGATTACTCTCTGTTCAAAAGTCATTTTGGCGTCCTACAGAGGCCGAGACAATCCAGTCGGCAATAGCTTAAGATCAAGGAAACGAAGAAGAGCTTGGATTAATATAGTTTTATGAGTAAGTTGTGTCTTTTACTATCCGATTGATTGTTTCTTACATGTATTAGCCGAATATATGTATCCTTTTTTTGCATTGAAGAAAGTTGTATACAAGACAATTGTCTCAAAAGTGTAATCTTATAATGAGCTTTTGCTTTTGGTCCTAAACACCCATAGAATCATAATTCTACTTATTGCAGCAAGCATTTCCTCTGTAAGATCTAAAGAGTTACCTTAGCATAAACATGTTCCAATGGTTTTGACACAATTACGACAATGTAAGAGAAAGAGACAATTGTTGAAGTGTGGCATAGAGAAGATAACACTCCATTGGGAGTAAAGGTCTTCAAAGACGAGCACATCAGCCAACACAAAACCTTTCACACGAAACGAAAATGTGTATTTCATTTTGCTCAAACTTTATTGTTTAATTTATGTTTCGTGTCAAAACAAACGATTGTAGATTCTGGACAGTAAGTGAACTTAAAAACCAATAAGGTTCAAAGAAGTATTCATTATCTTTTAATATCAGTAGAAATATAATCATACAAGTCAAGGTAAAAAATTACATAACAACTTTTATGCATATAGGAGCAACTCAAGAGTCCAATAACCACTTGTTGGGACTTTGATATTCCATTAGTGTTCCCACAAGCACCAATGTAAAACCCCATTGAAGTCCAAGCAATGCTCTTGACTTTCTCCAGCAACCAAGCTAACATGAACTTGGTCGAATCAGAGAGGCTTCATAAGATCAAATTAATGTCAAAAACACAGGATAATATTACACATAGATTAGGAGTAACCAAATAGATCAATTGCAGATAATGTCCCAAACAAAATATACAACTTGGGATGTGTCAGATGCATCAACACAAAAGACACGAGATGAAACAAAAGACATAAGAATCAACAAGGTTTAAACCAAAACAAAACCAGAGATTGATATTATAACCCGCGTCGGTCACCGACATATCGCAGCTATATAAGACTCGACGAAAGATTTTTTGGTCCGCACAATAAACCGACATCGGTTAGTTGATCGGTTAAGTTGAGGGAGATTTTGCTCGTAAAATATATGACAAGGCCCATTAGGCTCACTTTTGCTCTTTTTTTTTTGTGTTAAACTCGTATTGTTTCTGAGGAGGTTGAACGTTAAATCCAAATAAATGAAAACCAAAAAAAGAAAAAACATGTGGAAAATACAGCTGTACATTAGTGGGCCCAACGCAGGCCGAATAGATAGAGAAAGAGAGAGGAGTGAGAGAGACTATAAAACCTACTTACAAATAGGTTTGTATCGAAGAGGCTGAGTAGATAGAGAAAGAGAGAGAGGAGTGAGAGAGACTATAAAACCTAGGTGCTTACAGATATATAGGTTTGTTCCAAAGTCATCACTGTTTTAAGGTTCGTGTTAGAAGATCGATCTCTTCGCGTCTCCATCGAGGTTTGTTCCAAAGTCATCACTGTTTTAAGGTTCGTGTTAGAAGATCGATCTCTTCGTCTCCATCATATCGACTTGGATATATCTTCTTCTTCTGATATTATCGCCAAGCTTGAGTTTCTATTTTCCCTTATCGATAATTTTTCTTAGTTTGTGGGTTAGCAAGCTATGGAAATTGCTACGACCTCGAACGCGTTGCACTTGTTTCCGAAAGATCGGAGAGTTAAAACCAAAGGTGTTAGATACAACTTCATTGATTTCTCAGACGCCTCGTCGTTGTTACCCGTAAATCCTAAGTCACAAAGTTTGAGTCGAACCGGAAGAGATGGCAAGATAAAGTACGACGTCGTTGTGGCGGCTCCCAAGAAACGTCAACGTTCCGGCGAAAAAAATCCACCGCAGAAAAGACAAAAGAAGACCGAGACGAAGACAAAAGTTACTAAATCGGTGGATGATGCGAAGGTTGTTACAAGAAAGACTACTAAACCGGAGAATTCAACTACGGCTTCTTCGAAAGCTCGTCTTCACGAAACAGAGACGAAGCCTGATGGGATTGATTTGAGAAACTTGATCGCCAAGGCGCAACATAAACTTCAAGAAAAAAGGCATATCGATCAGCGAAGAGAAGACATCGCTAGGCAGAGGATAGCTGCTCGCATAGCCCTAAATCAAGTAAGCAAATCTCATTCATTATACTGTTTTTGGATATTTCTTGTGCAACAAGTCATTTGTTTTGAGTTCTCATGTAATGTTTCGCTTTCTTTTCAGATGGTAGCAACCGTTAGTTTTGATCATCATCTGGACTATCATAGAGAACTGGAACAGCTTGGCTACACATTTATTGAAGGAGAAAGATGAAAGGATGTGAGATCACTGAGTTACTGCAGAAGGTGTGAGAAGCATAACAAGCTTGGCGGGAAACTCAGAGATTGAGATTGTCAACATCTCATATTCATATTGGGTGAGTGGGTGAGTGAACAAAGAGTGTTGAAGACTGTTGTCTTCTCTTGACAAGGTATTGGGTGAGTGGGTGAGTGAACAAAGAGTGTTGAAGACTGTTGTCTTCTTGTGAGTTTGGGTAGCTTTAGGATTTAAATCAGGAGCAAACCACATGTGTGTGGGGTTGCATAACTCTGAGTGAACAGAAGTGTAATCTTCTTTTGTTTGAATCGAATAGAGCAAATAGTTTGTGTGTTATTCTGATCAACTTACAATATCAATAGAAAGATACACATACAGGTTTTGTGTCTTGATCTGTTTTGTTTTAGATGGAAGTTACTCTAAAATTACATAAGAAAATTCTGATGCAAATAGAAGCAGCCCCGGGTCCTCCAATAACAACTTGTTGGGACTCTGATAATGCTCATCCAATGTAAAACCCATTGAATGAAGTCCAAGAAATGCTCTTCAAATTCTCCAGAAACCACGCTTACATGATGAACTTGCTTATCAGTAAGACACAGACGCATCACTGGATTGGGATTGAATACAAAAATCTGCATAAGATCAATTAATGTACCAAACACACGTAAGATCAATTAATGTCGTAGAATCAACACTGTGTTTCAGTGGTGAAGACGTATGGAACTATATCTTGCATAAATTCAAAGAGTACTACAACACAGCTTACAAATCTTTTTTATTCTCTTTTCTTTCTAGAAAATATTTCCCCTGAAAATAATGATGAATACAATTAAGTTAGTTTATTAACATATGTGTGTGCATTAATATTGGTTTTAGACATTTTAGTTTTCCTTTTCATTTCCCATTCTAGTCCTAAACTAATCTCTACATCTGAACACTAGGCCCTTGAAAGGAACCATTGAAGTTTTTGCAGGTTTAGGGGTTCTCACTACAGGAACATCAAAGGCCTACAAGTACTGTATCTTTCGTTCACTTTCACGTCTTTGTATGCATAGGAAGATTCATTCTCAGTTTCTCACATCCACATGGTCTTCAACAGAAGTTTTAATCCAAAGTTGATTAGTGGACATTGTTGGTTACTAAATTTGGAACCCTTTATAATCACATACAACAAAGACAAAAGCATGTGTTCTGTCTGGTTTAGGTGCTCCAAGTTTATCCAACTTATAATAGCTTCTCCTTATATATAATGCAACAAGCTTATTGGATTCTTCATCAATCATAATTCTACATCTTACAAGCTTCTTGCGCTTTCTGATCTAAATTCTAAAAAAACCTTTACTGAATATAGTGATGAACACAAAGAAGCTCATGAAGATGGCCAGGAAATGGCGAGCAGCACTAAGCAGGAAAAGAATCTCATTTCAGAGATCAATTGCTACTACTAGCAGCTCACCCGCTGAAGAGAAGGGCTGTTTTGTGGTTTACACATCCGATGAAATCCGCTTTGCGTTTCCAATAAGTTACCTGAGCAACTCTGTCTTTCAAGAGCTCTTGAAGTCCCCCACCCGGTGGACCAATTACAAATAGGAGCAATTACAGGCAATCCAAGGTTCTTCAACCAGTGAATGAATTGTAACAAGTAACCTGAAATATCCTAAGAGATGCCACTGCGAGTCCATGAGACAAAACTATTGTAACTTAAGAACAAGAAGAAAATAACAATATACAAGACACAAGATGGTACGAGAAAACACAAGAATCAATAAGATTAAAACCAAAACAAAACCAGTAGCTTATGTAGTAAGAAGCCAACAGTGTCGCAAAGCCTGTTTGTTCAGTTTATGCCTAAGAAAAACGAAATGTCCAAATACATTTTATCAACTTTGGACATCAGATACCATAGGCAATCAATCTCCAATAACATACAACACAATTAAAGATTAAAAGAATAAATCTGCAATCTCAGCCGAAAGATGGTGATCTAGTGATTTTACTAATCATCGAATAATCATTGAATTTGACATAATTTCATCACTGATTGCAGAAACAAAAGAAGAGACTGAAAACAAAAACAAGAAAACAAAAGAAAAAGAGGTCAGATGGTAGTGCATGTCTATGAATCAACACTGCGTTTCAGATTTGCAGACGTATGGAAATTATATCCTCATTCCTCTCTTTACCACTAAAAATAAGTGATCTTTGGATCAAATTCACAAATTGAAAACACAAAAAAAAAAATCAATGAAATTGGATCAGAGAAAAATGGCAAATCACTCACACTGCCGAAGCAGATCAGACTGGGTGTCACAAAACATTTATGCCATTTCATCACTTCCATTCAAAAAGATTTAAAAAATATCAATAAAACCAAAAAAAATTAAAGAATCAGACGAAAATAGTCAATCACCATATTACATCCATCGTAATGAATGCAAATAAGACTGGGGCGACAATTCCTTATCATCACTTTCCTCAAAGATAAAATAAAATCACGAAGAACTATGAAGAAACTCGAATCTGAACTAACGAAGAAACATAGACACAAACAACACATAATTCACCAATAACACAACATCGAGTATCGAGGGTTAACATAGAAGCAGATGACATATAGATTGACACAAAAGCCTTAAACCCGAACAAGACATGATTGAAAGATAATTGTATGTAGTTTTGAAAGTTGAAGACCGTCGAGTCTCAGCTAATGAAGGTGTCTGCGAGAACGTTATTATATATAGAGGCAGTGGATTTCAGAGGTAGCTAATAGGGTTTTCGGTTCTATTCGGGTTCACTTTGGTTTACTTTACTTTAACCGGTTTTCTAAAATTTCTCCAGGTTTTAAGGATTTAGCTTCTCGAGAGGACCCGCATGCATGCTCTCCATCTTTCTTTCACCTCCAAATGTATTTATTAAGATCACATGGTTGTGTCTTCTCACCATATGTTTTTTAAAGTCACAAGTGGATTAGCAATAACGATTGACTACTAATTTGAGACCCTTCAGACAAGAAATGCTTACAAAAGGCATGTGTTTCTGCTCTAAAGTTTATCTAAACTCTAATCTCCTTATAAATGCAACAAGCTTATGGGATGCTTCACCAATCATAACTTACAACTTACAAATCTTTTTTTTTTGTTGTGCATCTCTTTTCCGTTTTAAAATATCTTTTCCCTGAAAATAATGATCAACGACACAAAGAAGCTCATGAAGATTGCCAAGAAATGGCAACAGAGAGCAGCCTTAAGCAGGAAAAGAATCTCATTTCAGCGATCAAGTACTACTACTAGCAGCTCAGCCGCTGCAGAGAAGGGATGTTTTGTGGTTTACACGGCGGATAACAAACGCTTTGCTTTTCCATTAAGCTACCTGAGCAACTCTGTTTTCCAAGAGCTCTTGAAGATCTCTGAAGAAGAGTTTGGCCTCCCCACAGAAGGACCAATCACGTTGCCGTTCGATTCGGTTTTCTTGGAGTATCTCATCAAATTGATCAATCGAAGAATGGATGGAGATACAGAAAAGGCTCTGTTAATGTCAATCTCAAGTTCTAGATGCTCTTTGCAACTACAAGAACAACAGAGTAGTAGTACTCAACAATTACTTGTATTTTAGAGAATTAGAGTGTATACCATTCTTTCTTTGTAAAAATTCTAATGTTAGATACACAGATCATTTCAAAACTACAAACTACAAACCTTCTTCTCTCGTTTTGATGGTCTCATCTAGATTAACTTCAATATTATATGTTCTCACAGTTTCATCCTATGGTCTAAGAACAATCTTTGAGCCATTTCACTTAAACAATTTTGCAACTTCTTTGAAGACATAGTTTCTAATTTTCTATCCAAAATTGCAGCGACTCAAAACGTCTTTCATTATCGAATTGCCTCACATCAACTATCTCATAGACTGAACAAGAACATGTCATTTGTTTGTATGACATCACTATTGTTTGCTATCTTTTTTCTTGGCCAGAAAATCTATAGACCTACATGCTCTTCATCCTTGCTTCACAAGCACATGCCATTCTTTGTATCTAATTGTTCATTAATTCTAACCTCCTTTTTTTGTCCTTGATTTCAAAGAAAGATTTGTTGTCCCCTGAATACGTACTTGATCTATTAATTTTGACTCTTAACATTTTCTTTAGCCGATGGACCTCTAACCAACTATATACCAACTATATATGGACCCATATGCTAACAACAAAGCTGTACAGAAGCATGAGTTTGGTATTTTTGGCTTCTCTTGTATATATAATATAATGTGAAAACAACCTCTTGCACTTCATCAACGTCTCAGTACCTAAATCTTGTCATATAAATGTCCGTATAGAATTCATACCCACATGAGCATGTCTTCTCACAGTAAGTTGTATAGTCCACAAGTTTATATTGCAGACATAATTGATTAATACGTTGGGACCCTTTAGGAAGCCAGGAACCTACCACAGCATTGAAGTTTCTGCAGGTTTAGAGATTTAACTTCTCTGAGAAAATCAAAGGGGTTTGAATTTAATATTAAAAATATTTGTATCTACTAAATCTTGACATGTAAATGTCCTTATTATAAGATTCATACCGACATGCATGGTCATGTCTTCTCACAATATATGATATATGTTATAAACCACAAGTTGATTTGCAGATAAGACTGATTACTAACTTGGGACCCTTTTTATCACAGACAAGAAACCTGGCATGTGTTTCTGTCTGGCTTGGTTGCTCTAAAACAATAATGTATACCCTCTCCTTATATATAATGAAACAAGCCTGTGGGATTCTTCACCAATCATAACTTTCATTCAAAGAGTTCTACAACACAAGTTTACAAACTCTGTGCTATCCGATCTAAGAATATATTTTCCTGAAAAAAATGATGAACACCAAGAAGCTAATCAAGATGGCCAAGAAATGGCAACAAAGAGCAGCTCTCCACAGGAAAAGGATCTCATTCCAAAGATCAAGTACTGGTACTAGCTCAACCGCTGCAGAGAGAGGCTGTTTTGTGGTTTACACGGCGGATAAAGTACGCTTTGCGTTTCCTCTAAGTTACCTGAGCAACTCTGTTTTCCAAGAGCTCTTGAAGATCTCTGAAGAAGAGTTTGGCCTCCCAACCGGTGGACCAATCACATTGCCATTCGACTCAGTGTTCTTGGAGTATCTAATCAAATTGGTCCAACGACGAATGGATGGAGACACAGAAAAGGCTTTGTTAATGTCAATTTCTAGTGCTAGATGTTCTTTACATTCTTCTTTTCAACAACAAGAACATAGTAGTACCCAACAAATGCTTGTATTTTAGAGAATTAGTATGTAGCAGTTTTTGTGTTTGTAAAAATTCTACTGTATTAGATTAGACAGATTATTTCAGAAATACAAACACAAACTATTATTCGTCTCAAGATCTAACTTTTATTGTAAACAAAGAAAATTGATATAACTTCAACATCACTTGTTGACTTTTTGAAACTGTTATACTCTGAAACTTTCTATCATAAGAAAATGGTGCAATGGCTAAAACTTTCATAGTTTCATCTATCACAACTCATCAATTGTCCTTATGAATCTCTTAAAAGTAATACAAGACTGGGAAAGAACTAATACAAACACGAGATGTTTGTATGGTCTTAAGCTTAATCTATCTCAAGGAAATTTTAAATTTTTGCAGGAATTGTTGATTCACTGTCTTTTTTCCTGGCGAGAAAATCTAATGACCAGCACATGCCTTTCTTTGTGTCTTTGTATCTTTCTATCGGATCATTAATTATAACCAGATTTGTTGTCCCCTGAATAATAAGTACTTGATCTATTATTTTTGTGACACACATTTGATTAAGCTGATGGACCACTAACTAATCTGGGACCATGAGCTTTAGCAGTTTTGGCTTCTATTGTATAATATGTAATATAATGTAAATACTGCCTCTTGCATTCTTCATCAACGTCTAAGTACCTAATTCTTGTCATATAAATGTCCAAATAGGATTCATATATACCCACATGATCATGTCTTCTCACCATAGTCCACAAGTTGATTTGCAGACATAATTGATTACCAACTTGGGACCCTTATTGATCACATAGAGTAGAGACATAAGCATGTGTTGTGTCTGGTTAAGTTGCTCAGGAGCTTGTTACAAAGCCTATCTAATAGTTTCTCCTTCTATATAATGAAACAAACTTATGGTATTCTTCATCAACCAGAACTTTCATACAAAGAGCTCTACAAAGTACAAACAGAACTCACAAATCTTTTTCCTTCATCTCGCTTTCCGATCTAAATCTTTGTTTAAAACGATGATGAACACAAAGAAGCTAATCAAAATGGCCAGGAAATGGCAACAAAGAGCAGCCTTCAGCAGGAAAAGAATCTCATTTCAGAGGTCAAGTGCTTCTAGCAGCTCAACTGCTGTAGAGAAGGGCTGTTTTGTGGTTTACACGGCGGATAAAATCCGCTTTGCTTTTCCAATAAGTTACTTGAGCAACTCTATTGTCCAAGAGCTCTTGAGAATATCCGAAGAAGAGTTTGGTCTCCCGACGGAAGGAGCAATCACATTACCATTCGATTCAGCTTTTCTAGAGTATCTGATCAAACTGATCCAACGACGAATGGATGGAGATACAGAAAAGGCTCTGTTGATGTCAATCTCTAGTGCTAGGTGCTCTTTACAATGTTCTCTGCAACAACAAGAACAACAATTGCTTGTATTTTAGAGTTTAGCACATTTATGTGTTTTGCAAAGTTTATAGTGGATTAGATAGACAGATCATTTCAGGAATACAAACTATTCTTATTTTGTCTCTCTTTTAAGTTGTCTCATCAAAAATTCAAAATCAACTTCCTTTTAAAAGGAAAAACCATCTAACTTCAAAAAGTCACTTATTGTGACAGTTTCATATAAATCTCTGAAACCTTCCGGCCATTTTTAATGGGAAAAAGTATCATTCACAACGATTTCATCGAATATCCACATGTAAAGGCACACAAGACTGCACAAGAACAAGAGACGTATCTTATAATAGGAATCTAATTAATTTTCCTCAATGAGATATGAAATGCTTGTCATAACAAGAAGATAGTAGTCAGCAATTACTTGTAATATGAAGTTAATTTATTTTCCACAATGAGACAGCTAACTATTTCAGTGGACACAAATGTTATCTCAATATTCTCAGTCTGATCTACTCTCCACCAAAGCAAATTTTAATTATATTACAAATTATTAACTTGATGAAACTTAATCGCATTCTCTACAAAGTTTATTAACAATCCCTAACCCTCAATGAACTGGAGGTATTGTTTTGACCATTTTCCCGCTAAACTGCTTGCTTTCGTCAATGGGATTATAAAATTAAAATTTTTTTTAAAAAAAAAAACTTTTTTCCCACTTTAAAAATAAAAATTAACGTTTAGGGTTTTAATTTTTAATTTTTGCCCTCACGCCATTCCAAATTTAGGTTACTGAAAAAAAAATTCACTTTGTTTCCTTGAACTACTAGCTCTCATTTCTTCTTGTCGAGAGCTTCTGGGTTTTTTTTTCGTTGATTGCTAAGAATGCATCTACTCTACTTTCTCTGGAGATTTTGTATGTTTTTAGATTATAAGAGTTTCGATTTCTGCGTTTCTCCATTGATTTTGTGTTCCCTAGGTAGACCAATCCTTCTTAGCTTTTCTATTAATTGCATTTTCCATATAAATTGATTTCAGTATTTAGGTTTGATTTCGATTTTATTGCTTTTCACATCTACTTCGGGCCTGACTGGTATGTCCGAAAAATAGCGGAATAACGGAATAGCTGAATAATTGTTAGCGGGATGAACTGAACGAGAGAAAGTTTTGTAGATTAATTTTAAAACGCAAAAAAACTAGTTTTAGTAGATT
The DNA here is from genome assembly GCA_011420285.2 of Erysimum cheiranthoides. NCBI lineage: Eukaryota > Viridiplantae > Streptophyta > Magnoliopsida > Brassicales > Brassicaceae > Erysimum > Erysimum cheiranthoides. The sequence continues at coordinate 13,914,018 of CM022176.2, read as the reverse complement.
AATCACGTTTAGTTTTTTCTAGTTATATTTTTAACACGCTAGTGCTATATAGCGGAATCACTTTTCCAAAAAACGTGAAATCGTGAAAACGTGAAAACTTGATGAATATGATGAATGGTAAAAAATAGCGGAATCACGTTTTGAAAACGTGAAAACGTGAATAAGTGGTATACCATTCAAGCCCTTCATTTCTTGTTTTTGGGTTTGCAGAAGAGTAATATCCTCTCAGTCCTGACTTTCTCAAGCCTATTCGATTTATTCATGTAATCGTGCATTGTTCACAATTCTTGTCTCTCAAACGGTAAGCACTAGGTATTAGGATTATGAATCTTTTGGTTAATCACAATGTCAGTGCTCTGGATTTTTGGATTATGAGTTATTATTGTTTCCTTCACTGGTTTGTGTTTTGGAGACTGCTTATCTGATTGAGGAATTCTGTTTTTTGAAGAGGCTTAATCGCTACAATGGATTGCAACAAAGAAGAAGAGGCTGCAAGGGTGAACATTTTAGCAGATCCAAACAAGGATCATGCAGTCACAAAAAGGAGTCTTGATGTTGCTGGAGCTAAAACAGAATATAATAAGCGGAGGAGGCCGTTGAGGCAAAACCAGCTCAGGAGTAGCTCCTCTGAAACGGTAGAGAGGGCTAAAGAGCTTAGAGCAGCAGCAGAGACTGAACCAAGTTATTTCAATGTAAGCTCTGAAAGGTTTAGGCATGAGGTTGAAGGTAAAGAAAAGGAGCTGGCTCTGCTTACTAATCAGATAGAGTCCGAGGAAAAGAGAGAAATGGAAGAGGAGACAGATAGAAAGAAGAAAGATTTACTACTGATTCTTTCCAAAATTAAAGAATCTGGCAAGCAGCTTGCGGCTGTGGATAAACAACTGGAGTCTCAACAAAGGCTGCTTCAGATACAATTACTGGAGCTAGTTTCTAAAGAGAATGAGCTTGAGGTGAAAGAGAAGAGAGTCCAAGAATTGAACAATCTGATAAACATCTCTGGTGAAGAGCTCGACTTGAAATCCAAAGAATTGGGACAAGTCCAAAAGCTGATTGAGGAACAAAGGAAAGTACTTTCTGACATGTATAAGCAGCAGCCAGCGGATGCATGTATCAGCCAACAAAGTACAGCAGAAACTGAACCGGGTAATGAACTCTCAGCTTATCTTACTCGCCAAGATGTCAACATTTGTCTTAAGGCTTCACCTGTTCCAGAAGAATATGTTCTGGAACTAATGGAGAAAGGTCTTTGTAACGAATTGGTTTTAAGCAACTTATTCGTGGAGATTTTGGTTCTTTATCTTGATGAGCTCGCCAAATTTCAACGATCAAACAAGCTAGCCGAAATTCAACTACTGGACAAGTCTCAACTGCAGCTCAAGGCCACCAAAATGGCAACTGTATGGAAAGGGAAGATGACAAAATCGTCTTTCGAGGCCTTGGCCTTTCTTATGTTTCTCGTGGCATATGGATTAAAGAAATTGATCAATGAGGATGAAACTGCTCTACTTGGTTCGTCTATTGCTCACTACAAACAGGCTCCAAGACTCTTTAACTCTCTTGGTCTCAAGCTTGAGATGATCCAAGGTTAGTTTTGTAGTCGTCATCAGATCTATACAACCACACTTTTTAAATCATTCCATACATAATAAGACTTATGAAGTAACATTTAATTCATTCTTTTGTAGAGTTTGTTAAAGAGCTCGTCAAGAAAAGCCAATATATTGCTGCAGTCCGGCTTATATGTTTGTTTAAGCTTAATAAAGAGTTCTCATTCTCCCCCTCAGAGCTCTTAATGGAAGAGATCATCAATTTGAGACGGTCTGCCTTGAAAAAGAGATCAAGTGAATCCTCCCAGGTTTAACACTTTTGTTCACTCGCCTGATCTGGTAATTGATTAGTTACTGTCTTACTGATCTGAAGAATGGAGATAATCAATCTATGTTTGGTTCTTCTTCCTTTAGGGTCAATACAAAGATAATGGAAGATTGAACACAATACTTAAACTTGTGAGAGATTATAAACTTGAAATCAATATTCCTGGGGACCTCATAGTGAATCTCATGATCCAAAGAGAAAAATCAAGAGAACAATCGACCCCTCTAGTTTGTTGCCCTCAGGAGGCCGAGGATCGCTACTCATCAACAAATCCACAAGATTAAAATTCTCCCAATCCGGCTTCTGCACAACGTTCAAGAATGAATCTTGGGGTTCCTAAACCTGAGGTTATACCCTACTTGAATCGTCTTACGCTAAGATTCACCAGATCAAATTCCAGTTATGGCTCTACCAAAGTCCAAAGATAAACGTCATGTATATACTTGCTCTCTTTTGATTGCACATGTTAAGTTTTGCCTCTACAAAATTTATGATGACATCTTTTTCTTGCAAGTTAAAAGTTTAAATCATATCTGTTGTTCATACAAGCCCAAAATAAATTTACTGAGCTTTTGAATAAATTCCTATTGAAGAAAAAGGTTAAAATTATAAAAATCTATGTAACCACTGAATTTCTGCAGGTTTTTTAACTTCTCTGAGAACATCAAAGGGCCTACAAGTTCTACCAATTTCATTTAGTGACACATGTCTATGTGTTTAAGTTTAATTGTAATACTATTATTGTATAAGACTCATACCCAAATCCACATGGTCATGTCTTTTCAGGGGAAGTTTTTAATCCACAGATTGGTGAACAGACAAGACTGGTTACTAACTTTGGGACCCCTTCTGATCACATACAACAAAGACAAAGACAGACGCATGTATTATGTCTGGTATGGTTTCTCTTAAGTAAATCTAAACTCTAATAATCTCTCCTTATATATAGTCTAACAAGCCTATTGGATTCTTCATCAACCACAACTTGCATTCAAAGAGTTATACAACACAGCTAACAAGTCTCTTTTGCTTTCCAATCTAAAAAAACTTTTCCCTGAAAATTATGATGAACACAAAGAAGCTCATGAAGATGGCCAAGAAATGGCAACAGAGAGCAGCACTAAGCAGGAAAAGAATCTCATTTCAGAGATCAATTGCTACTACTAGCAGCTCACCCGCTGCGGAGAAGGGCTGTTTTGTGGTTTATACATCCGATAAAATCCGCTTTGCGTTTCCAATAAGTTACCTGAGCAACTCTGTTTTCCAAGAGCTCTTGAAGATATCTGAAGAAGAGTTTGGTCTCTCGACCGGTGGACCAATCACGTTGCCGTTTGATTCGGTTTTCTTAAAGTATCTCATCAAATTGATCCAACGACGAATGGATGAAGACACAGAAAAGGCTTTGTTAATGTCAATCTCTAGTGCTAGATGTTCTTTGCAACAACAAGAACAGAGTACTCAGCAATTGCTTGTATTTTAGAGAATTAGAGTGTACCAATTTTCTGTGTTTGTAAAGATTTTTACTGTATTAGATTAAACAGATTATATCAGAAATTCGTACTACAGTATTAATTTTCTCTCTTTTAAACTCACATTCAAAAATAGTCAATCCTCTGACAAATAGAAGAACAAAGATAATTAAGACAAAGGTAGAGAAGAAACCCTAAAACCGAAACAAGACGTAATTCTCAGATAACAAGGAATCAGACAAAGCGAAATTAGGGATTTAGTTTGTATCTTTCTTTAGCTTAGGGCTTCAGCATTATATAGAAAACCAGTGGCTGATTTTCAGAGGTCGCTTAATTAAACCGGTATTTCGAAAATTTCTCATTTTGGTTTACTTTAATTTGGTTCAGTTTGGTTTACATTCATTAAACCGGTATTCCGAAGTTTCTCAAGGTTTTGGGGTCATTTAGCTACTCTGAGGACCCATCTTTACTTCAAATGTCTTTGTATCTAACATCAAAAGGACTAACAATTTCTACATCTTTCTTTCACTTGCACATGTCTTTGTATCTAAAATTTTTGTATAATAATATTAATACCCACATGGTCATGTCTTCTCAGTTCTCACCATATATGTTTCAAATCCACAAGTTGATTTTCTGTTAAGATTAATTACTAATTGGGGACCCTTGTGATCAAAGACAAGAACTAAAGAAGCATGTGTTTCTGTCTCGTTTGGTTGCTCTTACATTTATCTAAACAATAATAGTTTCTTCTTATATATAGTTGCAACAAAGCTTATAGCATTCTTCATCAACCATAACTTGCATTAACTCAGAGAGTTCTACAACACACAGCTTACAAATCTCATATTCTTTCCCATCTAAATAACCTTTTCCTTGAAGATAATGATGAACACAAAGAAGCTCATGAAGATGGCCAAGAAATGGCAACAGAAAGCAGCCTTAAGCAGGAAAAGAATCTCATTTCAGAGATCAAGTACTACTACTAGCAGCTCAGCCGCTGCAGAGAAGGGATGTTTTGTGGTTTACACGGCGGATAACAAACGCTTTGCTTTTCCATTAAGCTACCTGAGCAAATCTGTTTTCCAAGAGCTCTTGAAGATATCTGAAGAAGAGTTTGGCCTCTCCACCGGTGGACCAATCACATTGCCATTTGATTCTGTTTTCTTGGAGTATCTCATCAATTTGATCCAACGACAAATGGACGGAGATACAGAAAAGGCTTTGTTAATGTCAATCTCTAGTGCTAGGTGTTCTTTACACTATTCTTTGCAACAACAAGAACAGATTAGTATCCAGCAATTGCTTGTATTCTAGAATTGTTTTTTTAATTGTAATTGTGTAAATGTATTAGATAGACAAATCATTTCAGAAATACAGACTATTATATTGTCTCATCAAAATCAACTTCAATTGCAAACAATGACAAAGGAGCTAATTTCATATAACTTTCTGATGAACAATCTTCAAGACATTTCAGTGAAGCCGTTTTACAATTAATTTTCAGCCACACCTACTCTGAAACTTTCTTATAAATGGTGAAGCAGCAAAAAATATCATTCACTACACGAGTCTACGACTCACGAAATGTACATATGAATCTCTGAAAACGTAAGTGAGATGTTCCTATGATCTGAACCCGATCTGTCTCATGAGTCATGATATTATGAAATGTTTGGTACAACAAGAATAGAGTCAACTGTTAGTACTTGTATTACGGAGTCTCTGAGACAACACATTTGTAAAGTTTCAGATGTATTACCTACAAAAAAATGTGTACTTAACGGGTTAGTATACTATCATGAAACTTTTTCAGTACATTTACAAATCTTTTACGACGCTACATCTTCATTCATTTATCGATTAACGGGTATTTGAAAGCGAAAGAAAATTGTTTTGAATCACAGAATTTCAAAGACCCCAGAAACCTACCAAAGCCACTAAAATTTCTAAAGATTTATGGTTTTAGCTTCTCTAAGAACATCAAAGGACCTACAAGGTCTACATCTTTCATTTACTTGCACATGTCTTTGTATCTAAATATTGTTATAAAACAAGTCTTACAAGATTCATACCCACATGGTCATGTCTTCTCACAAGATATTTTAATCCACAAGTTGATCAGCAGGTATGATTGATTACCAACTTGGGACCCTTATGATCACTAACTAGAAGTACAGAAGCATGTGTTTTATGTCTGGTTTTTGTTTCTAAAGAGCTGATCTTGTCTTAAGTTATCGACTAAATCCAATAGTTTCTCCTTATATATAATGCAACAATCCTATTGCATTCTTCATCAATTACAATTACACATCTTTTCTCTTTGTTTCTCCTTCTTGCTTTCCAATCTAAATCTTTGTCCTGAAAATAATGATGAACACAAAGAAGTTAATCAAGATGGCCAAGAAATGGCAACAGAGAGCAGCCCTACACAGGAAAAGGATCTCATTCCAAAGATCAAGTACTGCTACTAGCTCCAACGCTGCAGAGAAAGGCTGTTTTGTGGTTTACACGGCGGATAAAGTACGCTTTGCTTTTCCGATAAGTTACCTGAGCAACTCTGTTTTCCATGAGCTCTTGAAGATCTCTGAAGAAGAGTTTGGCATCTCCACGGAAGGACCAATCACGTTGCCATTCGATTCAGTTTTCTTAAAGTATCTAATCAAATTGATCCAACGACGAATGGATGGAGATACAGAAAAGGCTCTGTTGATGTCAATCTCTAGTGCTAGGTGTTCTTTACAATGTTCTTTGCAACGACAAGAACAGAGTTCTCAACAATTGCTTGTATTTTAGAATTTCTTAAGAGAAGATAGATTTTTTTTTGTAAAGGTTCAAATATTTTATTCTTTATACAAAACAAAAATTACCTCTATTCTCTCTTTCAAAAAGGAAAATTGGATTTGAACAACAACAAAAATCCACAGTTGGGTATAGTGTTCACATAAGGAACTGAAGTTGTGGATGAGTGAAAAAAAAAAAAAAAAAAAAAAAACTAAGTTCAATTAAGCTTTTCGCCAACGTTGGATTTTTTTTGTCTGTTTTAGTAGTCAATCTACTAAATTTTGAATATCTTATAATATTACCAACTCAAAATTCTGAATTTCTCTATGAGAATTGTTTAAGAATAAATACCATGTCTCAATTGGATAAAAAGCTAATAATAAGGAGACATAAAACTGCTAAAGAATCTAACTTTTGTCTTCTGTAAGAACATCTTAAGAAAACTCTTGAAAATTGGACAATACTTTCTACATGTACAAAGAGCAAAGCCAAGAATCTTGGTTTTATAAAATTTGCCTTAAACTTGAAGTTATGAACTTTACAACTCTCTAATAAACCTTTCTTTTATTACCAGCAGCCTTAACAAGAAAAGAACAATGCAAGTTAGTATATAAAGTAGCTTCATTATGCCTCATTCCAACCATAAGAACAAACCTAATTCTCCTCTTTTTTGTTTCTTCTCTCTTCCTCCCGCTTTAATTTTTGTAGTTTTCCAAAAGGCAAAATGGCGGGTGAGCAAATGAAACCTGTTGCCTCTGGACTTCTGGTGTTGAACTTCTGCATGTATGTGATCGTTCTAGGCATTGGAGGATGGGCCATGAACCGAGCCATCGACCATGGGTTCGAAGTTGGTAAGAATTCGGTTGAAATTCAGATTCATCTCCAATCATGATTGGTTTGGTTATCGATTCTGATTCCTTACCGTTTCTCGAATTTGTATGCTTTTGCCACAAACTATTTGTTCTTGTTGTTGTTGAACTTCTAACATTTTGGGTTCTTGTGAAAACAAATTTGGGCAGGCCCTAATTTGAACCTTCCAGCACATTTCTCCCCAATCTATTTCCCGATGGGAAACGCAGCCACCGGATTCTTTGTGATATTCGCGTTGCTGGCAGGAGTGGTTGGTGCAGCTTCCACAATCTCGGGCCTTAGCCACATTCGTTCTTGGACAGTTGGAAGCTTACCAGCTGCAGCCACAGCTGCAACTATTGCCTGGACCCTCACAGTCCTTGCCATGGGGTAATATAAATTTAGAAACCTCTCTTGTTTCACAAGCAAGCACATCATGGTTAAAGACATCGATAGTAAGACTAATCATTCTTTTATCAACAGTTTCGCTTGGAAAGAAATCGAGCTTCAAGGACGAAATGCAAAATTGGTGAGACTTTTCTCTATTCTCGAACTTTATAGATTCAAATTTGTAAATCCCACAATTGTTGGTTTCATGACACTCCCATTTTCTCTGTCATTCTTCTCTGTAGAGAACCATGGAGGCGTTCTTGATCATCCTCTCAGTCACACAGCTTATTTACATTGCAGCAGTTCACGGTGTGAGGAGACCTTAAGAAATCATGGTCTTCGGGTTTCTTTTCTTCCTTTTGTGTCAATCGTCCGAAACTCGGGATTGAGTGTGTGTGAGCGTTTGTATGTGTGTGTCATTTATTTCATAGAAAGCTTAAGATAAATTCATGCATTCTTTATGTACAAAAGGATTGGATCTTGTTTTGTGTGTGTCACTTTGTGTTCATGGAATAAAATCGAACTTTGAGGCTTGGTTTGGGTCATCTCTCTATATATATATAATGAACTACAGAACGAAGATAATAGATAGAAAAAGAATGGAACTATATTAAGTCTCATGTTCTAAAATCCATTTAATGAACAAAAGAAGACTGTATTTCAAAAAAGAAAAAGAAAGTTTACCCTGTTTAGGATATTTGGTCTGTGCTCTTATGTTGCTAAAAGCCGCCCACATTAATATCTATCAAAGACATAATGTACAGAGACGGGACGTGAATCCTATTTTTTGGTTGTCTTTGAGCTTTGACTGTCAAGCGCATCCACCTTTATTTAGCTCCTGCTCTTCTGCAGCACAATCCAGAGAAGACACATTAGTGAGACGGGTTTAACATAATAGATAATGTTGTTAAATATTCACACAAGAACAACAAAAGGATAAGCTCCCTGAGGAAAAAAGGAGAGAAACTAAAGGAATTAGATCCTTTATGGTGGAAAATGTTAATGTAAGAGTTTACGCTAACTGCTACTTTTACAAGATTGTGTGACAACCCAAATAAACAACATCAAGGTAGCTAATAGCTATCAAGACTTGCAAACAAGAAAAGGAGAAGCTAAGCTTGAGGGAAATTATTTTATTACATAAACGAAATCAAATTTTCTAAGAAAAGACTGATGTGCGAGACACAATTATGCATCAGAACATGAACTTCAGATTCCTGCGTGACTATATTCTAGTTGTAGCTCAACCGAAATTTCTCGTTATCAAATGATTAAGCATGAGTTGTGTTTTTAGATAGCTTAGTATTTGACATTGATTCTAACCAATTTCAGTAACTACTATAGAAGAACAAGCCTCTAAGAGAAAGGTTTTCAAGTGGATAAACAGATTGAAACTCTGAGCTAAACAATCTACTTAAGAGCCATTCACAATCCAAGATTCTAACTCCATATAGGCCATGGGAGTTCTTAGTAATCAGGAGCCTCAACCCGATAAAGTGCATCTACCAAGAATCATAAACCAAGACTAACCTGTGTTTATCTATCAGATCCTGTCATAGCATCAAACAAACCGCAGCAGCTTAGCCATGAAGTCCTTCGGACAACTGGTGGACCAGGCAGCAAAAGACCCTGCATACATCCAGAAGATTCAGCCAACTGAAAAGAGACGAAAACACATGTACACAATGCAAAAAAGGAGAATAGAGATGCTACCTTTTCCTCAGAGGATGCTGGAATTTCAGATTTTCTGACATTCTCTACGTTTTTGCTTGTTTCAGCAGCAGATCTTGGATGGGTGACCACTTTACCATTATTTTGTTCCAGTCCCGGAGATGGATGCACTTCTTTGCCATCAGACTTCTGTTTGACCAAATTTGAGTGTGTTGAGGTCTCAACGTGCTCACTCTTTTCCGAAATCACTACTTTGGAGACAGGTTTGGCAGAGTCAACAACAGGAGTGATTTCCGATATTGAATTACCACAAGCATCCTGACAAGCTACATTTTTGGCAGGGTGCGTACGGTTTTCAGAAGAGGAATTGGTTGATTTTCCAACAGTATTTTTGTTGTCACCCATTACTCTTTCAACTGCAATAGCATTGCCACTTTTCGGTCCTAGTCCCTGAGTAACACCTGCATCACCAGATAGCTCTTTAGCAGCTCCTTTCACCAAACCAGACGATAGAGCAGGAGATGGATCTTTTGTCCCAAATTCTTCATTTCCTTGAGAACCAGGGGAACTCAAACTGCCATCACTTCCCCTCCCATCTTGGCTTCCATCATTTCCTGAGACGTTTTGGTTAAATTTAAAGATCAAACAAGAACTACTAAGCAAACGAAGAAGACTGAAAAATGAATGAAAGGAGAAAACAATCCAGCACTTGATCAGTCCAACAAAGTCATGGATGAAGCATTCTTTCATCTATAAGTTGAAAGATGTTAGCTCAAAACAGATAGATATTCAAAGAATACTAAAGAAGCAGTGAGATGAGACTAGTGTGAGGCGGGGCCAAAGCCAAAAGGCACAAAATATAAAGCAGTAATCAAACAGATCTCTATACACCAACCATGAAATGGTTAAATTTGAAGCGATAACTTGCGGAAACTATAATAAAATTCCTCAACACCACATTGATGACAAATCTATCGACCTAGCAGGCTAGCAACAACAAATCCTGAAACGAGAGAGCATTAAAATGTGTACCATGGAGATTATCGCCATTGAAACCCTTATTGTTCGTGCTTGTTCCAATCGCTCCCTGTTGCTTCTTCTTCTTCAACGCCTTTCTCTTCTTCGCACCGGACGGCATGATCGATCGCCCCAGAAATTTGAATGAAAGTGTTCCTTCACTTGAAATTTCGAAATTTGTCTTCTCTCTGTGGCTCCAGTGTGTGAGTTGGTGTGTGTGGACTGCGTTTTCCTTTTTGTCTGTATGTTGGAGAAAGCCAGAATCTCCCAGTAAAGGGAAGAGATAAGGAGTCTTTTATTTATTGATTCTTCTTCTTTTTATTTTATTCAACTTTGCCTAATTTAAATTTCTTTTTAATTCAATGTAATACATTTCCATATTCATTTACCTTAAATTTACAATGAACTTAGAAAAGGGTTTCAATGGCGATAATATGGATTTTAAAATGAAAAGAAAATATGATTCTCGTAATATGGATTTTACTAAATGCTGCCAAAGAACAATTTATGGATTTTACTAAACCAAATCAATTTTGGAATTTACTATTTTAGTTTTTACCACGAGGAACATAAATTATTGTCACTCCGGATTTCCTACGTGTACGGTGTGTATCGTTAACGTTTTTGACTATTTTATTCACTACGGTAAAATCTGTTGCCACCGTCACCAATATTACCGATGTTACTTTGGCGGGATTACCATTTTAGAACTTATGGTTTTTTTTTTTTTGTCGGCGAACCTATGGTTTCGTCAAATCCGAATCACTGCAATTAGGCCAACGATTAAATCAATATATTATTGCTGTCAAAATGGGTTTGAAAAACATGAAATTTCCCCTTTTGAACCTGATTTTATAAACTAAAATTAGAATATCCTTTTTGAGATCTTTTAATTTTAGTTTATAAACACTTTTAAGTAAGAGGACTTTGTCAGTAGAGAGACAAGTAGAGAGAAAGACAGAGCCTCTGTGAAGAGTATGATCATGGCTTACCACAAACTTAAGTTCAGACTTAAAAACGTGAAACCCACCTGCCAATATCCAAAATCATGGCTACAAAAGAGAACCCACCTGAGGGAGGCAGAGAGCAACGCAGACCCTGTTCTCTTCTCTCAGAACTTGCTTTCTCTTCACTAACACGAGATGAGAGCCACGGCATCACTAGTTTCATTTAACCAGAAGATTCTGCTGCGTTGTAAGAATATCCTGATCAAAATCACCAGGAGCTGTCCCAAGCGTCATTACCGGCATTTGAGACTTCATAAAGCTTCTTCTTCTTCTACATCGTCTGGAAAGCAACCCACCAAAGTGTTGGCTTCATTCTTCCTCTCATTCCATAAGAAGAAGCAGAAGAAAGAGAAGATGAAGCGGCTTAACGAACTCAGGAGTTTCTCGGATGCCGTAAGTGAAAGGACAGCATCAAATCCTGAATCAAGAAAGAAGGTTTTCCCATCTAGTCTCACGCCGTCTTGGCTTTGTCAAGGTACGGCTAATTCAAAAGATCATGATCCACCTAGAGACAGCACAAGTGCATTCCTTCCATGACTCAAAAGTCAAAACAACCCGATATTATATGTATTGCTTTCAATTTCATTACATGGGTGTTGTAGGATATCTCAATGTGTGGTTTTTAACACTAAGGCCCTAATCTGACTCCCTCAGGATGTATTGTGAATGCAAAATAAATTCTTTCTAGTATAAGATTGATGTGTATGATTGAAAAAATCTATGGGAGAAACTTTGAATAAGAATCAGAAATGATAATAGTTCAAGAATCCAAATAATTTCCAAACGGAAAAAGAAGATAGACATCAAATTTTTTATACATCTATCTATCCTACAAGCACGGACCAATGGCTTCATTCCCTAACCCAACCGGAGGCATAACACATCTCAACTCACCGGTTCCAACCAGGTGAATATCCTTGGGTTAGTTCTTGGCAACATCTCAGCTGTATGATGACCTATAATATCAGAGGAAAATAATGCAAGATATGAAAATCTTCTCAAGAAAGAAAAATGTAACAAAGCAAAACGAAAAGATTACACACTTTATGCAGCAGCTAAAAAAAAATTGAGAAAAAAGTTTCCTGAGACCCTCAATAGAAGTTTGAGGCCTATAAACTTGTAGTCACGGCCTTAAATTCCTCAAAGATTAATGCTTAATAGCGAACTTAGATTAAGCCACACTGCTTTACTTACTCATAATTTCAAGTCAACACAGCTAATTGGGCTTTCGACACTAAGCTTTTGAGATATGCTAAACCATTATACTAGATATTAAACCTAAAAATCGAGGAAAAAAAGTTGCTTATCATCATCAAAGGCTCGGATTCCTTGAAGAGCTGAGTTAATATCACCTAATACCTACCATAGGAACAGGGCAACAAAATCACCAAACGCAAAACAACCTTGGATTCACATTCTAAAGACCAAAAATGAATAATTTAATGAAATTAGGAAGCTAAAACCCTAACAATCGAGATAAACGACCAACGTTAAAGCAGAGAACTAGAAAACCCAAAGGCAACGCAACGAAATTGACATCAGAACCCACATTACGCGAGAATAATAACTCTAGTATATAGCAAATCTTACCATTTCGAACGAATCTATACGAGCTTGAATGAAGTGAATCCATGGGCGTAACTGTGCAAGAGAGATCCGGTTTTGGCAACTAGAGAAAGATGGTCTTAAACCCTAAAGAAAGAGAGAGAGATTTACTGAGTCAAAAGCTAATGCCTTTAGGAGGCGAAAGAAAAAGCGCACAGATATCGATGCCAGAGTGTGTGAGAGAGAGAGAGAGTCTTGTTGCCGTTACGCGAGTCCAAGCCAAGGGTCTCTTTGTTTTTGTCGCTCTTTATTCCAAATTAAAATCAATAAAAAAATAAAAAAAAAAACCCGCGCATTTGAATATGGGCCTTTAATGGGCTAGACTTAGAATAATAAACCAAGCCTGGGCTTTATATTAGAGACATCTCTCTCTCTATCATCTCCGTCACTGGAAACGGACTCGACTGATTGAACGGAAAAGTAACTAACTGATCGAGCGAGCGAGCGAGAGAGAAAATGGCGGTTGAGGATTCTCCAGCATCGGCGATAATGGCCGCAGAGAACATCGATCCTAACACGTCCACGAACCCTAGCCGTAAAGAGAAGCGTGTTCCGACGATTAAGGCTATCTCCGGCAACGAGGAAGGTCCGTCGAAGGAGAAAAAGATTAATGACTATGCGTCGAAGAAATCAGCCACCGTAATCCAGAAATCGCACTTCTTCCAGAATTCTTGGACATTTTGGTTCGATAATCCTTCCTCGAAAATGAGTCAAGCCACATGGGGAAGCTCTTTGAGATCCTTGTATACATTCGCTACTATCGAGGAGTTCTGGAGGTGAAATTTATGTTGAATACTCTTTCTTGTTATCTCGTTCTTCTTTTCTTTGGTTTCCGAAAGAATTTGAAATCTCTGAGGCAGAACCAGTAGAATAGGGTGATTTTTGCTTACGATCTCTGTTGATTAATGGTTACGGATGCATTTTTGCCCAATCTTCTCGTGCCTTGATCAATAATTTTGCTCAAGTTTTGTATTGGAGGATGCTTATATTGTATCTGTGCATTTCTTGTAGTCTTTACTTTGTAGCTTCTCATGATTGTTTCCATCTAAGAAGCTAGTTTAGTTTTTGCGTGTGTGTCATTTGTCTTCATTTTTAGGTTTCTTCTATCTTAAGGTACCTTATTTTCTGTCATGGATAAGCAGCTTATCATAAGCTTAAAGTGCTGCTTGTTAACTACTTGATGCAGTCTGTACAATAACATGCATCCTCCAACCAAGTGGATTCCAGGAGCGGATCTCTACTGCTTCAAACATAAGATTGAACCCAAATGGGAAGATCCTATCTGTGCTAATGGAGGAAAATGGACTATGATGTTCCCTAAAGCTACACTAGAATCCAATTGGCTTAACACGGTATTTGTAACTTCCGGGACTTCATTGGAGTTTTTCCCTTGGTCATGCTGCTTGTTGGTTGCACCTTGTGATGTTTTTGTCTCCTTGTTTTAGTTACTTGCGTTGGTTGGTGAGCAATTTGAGCAAGGAGATGAGATTTCTGGGGCAGTATTGAATTTCAGAACTAGAGGGGACAGGATCTCTCTATGGACAAAGAACGCTGCAAATGAGGAGGCTCAGGTAAAACATGGATGCTTTCTATTTATGTGGTAATCAAAAAGGCTTGTTATTGGGGAAACACAACATGTAGTTAGTGAATCTCATCAATTTCCTGAGGTCTCTAGTTTTATTAAGTTCTTAACCAAAAACTAATAGGGAGACTACACGATAATAATTGACTTGATTTTGTAGCAATTGGGTTTCATTGTAACAGAGGGCCAGGATCTTGATTTTGTTTAGGAGACTTTTTTTTGGGACTGATACCTTATTATGGTGTTTTGCTGCAGCTAAGCATCGGGAAGCAGTGGAAGGAACTTCTTGGTTACAATGAAACAATCGGATTTATAGTACATGTATTATTTCTACAATATATTTTTGTTCTCTTAACCTACATTGGTTTCTGCCATAGTGACTAATCCGATTTTTTTCCAGGAGGATGCAAAGACTCTTGATCGTGATGCTAAACGTCGATATACTGTATGAAATTCACAGTTTACTCGTCAGCTTTGCCGGGGGGAAAAGAGAGGAGTTAACAGGGGAAGTCATATGAGAACATGAGCTTTAGTTTTTTCTGATACACCTTTACTGTAAAAAATGCACATTTAGTTCTCATTTTCTTTTGGATGAAACGGGTTTGTATCAAATGTACATGATTTCGTAATTTTCATAGTGGTATAAAGAAAAAGGAATTTTGAAACTAAATTTTTTTGCGTTTATCACTTTATCATAATACGTAATATATATTTTAAAAGTATTATTTGAAACTCAGTTATCCGTTTTTTCTCATAACACAGAGTAGCTGTTGAAGAAAAGAAAAAGATAAAAAAAATACCCGGAAACATTTTTTCCAAGATGAAGTCAAGTGATGTAAATATTTATTATTTTCTTTGGTGTGAAAACTGAAAAGTCATTTACTTATATGCATATAAAAAGCATTATTTGATTTGATTTTCAGAGAAGATGAGCAATTAGAAAACAAAAGCGGGATAATTGAAGAAAGAAGTTGGACAAGATAGTCGAAGAAACTTATACGAGAGAACTTACTCTCAACATTAATGGCAGACGCTCGAGATAATCGGCAAATATATGAGAGAAGAAACGTTGAAACAGAGTCGCTATCCTCTGAAGAGACGACGGTAAACAAGAACTTACTCTGCTGATCCAAACCTGCCATGTTCTTACTGTGAATTCGCATTTGATTTGGCTTTTTTTTGTTTTATTTAGATTGGTCCTTACAAATCTTGTGAATTATGAGGAGAAAGATGGATATGGTTCTTGCGTAGGGTGATGTTTCGATTTAACGTTTTGTTTAATTCTGATTCTCAGGGACGAACTCCTGATATGAGGCTGAGTGGTTCAGGGAGAAGGTCTGATGAGAGAACTGATACGATGCATGAAACAGAGTCAAGATCCTTGCCCGAGAAGAAGGTAAAGAAACTGAACAAGAACTTACTCTGTTCTTTAATGTGGATGATTATGATGAAACCAGAGTCGATACGAAATTCTCAGGATAAACAAGACTCTATTTTGAGAATAAACGAAACGGGTCAGATTCCTGATTACGAACGCTCTAACGAAGATACGCGAGATAATCTGCAACAGCAGAGACGACAGGGATATGTGGAGATGCAGAGGAGACGCCATGAAACAGATTCGAGATCCTTGCCCGAGAAGAAGGTAAAAAAACTGAACAAGAACTTACTATGTTCTTTAATATGGATTATTATAATGAAAGTATGAAACCAAAGTCCATACGAATTTCTCAGGACAAAGAAGACTCATTTTTAAGAATAAACGACGGTCAGATTCGTGATTACACTCACTCTAACGATGACACCCAAGAGAATCTGCAACAGCAGAGACGACGGAGAGATGTGGAGCTGCAGACGAGACGCCATCAAACAGAGTCGAGATTCTGGCACCAGGAGAGGGTAAAGAAACTAACTTCTTACACACTATGCTTTGTTTGATTTAACGTTTTCCTTTGATTTTGATTCTCAGGATAGATCTCCGGTTTGGAGAGGGAGTGAATCCAGACAGAGATTTGATGAAAGAGCTCCGGATTGGGGACGGAGTGAATCCAACTGGAGATTTGATGATAGAACTCCGGATTGGAGAGGAAGTGAATCCAGACAGAGATATGATGAAAGAGCTCCGGATTGGGGACAGAGTGAATCCAACTGGAGATTTGATGATAGAACTCCGGATTGGAGAGGAAGTGAATCCAGACAGAGATTTGATGAAAGAGCTCCGGATTGGGGACAGAGTGAATCCCAATGGAGATTTGATGAGAGAACACAGAGGAGGAACGAACTAGTGCATCCCGGTGAAACAAACTGTCGGTGTTGGCCGTGTCGCAATGGAAGAAGTCGCCGTTACAATCAGCCTACTCATCTTCCACAGGTGAGAAATAGAAAAATGTATCTATGTTGTGGCATCTAAGTTGCAAAATTTTCTCTTGGCTTAACTGCTTTCAAACTTCTTAATAGGAGCTTCCGGATAGGTCTGATGAGCCGGTTTGTAAGGTGCAAAAATAACACAACTTATTTTAGTTTTGTAACTTCATCTCAGAGCTAACAAGAATCTGGAGTATATGAATCTCTTTTCTGGTTACTTGATTAAAAAGAGACTTGTTTATTTTCAACTTCTTTTATATGCGATTTGTCGCAGTATTTTCGGAGGGGGTTTTGTCAGTACGGCTCAGATTGTGTACTTGAACATGTAAAGGACGAGGACGGTGCGGAATCTATGTATCAGGTAATTTCATCAAATGTCTCTTCTCCAAGGTGAGAAGCCAATGTCCATATTTAAAGTTTTATATAATTTTGATTCTTAGGATAGAACTAGGGATCGGAGAGGGCGTGAATCCGAATGGGGATGTGATGAGAGAACGCACAGGAGATACGATATAGAGCCAGGATTCAGGCCAGAGAAGAGGGTAACTAAACTAAAATGTGATCTTTCTTTCTTTTTTTTGTCACTGTTTCTAGTTGCTTACTTGCTTATATGGTTGTTCATTCTCTCAGTCCAAAATTATTCCGGATCCCCGACTGCGTGATCCAAGAAAAAGGCTCGAATATATAAGTCAAACACGCCATGAAATAGAGCAAGAGAGTATGGTAAATAAAGAAATTGAATAGACCTGACTTTGCTCTTAGTTTGTTTTTGCTTTTTCTTCAAAACAATTATCTTTGGAGATTCAAGAGAATTGCAGCGTTGATGCTCAAGAGAATCTGCAGGAACCGATTGAGAGGCAGAGGAGAGAGGCTCAAGAGCTTAATCCGCAACAACAGAGATGGAGGGTAAAGAAACTGAAACTACAGCTGATTCTTTACTATGGATGATGAATCATTGTCCAGAAGAATTTGTTTTTTTGTTTGTTCAACTGATTTCAGTCACTTATGATCATGATTCCTTGACTTAGCTAGTTACATTTTCTTCGAAACAATCCTCATAGGAGTATCGCCCCTCTGAGGATAGTCATCTAGTCGATGGAATAGTGAGGGGAGTCATGCAACCGAGGAGAGAGGGTCAAAACAATCTGCAGGAACAGAGAGAGAGAGATAGCATTGAGAGGCAGAGGAGAGAGGCTCAAGAGAATCTGCAGAAACAGAGAGAGAGAGATAGAATTGAGAGGCAGAGGAGAGAGGCTCAAGAGAATCTGCAATACCAGAGATGGAGGGTAAAGAAACTGAAACTACAGCTGATAAATTATTAGATTACCATGGATGATGAATCATATATAGTCCAGAAGCATTTGTTTTTTTTTGTTTGTTTAACTGATTTAAGTCACTTAGGATCATGATTCCTTGACTTATCTAGTTGAATTTTCTTCGAAACAATCATCATAGGAGAATCGCAGCGCTGCTGATAGTCAGCTATTGGAACGAGTAGCGAGGGGATTCATTGACAGGGTGAGGAGAGAGGATCAAGAGCTTAATCCGCAACAACAGAGATTACAGGTTAAAAAACTGAAACCAGACCTGATTCTGTTTCTTCACCGTGGATGATGAAACATAGTTTATTAGTCAGTGAGAAAAAGAGAAGATAACTTACAATGTTTTTCTTACTATGACTTGCCATTTGATTTATTGTTTCGGTTTACGTTGTGTTTTTCGTGTTAAAGGTTTCAATTTACTTATTCACAGGAGATGCCAGAGAATGACAACGTAGATGCTCATGATCAACAGAATACTCGGGGTTTAAGACGAAGCAGAGTTACGAGACCACCAAAGAGAACTCTCAGATGATTCCTTTGAACGCAAGAAACTGATATGTGTGAGGAAGATTTAGGTTAAGCTTTCGTTGTTTCAATTTTGCAAAATCATAATATGGTTCGGAGAAGTAATACTATAAACAACTGCAATAATAACATTGGTATGAAGGTTAGTTGAGTAGAAATAAATAATTTTCTGAATATATTGAAAACTTACATCAATATTATTGTATGCTCATTTTTTTTTTCTTGTTCCCTAATTTTTATTTAGAGAAAGACATACATGGAAAAGTTGTAAGTTCATTTTGATAAAACTGATCGTTTTGGAATGCAATTTGTATTTTGATTAAACAATGATTTAACGCAAAATGCCAAAATATATTAACAAAATAACTGTTTTTTTTTTGGTGAATTAACAAAATAACTGTTGATGGACAAAATAGAAATCTAGAAGAAAGTGAACAATTGCTTCAACAAAGAAAGTAAGCAAGTATTACAAAATCTTTTATCAAAAAAAAAAAAGAAAAAAAAAAGTAAGCAAGTAGTTAAAAAAAAAAAAAACATAGTACTTTTTTATTCTTTTTTTTTTCGAAAATGTAAAAATCTTAGTCCTTGGACCGAGAAAATTGGTCAAAATCCCTAATTAGAATTTTCCCCGCCAGATTTGTGAAAATAGCTGAAGAAAGCCCTCCTCGATTGTCGATACAGTCCAGGCTCCTGAAATGTTCTCGTCAGGGGGAAACTAGGGTTTTATTTTCTTCCTTCAGAATCGTATCGGAACAGGAAAAGGAGGAAATGGGTATTCAAGGGCTTTTGCCGTTGCTGAAATCGACAATGGTACCGATTCATATCAAGGAGCTTGAAGGTTGTATCGTCGCCGTTGATACATATTCATGGCTACACAAAGGCGCATTATCTTGTAGCCGAGAGCTCTGTAAGGGATTACCCACCACGAGGTTCGTCTCTCTCCCTCTCTCAAGTTACTTGATGAATCCAGATACAGATCGATTTGATCTTTGGTTTTTGCTCAATTTAGAGATTGGGTTTCTTTTGTCTCGAAGTCTACGGTCCCATTTCGATTAAGACAACTCTGAAAAATCAAACTTTTTCTGGTTATTATTCGAGAGGATCTCCGATTTAACTCTTGAGGATGTCAGTGTAAAACAAACTCGGGATGTTCTAGAAATTTCACCAGAAGGCTTGTAGGGTTTATATGTAATTGAAATTTTCGTTTAGACATGATGGATTAACTTTAGTTACGGTGATTCCTGTCCGTTTTTTGTAGAATCAAAACGCAATTGACACAGTAAGACATGTTTGCTAACCAAAACATCATTGTCATTTCTTCAGTTACTGCCAGGGAATGAAAATTTTCAGTAGAAATCTTAAATATCTGTTCTCTTTTTACTGTTCTGGTTCTAGTTTTGTAGAAGATAATGGGTTTACTGGTATCTTTCAGGCATATTCAATATTGTATGCATAGAGTGAATTTACTCCGCCATCATGGAGTGAAGCCTATTATGGTCTTCGATGGAGGTCCCCTACCGATGAAACTAGACCAAGAGAATAAGCGTGCTAGGTATGCAAACATTGGCTAACTAATATACGCACAATATACAAACCTATTTTTGTTTTCTTGGTTATCGTTTTACAAGTTTCACACCAAGTCCATTACTTTTCTATAACAATCAAGTTCAGGTCCAGAAAGGAAAATCTTGCACGTGCATTGGAGCATGAAGCAAATGGTAATTCCTCGGCTGCTTATGAGTGCTATTCAAAGGCTGTAGACATTTCACCTTCTACTGCACACGAGTTGATACAGGTAACAGTAGGCTGGATAACTTGTACTCTTCTCCATATTAAAGGATGTACATTTGTCCTTAATTGCTTTGTTTTCCATCTCTTTGAACTGAAGTTTTTCTACCATTGAAGGTTCTGAGGCAGGAGAATGTTGATTACATTGTTGCTCCTTATGAGGCTGATGCGCAGATGACATTCTTAGCTATTACGAAGCAAGTTGATGCGATTATCACTGAGGATTCTGATCTCATACCTTTTGGCTGCCCACGAGTAAGCTTTCTATTACACTTTGCATGAGATAATTGCAGTTTGTCAGTATTTCCACTTCTGTACTGATAGATATAATGTTATTCCTTATCAATCCCGGTGTATTGCCATCAAGACTTCAACTGCTAATTTTTATGTCACAGATCATTTTTAAAATGGACAAGTTTGGTCATGGTGTTGAGTTTCAAGCCTCCAAGCTACCCAAAAATAAGGATCTCAGTCTTTCGGGATTTTCAAGCCAAATGCTTCTCGAAATGTGCATATTAAGTGGCTGCGATTATCTGCAGTCACTTCCAGGAATGGGACTCAAAAGAGCTCATGCACTCATTACAAAGTTCAAAAGCTATGACAGGGTATACATTCTTTTCTCACTTGATTTTATCTTACAACAAGGAATTTGGTAAAGCAAGAGCATGATTAATTTAAAAACTGGATACTTTACCTCAAATTCTTACAAAACTAGCTTTAGATTTCATCAACCCTATATACAAATTTTGGAAAAGAGTTTACTTGTATGATATGTTGCTAGTTTGCTTTCAGGTAATTAAGCACTTAAAGTACAGCACAGTCTCAGTTCCTCCTCTTTACGAAGAATCATTCAAGAGAGCTTTACTGACTTTCAAGCATCAACGTGTCTATGACCCAAAAACTGAAGATATTATACACTTGTCCGAGATTTCTGAAAAGCTTGGCGAAGATTCAGATTTTGTAGGCCCATATCCTTTGAGACAAGTATTTTGATTTTAGCCTCCATTTATCAAAATTGATTGAGGAACATTTTAATGGATTTCTTAACGTCATTCACATTGATGCCACAACATATTGCTAAAGGTATAGCATTAGGCCAGCTTGATCCATTCACACAGTTGCCGTTCCAGGTATATTTCTCTCTATTTCTAATCTCACCCTCTCTTTCCCTCTCGGAGATGTTTTCTTGATTCGTGGTCTTGTTTTCTTAAATGAATAGGCTGAGAGTGTTACTCCTACATTGGCTGTCGATGATCTTTCCCGTCCCAAAAGTTTCAAACCTGAAATTCTGAAGAAAAAGCTTGATTTGCCAGTCCAGAAAAACCTTCTCACCAAGTATTTTTGTATCCTTTAATTTTACATCCCATATCTTTCATTTTTTGGCAGTATATTACCTTTGGAACTTGATTCACTTGATTTAGTAGGATTTTGTTTTAATCAAGTACGTCCGGTATACCTTTAAGAGTCTTAATAGCTGTTGAAACTGGCGATGTTTGATCTGATCTACTTGTTCTTCACTTAACATCTCAAAGGCTTTGCATCTATTGAGGCAAAAAGAAAATTCAAGGCTCCTAGAATATCACCAATGTCTCTGACCCCAACTGATGAGTCTCCAAGCACTCCTGAGGATAATGCAACAGATGTAGATGCTCCTTCAAGTCAGACAACAAATGAATCCCCGATTTGTAGTTTGGTAAGCAACTAGAAGAACCACAATTTTAGTTCTCAGAAGTCGTAGTACAAAGCTCTAATCTCTTTGTGTCTTTAGGGTGAGAATGCATGTGTTAGCGAAATTGCAGAGAAAAGAGAGTCTCCCGAGGATGGTACAATTGCTTTTATTTCCACGATTGAAACAAATTATTCTCTTAACTTTTTAACCTGACTCATCTCTTACGTGTAACAATCTTTTAGATGGAATGGAAAAGAATCACAAGGATCTTGATCATAAGTACGTCGAACAGGAAGTGGAGAGGCTGAAGACAGATAGTTTGAAGGTTGTTGTAAGAAGCAAGTATTTTAAGCAGAAGCAGGGGGACAAAAGTCTTAAACAATCGATCCCATGTGTCAATGATTGCTCTGTGATTGGTCAGAGAAAGATTGTTAAAACTGTGATTAACATGTCAAGGGTGTCTAGAAGAGAAGAGAGTCACAGAGCTCTAGCAACAAGTCCATGTGTAAATCATGAGCAAATTTACAACAATCATGAAGGTGTTAAAGAAGCGAGTTTCTCTGCCATGAACGAGGTGGCTGAGAGAACAATAAACACCCACAAGATAAACCATCAGATCGATAAAGAAGAACAGAACCCATCCGTTGAGATCCTTTCTGCCTTTAGTACTCCCGAGAATGTTATTCCTCTCTCTGCCATTGCTATCAAAAGTTTTAATGGAGCTGCAACAGGGAAGAGGAAGCTTGACTCAGATGACAACTTTCAGAAGGTTAGATCGTATTGTTCTATCAGCCAATGTTCATATTAGCGGCTAATGCTATCATTATTCAAGCCATTTCTTAACTTTTCAGGAAAATTTGAATTCCAAGCATATGCGCATGGATGAAACTGATCCAGGTAATTATAGGAATTTGTGCCCCTTCAATACCTGCATCTGTATAATTGTTAATATAGGGGACCAGATCTTCTGACTAAAACTGTTGTTTTTTGGCCTGTGCTATCCTGTGAAGCTCTAAATGCAGAAACATCATTTGAAACCGACGATGTTGAGAAGTTTGGATCGAACATTTCACATATAGGGCATTACTCAGAAATAGCAGAGAAATCAGTGGAAAGATTTGTCTCAGCGATATCATCTTTCAAATATTCTGGGAGTGGCTCTCGTGCTAGCGGCCTCCGTGCACCTCTCAAAGATATCCGCAACACTTGTCCGTCCAAAGGGTAAACATTTTTACCTCATAGTATAATATCTTCAATAGTTTCTGGTGATTGATTCAATAATCTTAAAGAGATTTGTTTGTTTTCTTAATTTGGTTTTTTCAAAAAAAAAAAAGGTTATCTCCTAAACCAGACTTCAGCAAGTTTGGTTATACGTCACGCAAACAAGACACGGTGACAAAGTCAAGGCGATCGTGAGCTCAGATTTGTAAGTTAACCATCTCTTTAGGGCCACATGTGAGAGTTTTTGTTGTGGAATCAACTTCTTGATCGCATGATATTGTTGTTGTATCTGTTAGCTTTTCACTGTCCATAGCATTCTTGTTCATAGATTCTTTACACAACAATTTGATTCATAAATGAAACAAATTCCAACTTGTCATCTCTTGGAAAATCAATGATATATTTCTTTAAGAAATTACTGAAGATCATTTTCATAAAGTGAACTTTGCAGAGATCCAAAAGCAATAGTGCGCAAATGCAATAAATGTTATCTTGGGCCAAACTAAAACCATAGATAGACCTTTCAAGAGATTTATTGAGAAAAGGACAAGCTAACTTTCTGTATCAAATGATTTTTAGGATTGTTTGTTTGCACACGTAATACATTTAGGGAGACTTGTGGCTAATAAGGTATGCACGTGAACGCAAAAGAAACATATCATTTGTATGAGTCCAATCAGATTCTGACAGTTTGGATCATCAACTCGAAGTTTCTGCTTTTCTCATACACGTGGTCCAGTTGTACTTCCACGTCATCTCACTTTGTTTTGCTGTCTCTTTTTTTCTTTTTGCTTTCGCCCACTTATTTTTGCTGTCTATTTTTTGTTTTAACGAGTAAAAATCGTTTTAGTAATTCATATAATCGATAGATTAAAGAGAAATCGGCAGATTAAAATCGATGTTACATGCAAGGTGAAAAAAAAAAAAACAATGATTGATGATTCGCTCTTAGTTATGTGTAAGCAATATATTTCAATAAACCATTTAAATCAAAAGTATATACAAATTTGAAATTTTTACTGTTGGGAAAACAGAAAGCGTATATCTGTAATTAGTTAAATTGGGAATAACAAATAATAGGTGTTTAAAATAATCTTGATAATATTCATGATAAAAATTACATGAATTATTATTATATATAATGGGATATATGATTTGTTTTCCAAATAATAGAAGAAAAATCATTTTTGTCTGCTATATTGAAAACTTTTTTTTGACACATGAGATTCATGAATAGTTGTTAGTCCTGCTATAATTGCATAAAACTTTCTTGGTCATATATTTTTTTTTCAACAAAAAAAATAAAACTTTCTTGGTCTTTTATTTTTTATTAAAATGACAGACAAGTAGTGTGACTAATTATTTCCTTGTCGGTCTTGTAAATAAAAACAAAAGAAAACGCATGATTATAAGAAAAAGAAGCTGCCTAATCTAAGACCGGGCATGTTAGATTTGAATTTGATACAATCTCTGTTAAAAGTATAAAACGTATACTATAATAGCGCAATACGAATGTGAAAAACAAGCTTAAAAGTTAAAATATTATAATGTATACTGTACAATAATTTAGTCAGTAACAAAGTTAATGGATAAGAACATGGGCTAGATGCATGTGCCGTCGGCTTATAATCATGTCGTCATGTGTCAAAGTATACGAGACGCTAAAATTCCAAAGGGATGGCTACTAACAGATTAATTAATTATGCTATTTTGTTTGTTTGATAAGACCTCCATATGCCTAATACTGTACGTCTGTATATAAAGATAAGGTTTGAGTAATTAATTGGTTTGCATTTTATTCTAATAGTATCTTCAAGGGAAGTTTTTATTTAAATACTTTACATTACAATAATATTAAAAAAAAGAGAGAGAGTAAAGATATATTCTCAAATGAAATTTTTTGAGATCCTTTAAAAATTTTTTATGCTACTTGTTTTAATAGTTTAGTTTTCTTTATTATTTAAAATTTAATTAAATAATAAATTATATAAAAAATTATTATTATTATTAGATACTCATAAAGAGTATCTAACCATTGAAAATGCTTTAAGTTTGATTAAAAACAGACGAATTTGTTTGAAATTTCTTGATGTTTATGATCAAGTTTCTTCTTCTTTTTTTACTATCAAGTGTTTTGTTTGTTTATTAATTGCATCTCCGTACCAATTTCATTATAAATATAAAAGTACTATGATATAACTAGATAGACCTTAGGTTATTTAAAATCTTCAAAACGCGGTAAACTTACTTTGACCATGTCATTTC
Organism: Erysimum cheiranthoides; assembly: GCA_011420285.2. NCBI lineage: Eukaryota > Viridiplantae > Streptophyta > Magnoliopsida > Brassicales > Brassicaceae > Erysimum > Erysimum cheiranthoides. The sequence continues at coordinate 13,888,615 of CM022176.2, read as the reverse complement.
ATATCGGTTAAACTTGACCATGTAGGAATAAAATATTAAATCGAGTGAGAAAAAGAAATGATGTAATATTCATTATGGCCAAGTAGTTGATAAATTCCCCTATCGGTTAGAAAACTAGAGTTTCAATCGATTCACTATATTTTCAATTATAGTTAACTACTGTAAACTTTTGTTAAACGCTAAGAAGACCTATAATGTCAAAAATTCTAAAGATCATTTGTCTGGACATATTGGTCTAGAATCTTCAAATAGGAAAAAAAACTAATGTATGATAAATTGAGTTAAATAAAATAATGCATTATTCTCGCGTTGATGTACACCGGCAAGACATGTCTCTTTCTCGCTCTTCTCTCTTAATCAATTAACAACAGAACAGCTGGTTCTGTTCGTCTTTTGTCCTCATCTTCATTAGAGAAAATAATATTCCAGACTCCTACATTCATAAATTTCATTTCTTATACAACAAATTCAGTTTCGTCAGCGCAAAAGAAGAGTTAATGAAGAACAATTACTTATTTCGAACAATTAATTATATTAATCAAAAGTAAACTGATTTTTCTTCTTCTTTTTTTTTTTTTTGTTTTTTTCTATTACAATTAAGAGAATCAAAATTAAGAATAAACAAGGACATTAATGTTCTTTTTTTTGACATTTTCCTTTGACCTTGAATTAAAAATCAAACTAAAAACAATTACGAGAACCGCTGATTTCTTCCACTAAAAACAAACAAAAAAAATTGGAAGATCGGAAAAATTAATAAAAATCCCAAGCTGGTCTTGGTCCAGATATTTAAGCCTCCAAAAATCCGGTTAACCTGAGAACCGAATTACGAACCCGGCTCAGATCTCGTCCTTTAAGAGTTCTTCCGTTACCTGTACAAACGGAAAACGCCATTTGACCTCCTTCCATCCTCCGTCCAACTATCAAATGCGGCGGAATCATTTTTCTTCCTCCATCATCATCGGAATATTCCTCCTCCGACGAATGCCTCCTCATCGGTATATTCACCGGAAGCGAACTCGAAAACGGTGAAGGCAACGGCGTCGTTTTGCTCCGTCTCGACGATTTGTTCTTTCTCACTCTTTCTGAATTTTCCCGGAAACCCACCGGACGATTCTCTTTCTCGTTACCGTCTTCACGCCGGCGAATCGGAAAGTAGTTGTCAGAAAAAATGATCTCAGATTCGTCGAATTCTTCCGACATTTTCAAGAAACCAGATGTTTTAAAGATGAGACTGAAAAAAGGGATTTTGTAATCAGGGTTTATCAAGAATTGGGGATTAGATTTGGATTAGAGAACAGTACGAAGAATATGAGAAATGTGAAGGGTTTATATAGAGAAGAGGAAACGTAGAGAGTACTCAACTTTATTATTATTTCTGTGTTATGCGATGATGTCATAATAATGGCGTTGAGTGCGGACCCCGCTTCACTTTCTATATCTATACATTGTATGTATGTTTAATATAGTAATTACATTATTATTTTTATTTTCCTTTGTTTATAGACTTCATTTATAGAATTATTTTTTTTTGTCTTATCTATATCTGTGTATTGTAAGATTGAGGACTCTCGTTGGATTGCATTCTTATATATTTTGCCTAACTATTACATTGGACAAATCTTATCCGTGTAATGTTCATTTGAGGCTCTCATTGGTTTTAGAGGTTCGAAAGATATATTCATTGGTTTTTTCCTTTTTAGATTAACATATAGGAAGCTTGGAATATTTTAATTGATGTAAATATTTTGGTAAGATGAATTTTCATTTTCGAAAAAGTAGAGGATTGGGATTTTTAGAAATGTATGTTCCCCAAAAGTTATAGTCAAAGTGATACATTTGTTTTATGTTTACAGTATTTCATACTAGTATATATTACTAGATAAGTAGATTACTGTTGATTTAATCAAGACATCGACGACGACGACACACACACACAAGAAAAGAAAACAAGTTCAGATAATGCTATGTTAATACTACTTTAATCCTTTAAAATAATAACCCATCCGAATAAGAAAATACGATAACAAGACTGATTCAACTTCAATTTCAATTTCAGTTTCAAACGACCTAGTATATAGAAAAGGTAGGTACATGTATAAAATATATCAATAATAAATAAATATGAGAAAAATATAACAATTTAGGAATTGAAAAGTATTAATATAGATGGAAATTTGGGAATGGTACTTTTGAAGTGTTTAACTGAAAAAGGAAGCTAGGTGTCTGCGCGTACTGACAAATCAGTCTCCGTTTCTTGTGGCCCACGTATTGTTTCACATTATTGCATTTCATTATTTCAGTTGAGTCATATTTTACCCAACAGAGAAATAATAATAAATTCTTAGCGTGAATTCTTTGAACTGTTTTGGGCAGTGGTCCAGTTTACGTGAATCAAAAAACGAAATGGCAATTCTACCCAAAAAAAAAAAAAAAACGAAATGACAAAGCTTTCTGATTATTTTTGTAATTATATGCTGCATAATTTTTTTAATTTTAATAAAATTTATAAGGTTCGTAGTTTGTTTTTTTTTTCTTTTCAAAAGATTAATTATTTTATAAGAAAATATTGATGGATTAGTACGCTATATCTTTAGAACTTCTTAAAAATTAAATCTAATTATTATCATAAAAAAATGGAAAAAGTAATCAGTTTCTTATAAAAAATTTAAATGTGTTTTTGTTCGTTGTCAATTTGTCATACATGTAGATTACCAAATATGAATATGGATTATGATATGATGTCGGGATATACAAATCATACTATAAGTCATGATAAAAGAAAATTGCATATGTTATTTGCTGAATTATTGACCATTTGGGTGTTATGGACACAATTTTCTCATTTTACTCTTGTTTATAAAATCAAAAAGTTATGTATTATTTTTTAGATTGGAAATTAATGTTATTTGGTATTTGCTGTTCTTTTTAGTTTTCACTTTCCATTTTCGTTTATTTTTCCTGACCAAAAAGAAAGTTAGAAATTTAAAGTTTTTTTTTCTTTTTCTTAGGCACGTTTATATGTAAGGTTTGGCCTTATCACTTGTGCTACTAAAATTTTCATTTACTTCACATTTTTTTTTTGTCAACGCAATATATAGATTAGCTTATAAAAGCCAATTTGACGGAATGTTGTTTACATAGGTAACGTAGTACGGCATGGTACGAACATTTCGTGTCAAATAATCCGTTTTTACATTCTCGCCTCGTGGGATAAGAGATAAAGAGAAGGATGAGAATTCTTCCCTATCAGATGCGATGTCTTCTAAGAAAACTGCGAATGCCGGCCAATCCGTTGGAGAAGACACCATCTTCACCAGGTCAGAGCAGTCCGTCATTTACTTCACATTATTTATTCATTTTGTGGAAATATCATCTTCAATTTTTTTAAAAGAAATTGTTTGTTTCAATAAATTTATGGTAAGTTGACTGAAACAAAAGTTTTTGTATAATCTAAAAAGTTTGAATCTTTTTACATGATTTAATAGTTGAATTTTTACTACATGAGATAACGTGATTTATTGGAATCAAATTTCGATAGAAAAAACCATAAAAGCAAAATGTTAACCACTTAACTAAAGATTTTTTTCAAAATTTTGAATCTTAAAATTCTGATTTACAATTTTTTTCTTGCATTTTGTGGAATTTTCCTCGTTATTACTATAATGTTTTGATTCTTTACGCGTTCAAGAATGACAACATCATGAGGTTTTGTCTCTAACCTCCCCCTATCTCTCTCTCCGAGCCTTCAATATCATATTCTAAAATACATTGTATTTAAGTACTAGTTAGATTCATAGCAAAATGTCATAACAGTTAAATCATGGAATGATAAAAGAAATAGAACAAAAATGTGTTGAATGTAAAGAAAATGCCACATGTTATTTTTCAAATATTATATAGTACATGTTAAATTGTATCTTTCATAGAAATAGCGAACAAAGTCCTTGCAAATGCTGATCTGATATTGATTCTATCTCGGCATTAATATCTCACCTTCCCCAACGTCCTCTTAATCACTCGAAGCTCATCATAAGCTCATGCAACAGGAAAAACCATTTATATATGTCATTTGGAGGGAGAAGAGTTCAAAAGTGTTTTCTGTCCCAAAACCAACTTCCTAGCTAAGAGCATCATCGACAAAGCAATGCGTCCGCCAGTGTGGACCTGCTTTTCTCTCTTTCTTCTTTTGAATATTACTTCGGTTGTATGACAGGAAACGCTTCATTTGTCTCGGTTTATGTTTTCAATAAATGATACTCCCTCTGTTCCTCATAGATTGATGTTTTAATTTTTTCACACATATTAAGAAACAAAAGATATTTATTTATTTTATTGTTTACTTTTTCTAGTTGTTCAATACTCTACAGCAAATATCATCGTTTCACATTCCTTCTTTCATACACGTAACAACTTTTTCCACTTTTTCCACCTTTAATCATTAATTACTTTTAAAAATTAAAAGAAAAAATCTACAAAATCAATCTTTTAGGAACAAAAATAAAACTTAAAACATCAATCTATGAGGAACAGAGGGAGTATAATTCTCTCTTTTGAGCTTGTAGATAGAAATAAAAGTAGGCAACGTTGGCGAGGGCATTATGTTTTTTAAGAGTAAGATACGTTCAATATAAAACCAAAAACAAAACAAAATAATAAGAATAGGTACATCTAACTACGAAGAAAAAGTATATGCGGAACTATAAGGAAGTCCATAGAAATAAAACACCTAATAACGTCCTAAACAGAAGCATTAAAATATGGATATAATTTTGGAAGCACACCCATAAGTCAAAGCAGAGCAAGAGATTAATAAGAAAGCAAAGCTAATGCTCCTTCTCTTCCAATCAAACAAGAAAGCCCTCACAACAACCATAATCAGTTAAGCAATTGGTCAAATTACTCTAACCTACCACTATTTAGTTTTTGATTCCAACTCTTTTTTTTTTTAGGATAAACCATATATATAAATTTAAGCGAAAGTCAAATGATTTGGTTTTATTTCAAATTATTTTATAATCCCAAAATAATCAGGAATTTGAATACTGCGGTGAATATAATCGTTATGTTTACTCAGACATTAAATAGACAAATTAAAAAAAAAAGAAGTTATTTATGTTCACATTTTAAGCCATAAGCAAACACAAAAGAACAATTCTTGGGTTCACTCCTAGGAGTGAACCCTTGTATTCACCTCCTCTAACTTTAGCCAATAAGAATGTGCCAAATAATATCACATTTAAATAAAAACAGTAAATTAAATTTAAATTAAACAAACTAAAAAACAAATTTAAGCATCATAACGTCGTTTGCGTCTTCCGTCTTCTCACAATTATTCCTTTTTTTTGGGCTGAAAGTCCCCACAATTATTCCTCTTTATATCAAGATATTTATACAAAAAGATTTAAATTAGGGTTTTGGTATCTCATGAGAGATAGACGACAACCTCATGTTTAAAGCACCTATTTTTTATTAATAAGATTTATAGAGTTTTATCTCTTCTTCCTTGGAATTAGTCTACAAATTGACGACCTTAAGACGCAAGCATCAATAAGAAAGGTTTTTGCTAGCAAGTCTTTCACGTACAACTATATCCATGGATGCCAAAGACAATGAAAAAATTCTTGAATCCGGAGAGGTAACTCGATCATGATTATAAATACACTTAAGCTTAGATTCATCGCATATCTATTTTTGTGTTCAGTGATTTATTAAAATATAACTCCTATAACGTTTTTCTTTTTGTTAGTACGTAATATATATTACGGTCGGTGTTTTGAAACATATGGTAGTCGTTGCCATGATTTATATGACATATAATAATACTAGAATGGTTAGTGCAGATTGGAGGGGGGAGTAGTCATTTAACTGGCCATGAAGTTGTTCTTGCAAGTCAGTATGGATCTAGTTTGCAAGTCTTGGATGAATCTGGTTTGTTAAGTCAAAATTCAATTGACTTTTTAGCCAAGGAAGAAGATGATTTAATAAGTGAAGAAGCTGCTGTCAGTGAATTTGAAGAAGAAGATGACATAACCAACAACGAGGATTATGTTGAAACTGAAGATGTTGCTACTTTAGAAGTAAACAAAGAAAATGAGAATATGTATTGGAATGGAGTTTAGTAGTGACGAGGCTGCACATATAGCTTATACAAAATATGGAGGTAATCATGGTTTCAACGTAAGGAAACAACGGAGGACGAAGAAAAAAGAGAAGGTAGTAAGGCTTCAATATGTCTGTTCAAAACAAGGTTATAGGAAAGAACCTAAGGTAAAAAAATCTTATTCACAACCAATCACAAGGTGCGGTTGTAATGCTCATATGACTTGCTATATTCAGAAGACCGGAAGATATAAGATTGTGTCGTTCGAGTCGAATCATAACCATGATTTAGTGAAGACACTTATGAAGCATTTGTTAAAGGGAAATCGAACTTTAGCTGTCTCTCAAAAACTACATGCTGATGATGCCGAGATGTCAGGAATTTCAGCAAAAGCAACTGTTGAAATGATGAGTAGAGAAGTTGGGGGGCGAGCAAATCTGGGTTTTTTAGAGAAAGACTATCGAAATTACATATACCGGAAGCGAATGCAAAAAATGGAAAAGGGAGATGCTGGAGCTGTTTTGGAATACTTTCAAAAAAAAAAAGAGGATAATTCATCTTTTTTTTATTCAATGCAACTTGATGAGGACGATATGATCACTAATATCTTCTGGGCAGATGATCGGTCTATAAGTGATTACAATCTTTTTGGAGATGTTGTTTGCTTTGACACAACTTATAAGACCAATGAATATGATAGGCCATTTGCTCCATTTGTTGGGGTCAATCATCACAAGCAAACTATTGTGTTTGGTGCTGCTCTCTTATATGATGAAACCACAGAGTCATATAAGTGGCTTTTCGAGACTTTTCTTGGAGCAATGTATGGAAAACAACCAAAAACAATTCTTACAGACCAGTGTGCAGCAATGGCGAATGCAATAGTGAAGGTATTCCCTAAAACAAAACATAGACTATGTGTTTGGCATATTTACCAAAATGCTGCAAAGAAGTTGAGTCATGTATTTCATGGAGCTGAACAATTTGCCATGGACTTTAGTAAGTGTATATATGACCATGAGGATGAAGAAGATTGGTTATTGGCATGGGGTGATATGCTAAAGAAGCATAATTTGACAGAGGATAAATGGTTGAAGAATTTGTTTGAGCTGAGAGAGAAATGGGCAATGGTATATGGACGTAATACATTTACAGCAGATATGGTGAGCACACAACGTAGTGAAAGTATGAATAATATTTTGAAAAAATACTTGAAGCGTAGCTATGACTTGTTGAGCTTCTTTGAACACTATGAGAGAGTGTTGGAGGATCGGCGATATAAAGAATTAATTGCTGACTTCGGTATGATGCATACGTCACCAGTATTATGTGCTACTGTGGAGATATTGCAACATGCAGATGAAGTGTATACACCAGAAGTTTTTAACTTGTTTCAGAAGCAATACACAGTTATCGGTGATTACGTTGCCAAAAAGGTCAGTAAATCTGAGATGGTGTATGAATACAAAGTATCTTATCGTGGTGTAGGACGAGAGCATTTGGTTAATTATGATGCTACAAACGAAACAATACACTGTGGTTGCATGAAGTTTTCTTTTGTTGGGATCTTATGTCGTCATGCATTAAAAGTGTTGGACAAAAAGAATGTTAGAAGAATTCCATCTACCTACATTCTAAATCGATGGAGTAAAGAGGCAAAAGCACGAAACATATCTTATTATCATTCAGAGACACCTAATGAAACAGTGAAGCAATCAATTGGAAAGCCATATAGCCATATATGTCGTACTTTCCGTGAGATTGCATCTGTTGCTGCTGATCATATAGAACTGACGTTGTGTGCAAATGAAGATGCCTTTCAGTTGCTTAAAAAATTGGAGGAAAAGAAAAAAGAACTTGTGAAAAATAATGCATGGGTGCTTCAAACTTCAGATGTTAAACTTGTAGAAGAAGAAGACAAGGAAGTTTCAAATGCACGTGGAATAAAAAGAAAAGCTTCTGTTGGACGACCGAAGAACAAAAAAGTCGGACCCCATGGTCGATATTTGGGTGTTCTTGAAATAAAAAATCGGTCTACATCAAAATCATCAAGTAATGCTACAACAAAAAAAAAGTTATCATTTCAGGTAATTGACATATTATTTTTCTTTAGTTTATGTCCAATTTCATCTAAATGTGATTTAATATATATATATATATTAATTATTGGATAAAATTGATAAATGTTTCAGGACTCTAGTCTTACTCCAGGTACCCAGTTATCTCTTGCTACCAGCAGTCCGACCTTACATAATGAGTCATTTCTCTCACAAGTGTTTCAGGTACATACTTACTTCTTACTAGTTATAGTTGAGTTATCTTTCATTTTTTAATAATTTGAATTCTTATATTTTGTAGGAATTTGACAAGAGTTATGGTGGTTCATCGTAAAAGTTTGTTATTTTACTTCTTTTTTTCAAAATTACATTCGTAACACCAAGTTTTAAGGCTAGATTGGTTTTTCTTTCTTCCCTTGTGGAGTGACTTTCTTGCAAGACATTCATATTGCTTTTATTTTATTCTTATAGATTGATCTTATTTCTTCTTTCTTCTTACTTTATTCCTAAATCACATTCACTACAAAAAGTAGATTATCAGTTTTACAACCACAAATTGTTTGAAACAACTCCAAACGGTGTGTAAACCCATTGAGATTCCGATCAAATAGAACATGGATCCCATCTGTAACCCATTCGCTAGTTCTTGAGTATCGGAGGCTTCGCTCGAACGTTTCCGATTTGAGACGCTTGATCTGAAATCGTAATTAGCTTCATGATATAGCACAAAGTAGTTCGTAATTTCTTCGAGTCACCGTGAAGCTCACAGTTCAGAATCGTCAAGCTAAGGTCACAGTGGTTCCTTCCGCAGCTGCCTTAGTCATCAAGGCGCTTAAGGAGCCAGAGAGAGATCGAAAGAAAGTGAAGAACATCAAATATAATGAGAACATTTCGTTTGATGATGTGATTGAGATTGCTAAGATAATGCGTACTAGATCTAATCAACATCAAGCGGCACCTAAGCAACAATAATTTATAGTTTTTTCTCCCTCTTCCCTCTTCGATGTGACTTGCAGAAGAAAAGGGCCATATTGATTTCGTGGATTTGGATTTAGTATAATACTATATTTTGGTATTGAAATTCAGAAGATGATTAAAAAGGTGATGATGTTGAAACTCAGAAACTTTAATCTCTGATTATCATATTGTTGTTGTAGAATTGTTCGAAGAAAGAGAAGAGAAGACGGAAGACGCAAACGACGTTATGATGCTTAAATTTGTTTTTTTAGTTTGTTTAATTTAAATTTAATTTACTGTTTTTATTTAAATGTGATATTATTTGACACATTCTTATTGGCTAAAATTAGAGGAGGTGAATACAAGGGTTGAGTGAACCCAAGAATTGTTCAACACAAAATCGTCAATAGTGAAAATGTAAAAACGGTTGCAACCGCGTATGGAATAAGCCGTACCTACCAATTTCACCATTCAGACTCAAACCAATTTAAATAGCATGTCTTAACTCCTAAGCGACTTTTATCCGAATTTCGAAAGACTTTTACAAACTTTTCATATGGTTATATTTATTTTTTCATATTTTTATAACGAATAAGAAAACGACAAAATAGTTCCGGAAGTGTGTTCTGTGAATTTACGGCATCGTAGGCCTCGTCAATGAAAACCCTCGTGGGTCTCACTTTCCAGATCTATCTTGAAGTGCGATAAATCCATTTGTGAACCAAACACGTGTAATGATAACGTCATCATCAGAAACGGATCTCGAAGTTTATGCTTCGCTTCTATTGATGGGACTCTCAATGTCCCTGTACTTGTCTTCTCCTACGTGGCAATTTTTCTCTTTTTAAAAATATTTTGTTTTGGAGTAACGATGTACAGTATCTAAATCTTTTGATTCGTGGATTGGCGATAGTGATCACCTTGAAATAAGCATGTGTTTAAAAATATTTTCTGCTGAGAAACTATATCATATATTTTTATAATTCTGTATAGCTCGATTTTTCTTACACTTTGACATGTGAATTTGTCTCTATATATTGAGTTTGAAGCTAAAGAATGATTACCAGACTAAAATATAGATAAGCATATTCTAGAAAATTGTGGTAGGGTAAGATCAAATATACAATAGAGCTTGAGACATTAAATAATGTGTTTGTCTTTTGTTAATGCGATAATTCTAAAGTGTATAATATACACGTCTTAAAAAATGTGAAAACGACTTCAATGTCATCTATAAAGAAGTTCTGACTTCTGAGAAAAAGAAAATGCCCGAAAAGAACGCAGGAGTGAAGTCAGGACTCAGTTTTGCCATTTTTTTTTGGTTAGAGGTGTTGGTGTTGCCATTTTGAGCCACGTTACTAATTATGGTCTGAACACCTGTCAGATAAATTTATCTAATTAGATAAGCATGCACATATATTTGTTAAAATTAAGCATGCATTTAATATTTCGGAAGAAAGACTAAGTAATTTCCTTAAAACGATTCTTCAAATCAAAAATTCGATAAGATGAGTGTCAATTTTTCTATAATCACATACGTGTGCGTAAGCATTTGCGTAGGCAGATATATTCGTGTGTTATATTATATAGATATTGTAGAGTCAATGTTGTGCTGGCTGCAAGACGAACCACAATTAAATTTAGTAAATTATTGGTTGCCTGAAGTTATGGTTAATTTAAATACGTACAAGAAAGTCAAATGACAATGTAAATCACACGAAAATGCTGAATTTAATTACGTAAGTTTATGGATTTGTCCAATGATTGATGTTTATTCTTAGGGGTTTGGATACTTTTTTACTAAGCAACGTAAGTATTAAATCATCTAATAACAAATGATCTGGAAAAGATGCTTTCATATAGTTATATAGTTTCCCTATGATTTGATTCCACTTGTTATGATGATGATACATTAAAATCCTCTGTTTGATTGGCTAATGAGTAATGCTTAATTCACCCCTGCTTCCAGAAAGGAATCTATATAGTTTTATGGTTATTTAATTTTTGTTGTTGTTAAAAAGAATGTAGATAATAAGTTATCATGGTATACGATGCAAATATCTAAATTCCATCCTATATAAGATAGACAATAATGTCAATATATTAAGTAAGACAGTAATTAAATGTGAATTCGAGTCTGTATTTTTTTCAAAAGTCTATTATACAAGGGCTGTAATATGACTTTTGATTTTACTTTTTTTTTTTTTCTTACTTGTATATGTAAACAAATAACAACTAATAAGCTTTACTTATCCAATGTGTTAATTGTAAATTTGTTTCTGTATATATACTTCACAATAAGAAGAATATACTTATTTTCAAATTAAGGTGTGTTTTAAGGAATTTGAGTCCAACATTTTAGTAAAAGTTATTTTCAGTGCGGGATTCGAACCCAGGATTCCACGAACCTAATTGTAAAATTGTTAAATAAACGGAGGAAAATGTCTCTAGAGTTATGGATCTTATGAATTTTGGACTACAATTCTAGTTACGTTCATAATTGTATGGTCCTTTAGTTTGATAATTAAATGTATGGTTTTAAGAGAAATTAGCCCATTAAAGGAAGCCTACCCCAATTCGGCCCAATTGTATCTGAAAACTTAGTAGGCCGGGTCGCCCCGGATTATCAGTGAAGATGATGATGACATCTCTCTCGAGATGGTTCAACTTCAAACTTTATACAGTTTTTCTTTCTTTTTTTTTGCTATGAATGTTAATCAATACAATAATGGATCACTTTGTTTCTCTCCTGTGCTGACACCTCAACATTTGGACTGAAGGAGAGCTTGACACATCAGTAAAAATCAGCAGCCAATAAAATTATAACAATTAATCTTACTCAACATAAATTTCTCCACATCAGCTTCTTAATTTTGGGCTTGCGTCTGGAAATAAAAGATTAGAATCAAAACCAGATATTTTATTTTCGCCAGATCGTGTGAGAAGAAAACGGAACGACGACACCAACGACGCTGCTCCTTTTTGACGATTCTCGCCGGAATGATACGACGGCGTTTTGGTAGATTGGTTCCGATTCAACCGAATTACAGATGCGTAGCGTCGCGATTTCTCTTCAATCCGAGTAAAGGAAGTACTCGCCAGTTGTTAAGTGGCGAAGCTGAGCCGAATCGGAATGAGTTTCTGGTAGAGAACGCCTACAATATCTTGAATGTCTCCGAAACCAGTTCAATCCCAGATATCAAAGCATCATTTCGCAGACTCGCCAAGGAGACACATCCGGACCTGGTCGAATCAAAGAAAGATCCCTCTAATTCGATTCGTTTCGTTCAGATTCTCGCTGCTTATGAGGTACAATGAACAAAGCTTAAGCTCAAATTTATGAATCAGGATTTTGTGATAGTTATAGCTTTAGTGAAGGGTCTGATGAATGATATGATTTATGGTGATGATGCAGATTCTTTCAGATTCTGAAAAGAGAGCACACTATGATAGATATCTACTCTCCAGGAGAATGGTAATGTCGAAACATTCTAGACAAGGGTATGTGCTTCACAAGTATAAAACACGATTGACATTGAGTGAAGAGATGGAAGTGGTTGAATGGCTAAAGTGGTATAGAGAAGCAATACATGATATAGTATTGGAGAAGAGATGTTGACATTTTTGAGCTTGGCAAATCCCGCAAGAAGCTCTTTTCCTCTACCACCAGCTCCGGTAATGTCTGCTATTATCACTTCTTACCATCTCGGTTTAAGTTCAAATGGCTCCTCTCTTGAAGCCCTTGCTTGATTTCTCTTTGATATGTTGAAATTTGTTGATAACGATTGAAAGAGTGAATCTTTGATTTAATTTTAAAAGGTAACTGAAGAATTTTTGGTGTTTTGTATATTTGAGTGGAGAGAGGTTTAAGAAGAGTGAAAGATGGTGATGGACTCATCAAAATGGTGGTGGCTTGGGAATCACAACACTACAAATTTCTCTCCTTGGCTTCATTCTATTCTCTCTGGTAAATATTATATATTTCTTTCTGGGTTTTGACTTCTCCCAAAACGACTCTCTAATCTCTATTTCTGATTTGGTTCTGCTTCTGTCAAATTCGAAGTTTTGGTTTTGGTATATGTGTTTTCAAAGGTATTGCCTATAGTGATAAAATTGTTTCATTAAGATTTGATTTGGTGAATTTTACTTGTGCTAATGTCAAAATCCAAATGTTGATTTTAGGATGAGAGAGACAGCAACAGACGGAGAAAGAGGGATAGTGGAGCGAGAGAAGGAACAAAAGTCCGGAGTTTGTTTAGTCAACTCAGTTTGGCCCACGAAGACTCAAACTTTGGGCTTCTCATTTTAGAAAATGTTGGCCTTCGTTGGTTCATTATTAGAACTTACTAAAAACATTGCCTTGGAGTGATATCTTGAAATGGTTTAAGGGTAATAAGGTTTTGAAAACTTGCAGATAGTTTTTTTTTTCCTTTTAAGATTCCGGATTTAATCATCATCTCCTGCTACCAACAACAACCCCTAATTTGTTTTCCTTCAATTTCCGATTGTCAAATTCTGAAAAAAGAAAAATCCCTAATTTGGAAAAATTTAGCAGATATTCTTGCTTTTGTAGTCTCTGCTCAACTACTATGGTATATTATTTGGCATTTAAGGTTAAGGACTGAGAGGAAAATGGTACGTAACTTCTTTTGCTGTAATGAGCTATGTAGGGTTTATCTTTTTAGCAGTTTCGTTCTATGATGACTTGTGCTGAAATTTTGGTATTTACTAAGCTTTTTTTAATTTAAACTCTTCACGGTTAGTTATGTAATTTGAGGTGGATTAGGCGTTTGATCGTGTTTAGATTTTGACGAGTCAGACTGCTAGCTACTGATTTGGTGTTATTGAGCTGTTTTTCTTTCCATGAAGTCCTTTACTCTCTCTGGTGCAAAATTGTAGGCTTTAGAGAGATCTCGATTACTAATGATTCTTCATTATCTATCTACCTTTATCTGCTTGCGGCTTGATAATAGAAACGTGTGTATCTCAGACTCAAAGCCAGTGTTTTTACATTGTGTTCAAGGAAGTCGATGAATGTTATGGTTTAAGAATGTGGCTATAAAAGATGCAGTTGGAGTGGTGGGACAGGAAACTTCTAGAAGATTCATATGCTTCATCAAAGCTTCCCCAAGCTCTATGGATGGGCAGTTTATAATGAGAGATGAGGGAAGGAGAAACGTTGTGAAACCAAAGAAGAGAGAAGATGGGTTGATGGAGATAGAGCTTGGGGAATTATTCAATGAAGGAAGAATAATGAATAGTGATGAGGTTGAGATGAGTGCTTTAGAAACTAAGCGGCTCAATTGGAAGAGTGGCTTGATCATTCAAGGAATTGATATCCGTCCTGCAAAAATCCTCTAAAGTAATGCGGCGGAACACTCCGATAAACAGCTTATCTACTGGAATTATTGTCAATTTGGTAATGTGATGGAGTGAAGAGGTAAATTCCATTTTATAGAAGTGTATTCAGTTTCATTTGTTGTAATGATATGGTTCAGTTAGGATTTAGGTGGTGAACAACAACCTACTTTGCTAAAAGATAAGCTCCAGCTTTGTTCTTTTTAGTGAAGAATGTTGGTATTATGTATATCGGTTTCCTGCTGATGGAAGAACGGTTGGATGATATAGAATTATGTTTTTGTTCGAGTCTATATGTTAAACCAACTTATGAACTGTGTTGTTTACCTTGCCCCCTTGTCTGTGGATTGTAATGTTACTGAACTTTGATATTCTATCTTCATGTTCTCATTCTCACATGAATGAATATAGTGAAGAAAAACGTAGTGCTGTGACTTATGATGAGCACTTGCAATTCTTTTAGAGACGTTAATTAAAATCATAATTTATCAGATAGACGAGTGGTTATGTTGGATTTTATATCATAAAAATTACATTATAAAAATACGTATAGAAAAAACCCCGCGGCATCGCGCGGGTATTAACCTAGTATCATATAAAATAAAAGTTAAAGGTATACAAGAAGCAACCTACGGAATTTGTAATCTAGGCCAAAAAAAGGTATACAGTTTTTCTTTTTGACAGGAAAAAAAAAAATCTATAAAGACATGTTCACTCCTGCGTTCTACAATAGTTAAATGATAAGATTGCAAGAGTATTAGAATTATCTAGTTGATAATATAGGTTTCATCAATAAAAAGTAATACATTATATCCTCATATATAAAATAACATATTGGGGAAAAATCACTTGTTCAGTAATAATTAAGCTAAAATAATCCAAAATGGCCGAACTATAGCATTGTTGTTGGGTAATGAAATTACATTATTGTCATAGAGTCAATAGTATAACTCTTAGTTGAATAAGGACGTGAGCAGCTAGGCAGAAGGGTAAAAAAAGTAAAAAACACACTCTTCTCCAAAATTCAAAACAAAAACGTTACTAATCGTTCTTTAAACTTGTGACTGAATAATCATATCATTCATATGTCAAATCAAGTATATGGATATACATGGGTTTTGTAATGAGAAATAACATACAACATTGTCCCGACAGAGCACTATGGCCTGTAAATTGTCTTTTATCAGAAGCAATCAATTTTCGAATGATATATGATGAGTCCACGCAATTTATTACATAACCAACATTTTGGGATCAATAATGTCATGCGAATTGGTTCAATACTGTGTTTTTAAAGTGAAGGTAAAGTAAACAAGTGTTTACAGTTTGCTTAATTTATATTTTCTCCAAGTTTTGATGATATCGATCATAACATGAGCTAACATGCATGTTAGATTCCAATATCCCTCAAATTAACAGCCAAATTACTTACCTAGCTGTTCTTATGATGTCACTATACTTTCTTGCAAAAGCAAATAACCCAAAAATTCGTCACTAAATGTTTATGATCTCTGCCCTATAGCTGTCAAACAATATATGGAGGATTTATTTCAAGACAAAAGAGAGTAATTCACATAAATTCATGAAAAAAAAAAACATAACAAACTATTAGAACAGCGAATTGAAAACATATATTTGCAGATAAACATGGACCATCGTCGTCTTGAAAGATTTAGTTTAAAGCAGGAGCACGTTCCTCACTAACTCAGTTTTTGACTTTATTTTTGTGTCCTACAACTAAAACTCCCAACCAACTTTCATTAATTGCAGATCCAACTAATTAAACAAAAACAGTATTACGAACCAATTAATCTCCTCCCTTATAGTAAGACCAATTTGGGTGCTAGTACATCGTGAAAAGGTTAACAAAGAATATTTGTAAATAAAAATATTTGTAAATAAAAATGATTAGTAGCATTAGTTACGAACCAATTACTATAATTTTCTTTGTTAAGGTTAACAAAGAATATTTGAATTGTAGATTTGACTAATCTAACTTAAATATGTGAGGAATAAGTTTTCGTTTGGAATAAAATCTGTGGGTGAATTTATAATTTAAAACCCTTACTAGACGGTTTCGGCATCTTGTTTCAACGATTTCATCATGCATGCAAATAATTTATGGAATCAGCTTGGTTCAAACGCGTGATAGAAGATCTAATTAATTTCAAATCTTCGTGAAGGCATGAACTATTACATCAATGCAAAGTTCCTAAATTGTTTATCAAAAAAAAAAAAAAGTTCCTAAATTGATAAACTTTTTATCTTCATGACGACTAAGTGATGAGACACCTCTCACACGTACCATGCTTTTGTCTATCATAGCTAGCCAAATCTTTTTGATAAAGAGCTAGCCAAATCTTCTCACGATTTTGCTTTTGTTTTTGATAATGAGTTATGTCTTTGCAATTTATCAATTCATGCTTCATTTGTTAATTTGGGTTATTAATCCAATATATATCAAAGAAGAAGCAAGAACATTTTTCTTTTGAGGTTTCATAAGGAAGGTAAATAACTTTTAATTTATAAAAGTTTGGAAGATCCAATAAAAAAGCTTAATAGCTCTAGATAATTTATTTATTTTTTTTTTTTTGGGGCAAACTGCTTAATAGCTCTAGATATTCTAAGCAAAAAGAGAAACTTTTTGGGATTTCATAAAATCAAATATTATTTTTTATACACGAGTCTTTAGATTACTCAACAGATAAGCATTTTAAAATCACGTGTATGATATTTGATCAAAATACTAATCTATATAAACGTTAAGTATGCATTAATAATAACTTTATGTTTACCCTTCTTTCAAATTGTATAGTCTACAATACTTTTGTGGGTTTAGTTAACTTTTGTTGATATAGCTATCAGCTTGTAGAAGAGGGAACTTTAATCGTGATAACACGGACCCGAGATATTTAAAGTGCTTGTATAACAAAAACTGATCGCGCAGTATTTATTGCATTAATTGGTATGGTCACGTTAATAAATCTTATTACAATGCGATTGACGTTAACGTATGATGTTACTGCTAACAAGAATTACAATCAAATTTACAAGAAAAAGGTTCAATTCAAGCCCATGTTTGCTTTTTTTCCTTTTTCTTTTTTTGGATTAGTGAAGCATACTCCAACTATCTCTTTAGGGACCCCTCTCTTTACTCTTTACTGTTATGTCGGCTTGTATCCGCACACCCTAACGCAGTATATATATTTTACTTATACTTACATTTATACTATTTTTTGCCAATATTTTCAATACCTTGGAAGATAGCATTGCTCAAATAGATGCACTAACAATTGGAATAAAAAAGAACGATATTTGAAAATACTATACTTTCTCTGTTTCATATAAGTATATAACACTATTTTTCTCTATCAAAAATACAAGTGATCTATGCTAAAATTAATTCCTTGTCTCAAATGTATCTCTATTGTTTTTCATATTATTTGTAATATGTAGATAATCATTTGTTTTGCATGCTTTAATTTCTTAATTATTGTACATTCAACCAAAATATCATTATTTTAAAACAAAAAAGTAGTATTCTCTCCGTTTTAATTATAATAAAAAGTTTTAAAATCAATTAAATAAAATAGCATTTTAGAATTTAAGTGTCATGATCATATTTTTAAGAAACTATCCAATTTGTCCCTAATTAATTATTTTTTGAAAAAATCAATAACAATGTACATGTAAACAAATTTTCAAAAGTGTACCTTTCTTTAGAGTTTAGATGCAATACCTAGCTAATGGATCTTAATCTTTCTAATATGTGATTTAGTTACACCTCGAATGACCTGATTTCTTTTTTCTTTTTTTTTGTCAAAAACATTTATTATACTTTTATTATACAGGTTAGAATTGATATATTATAAGTTTTTGTATATCCATTATATATCGAAAATACCTAACCTTGCCCACATTTTGTTATCTGTACAATTTTTCTCGAACTGAGACTTGAACCGGCGTCTTGAAATGTATCATATGATCGATGTATAATTTCATTTTATATGATGAATGTGTATATATTTGTATGTATAAAAAAGACTTAGGGCGCACGTATCACCACGTATAAGCACCGGTTCGGCTGCTCATTTTGATTTATTTACATGTCGAAAAGTTTTCAGTCCGCGTGAAATTAATGCCCCAACCTAACTCTCCTCACTTATTTTCTACTCCTTCCATTTTTAAATTTGATCTTTAAAATGAAAGATGTCTTTGTATGCTATAAACTCCACCAATTATACAACTATTATTACAACTTTTTTTTTTGAACTGAATACTTTTTTGACCGAAATGAAGATTTCTTTTTAAGGCACCATTCACTTGGATTAGAAAATAATTAATTCTAGAAGGTGTTAGAAACCGTGGCTTCCTAGCTGCCAAGATGATTGATTGTCTACACTAATGTACGTAAGAAAAACGACTAATTACGATTTTGCCTTTTTTTTTTTTGTCAAAGGAAAATTGAAGGAAAAAAATCTTGTGTGTGTTTGTAGGAAAATTGATGTAGATGATTTCCCCACCTTTCATTACAAAGGAAAATTGAAGGTAAAAATACATGTTGAATTCAAAGGTCTTGAGTGAAAATGTGTTTTTAATCACCCCTGAGCCAAGTGAATCTATTAGAATTAGTTGGAAATCTACACACCTGTTTGTACAAATAAAAATCAATAAAACTGATCTACGTTTAATCTTCTGTTAATTCCAACTAATTTACTAAACGCTAGCTCATTTTAAAATAATTAATCGATTAGCATTTAACGATATTTTATTGCAGTTAAGAAATTGATGCCTACCTCAAATCCTCCGAAACTATTTTCTTTACCGTTTATAAGCATCAGTTAGTCCAAATTTTAAAATCACACTGTTTATACAATAACATTACTAAACTTTTCGATCAAGTAGCTAGGTTTGGATTACTGATAGTGTTCTGTGATATAAATGTCTAATCCAAATTTAGAAACTGGATCCACTGCTGTTCCATTAAGATAAAATTTCAGTTATGGTCTGATTTTGCATCCAAGATTTTAATAATACCACTGCTAACTAGTTATTGACAATTTGACATATATTGCTTTCCTTTTCTTTAAGGTTTTTCGTTTATTGTTGCTTACTAAAATGTTGCAACTAAATATATATCTAGATGGTTTTTTCATCTGTACCTATGTATATTGTTAGAGATCTAGTACCAGAAATAAGAAAATTATACTAATCATTACTCCAATAATCAACCTAAAACAGCAAAATTGTATGAACTCACTAATAACACCATAAAATGTCACTAACAATATATACCATAATTAGAAAATACAATTACCATGAAAATTAATCATATTTAAATTCTTATTCGAATAAAAGCCCTTCGATCCAGTGATCAAGGGTTTAAAGGTTTCTACACCAAATATAGGGTTTGATTCCCAGAATTTTTTTTTTTTTTTTTATAAATTAGTAAATGCAAAACTTATCGAAAAATTTTAAGTGTTGCATTAGAGTTGTCCGTCGTGATCTGATGTGTCGATGATATAATCTGTTCATCATAATCGTATATGCCGGAGGTAGTTGAATACCATTAAAATAAAATTAGATCAATATTTTTAACGACTAAGTATGCGATGAGAAAAAAAGTTATATTCGATTTTTGTAATAATTTGTAAAAGTTTTTTAGCTATAATTTCGTTTATAGGCATTGTAAATCAGATTTTTGTTGATAAAATTTGAAGCATTCTTTTTAGTTTGATAAAAACCACAACTCATTCTTACATAACTAAGTTAAATTCAGAAACTAAGACTAAATCCAGATTCATAATGTCCAAATTTACAAGAACCATTAAACAATAATATACAACCAGACGATAGGTTTTTTGGAGAAAAAAAAATTCTACCAATCAAACGATAGGATCGATCGTGTTTGAAATATTATATCAAAACCATCGTGATCAATTTCTAAGAACGCACTTATTTGTGAGACGACAAATCCATTTACCTCGAAAATACATTTACAGAGTAGTTTATACATTTACAATGTAGTTTATTCTTTTTTTTTAACCCCATAGGCATAAGATATTAAGATGTCATTAACTATAGTTCTCTTTTCTTTTCTTGTGCAACCAACTATAGTTCTTAAAACGAGACACCAAAACATATACACTATATAATTGGACCCACCGATATTAAATTAAAGTATGCCACAAACTTAAAAGACACTAAAAAAAGCAAAGAAAATATAACTCACTTATATTTCTCCGACTCCATATATAGACTCAAAACTTCATTGGATTCTTCACATTTCATCACAACCACCACAACTCCTACATTTCCCATTTATTAAAATACAATTATTTCAGCAGAGCATTGTGTTAGACTATACATAAAAAGCAGTTCCTAAGATTGTTTTTTTTGGTTTGTGAGATCAATGGAGAGTTACTTGAGGAAATGGTGTTTAGTTTGTGTGTGGGTTATGTTTTTAGGTTTAGGGTTTAAGGTAAAAGCAGAGCCTCAAGTTCCATGTTACTTCATCTTTGGTGATTCTTTGGTTGACAATGGAAACAACAATGGTCTAGCTTCTATTGCAAGAGCCAACTATTTCCCTTACGGCATCGACTTCGGCGGCCCCACCGGCCGCTTTTCCAACGGAAAAACCACCGTCGACGTGCTCGGTAAACCCTTAACGAAACAAAAGCTTTGGACTTTTTCACAATTATATTTTTCTACTCTCACTTTGTCTAACTAAACTAAAATGAGACTGAAATGTTATAATAATCATAATCTAACATGGTTTTGTTTGTTTACATTGGCTTGTGATATAATTAAGCTGAGCTACTTGGATTTGATCACTACATTCCTGCGTATAGTGCTGTGAGTGGAGAGCAGATACTTCAAGGAGTCAACTACGCATCTGCAGCTGCTGGAATCAGAGATGAAACCGGTGCACAATTGGTATCAAGAACAACATTTTGATAAATCTCTTTCTCTCTCTGTTTCTGTATAAGACTAGAAATAATTGTTAACTTTTTTTTTGTTTTCTTTTGCTTTTGGGAATAAAGGGACAAAGGATAACATTTAGGGGGCAAGTAGAGAATTATAAGAACACAGTGTCTCAAGTGGTGGAAATTCTAGGAGATGAGAACACTGCAGCAGATTACCTTAAGAGATGCATTTACACAGTTGGCATGGGGAGCAATGACTATCTCAATAACTACTTCATGCCTCAGTTCTACGCCACTAGCAGACAGTATAGTCCCGAACAGTATGCTGATGATCTTATCAACCGTTACAGCGAGCAGCTCGATGTAAGTTTTCTCAACTTAACTGATGTTTAATTCGATGAGACTATGGGGTTATTTTGGGAGTCCTCTGTTTTGTGTGTGTGTGTGTGTGTCTTTGTTTCACAGTCTTTTTTTGTGTGTGTTTATGAAGGCACTATACAACTATGGAGCTAGAAAGTTTGCATTGGTAGGAGTGGGAGCCATTGGATGTAGCCCGAATGCGCTGGCACAGGGCAGCCCTGACGGAACAACTTGTGTGGAGCGTATCAACTCGGCCAACCGAATCTTTAACGACAGGCTTAAGTCTATGGTCAACCAACTCAACAACAATCATCCCGATGCCAAGTTCACTTACATCAATGCTTATGGTGCTTTCCAGGACATAATCGCCAATCCCTCTGCTTATGGTATAGAGAAATCTTCACAAATCTTAAGTTTATAACAAAATATTTTCTTATAATTTATGCTAAAGGCTTCTCTTCATACAAATATTTTAGGGTTTACGGTTACAAACGCTGCATGTTGCGGAGTTGGAAGGAATGGAGGTCAGCTAACATGTTTACCGGGACAAGGCCCGTGCCCGAACCGAGATGAGTATGTGTTTTGGGATGCATTTCATCCTTCGGATGCCGCAAACACGATCATTGCAAAAAGATCTTACAATGCGGAATCATCTTCAGACGTTTATCCGATTGATATCTCGCAATTGGCACAGCTTTGAAAGGACAGATGATAGGAGAGTTTTTAAACAATTGTATGCTTTTCAGGTTCTAAATTGAGTTCTTGGAAATTATTCTGAAGTTATATGTGTGTACCCAAATTGTTCCACTTTATAAAAAAGGGATTGCATTACTTCCACAATGCTTCTTTTGTTTCTGTAATCGTGTATTCTCATCGAGTAATTAAATTAAATTTAAGATGTTTAGTCGAGGATTTATTGTCTAATTAAAACTTTTGTTTAGTTGAACACAGCTTCGCTGAAACTGAATCTAGTATAAGATCGGAACAATGTCAAATTGTTCTGATCATTTGATTTTTATTAACCGTCATTAGTTTTAGTACCTTATAAGAAAAAATCCATTAATCAACGATGAGTACAATGTAAGAAAGTACGCAGCAAGTCAGCAACATTAAAATCCACTTTCGTTATGCACTTGAAAAATTTCTTACTTGATCCTCTCAGACTCTCAGTCAGGAAAGCACGTAATTTCTCTTCTGATCATTAACGTAATATTAAATTCTCTATCGGGCTAAATAAACGAAGCCCAAAAGTTATCAATCAAGCCCAATAGTTATCAATCATTTCATGATTGCGATATAGATCTCAAAACATGTGTAGTTAATACTATAAATAATTCTTTATTTTTGTCGTCTACTCTAAATTTCATTCACATTGTTTTGTTTTGTTAATTTAGCTTCTTGTTTTATTATGCTTTTATGATCGATACAAATACAATGACTAGGACTGGAAACAGGCCATCTATCTTTCAATTTTAGGATAGCCTTTACTCGATTAGATTTTTACGAGTAGTAAAATTTTAGTACATATATCTAGTACGCAAAAATGTATTCTACTAAAAAAACAGATTTTCGTTGGTTACATGACTCCACTCGATATCCAAATCTAAATTCAAGTTATTACACCTTAACTAATAGTATTCAAAATTTCAAAACATATTTAAGGACAATTCTAATAAATACCACAAAACTAAAACATATTTGATTCCCAACATATTTAATACCATATTTATGTAATTACTTATATAATCATATTTCAAAAATTTTAATAGTCAAATCTAGCAAAAAGAATTTAGAAAATATAAATTTAAAACATGTTATAAGTTGATTCCCAACCTATAAAAATTGTATAATACAAGAGAGGCTTCATGAAATCCTACCAAAAGAGAGGCTTCATGAAATGCTTCTTTAGGAGTTAAACTTCTATTTGTCCATATTTCTAAAAAAATATTATATATAATTATGTCAATAGTGATACATGGATAATTTCTAGTGACTATCTACGATAGATGATAATGAAGAAGATAGCGGATAGCAAAAACAAAAGATCAATATCCATTTTAAGATGGTATAAATAGAATAACGAATCGAATAATAATAACCGGTATTCTTCCTCTTACCAAAAAAAAAATAACCGGTATTCTTCCATATAACTAATACCGGCCAAAAGATTGAATGATCAAATATCTTCTATATATATGACTTTTCTTAACACGGTCTTATGCCTTTCCATATTCACATTTTTATTTTGTCAGCTAGCTATATATCAAAGAGAAGGTGAGCTGAACTCACAATATGTTGACTGCACTGACTGGTAGCATGGGTGGTGATAATTATACGTTGACGCTCAAACGTTTTAGTTATCTAATTATAGTATCTACGTAGTTTTTCTTTAGATAAAAAGATTTATGATCCTTTAATGACCAAAGCCTTACAACAGCAACATTTATGATTCAAAACATATTAACGACGAATTTATCTGTCATTAGATGACTAGCTAGAATGATTTAGTTACAAATTGGCAGTACTTGTTTTCTCTTAAGAAAACACTATAGTAAGTTAATATAATAAAATAAATGTAGCATATATGACCCTAAGCAAAGAGTTTTTCACCTACGATCTTAAATGGAAAGAGTTGGGAGGGAACATGGAAGCAGCACCGTCCTTGTTCAATTATGATACATTCAAGTCGTTGATTTATTCACAAAGTATCCACCTTTCATTTAATGCCCAAACCTAATTCCTCACCTGTTTTCTTTTCACCAATTTTCTTCCATTTCAAATCATTGCAATCTTTTAATTTTAGACATATATGCATACCAAATGACACCAATTAATTTAACCTTTTACCAAAAAAAAAAAAAAAAATGACACCAATTATACACAATCTATCACGATTTTATTTCTCTTTCGTTTTTATTTTTTAATTGGCGCATTTAATATCTAAATTATGACAAAAGTTCGGGTTTAGTACGCGGAAAATACTCTACAGCTGGTCAACGATCAGAGAAGCACAAGTGGCTTTGTCAAACCTACGACTTTGTCTTCTCTCAGATTATACTGCATATCTTCTCCTTTCTCCATTTTTACAACCAGCTGCAAAATATCTTTCTAAAAAATTTTCAAATGATTTAGACAATTAATTTCTTGAAACAATTATCAGAAGTTAAATTTTAAGTGATCAAAGTATCGGTGAAATGAACCTTACTTTAAAAAATGTATTTTAGTCAGTTTGTGTTTCTTCATAGTTTCCGCAGTTCCTTTTAAGTTCTTTAAAATAATGATATTTAGTCTGTGATTAATATGTCAATTCGGCTGTCGGCACTAATACAAAATAAGTACTCGGATAAAAAGCCCTTGATAAATCTTGATTTTTATTTATGAATGAAAGAAAAGTGAGTCACATTTTCTTGGACCTACCAATCTTAAAGTGACTAGCCCTACAAAAATTAAATCACAAATATCTCTCTATATATACACACACAACTTCTTCGGACTTCTTCACATTCACTCACATCACTACACTTTTCATTATCAATATCTTTCTACTACTAGCTCAAAAAGATTTTTGGTTTTGAAATGGAGAGTTACTTGAGAAACTGGTGTGTAGTGTTTGTGTTGTTGAGTTTCGGTTTTAGTGTAGTAACAGCACAGGCACAAGCTCAAGTTCCATGTTACTTCATTTTTGGTGACTCTTTGGTTGACAATGGAAACAACAACGGTCTTGTTTCTTTTGCAAGATCCAATTACTTCCCTTACGGTATCGATTTCGGCGGCCCCACCGGCCGTTTCTCCAACGGCAAGACCACCGTTGATGAGATCGGTATGCGTCCTTTTTACAATCCATCTTCTCTATATAACTAAGTAGCTAGAATTGTTGCTAATTACATTAGTTTATGTAAACAGAATGTTAATAGTCCTAATCTAACATGGTTTATGACCTTTCTTTGTGATGTCATGAAGCTGAGCTACTTGGATTTAATGGCTACATTCCTGCCTATAGTGATGCGAGTGGTAGGCAAATACTATCAGGAGTTAACTACGCATCTGCAGCTGCTGGAATCAGAGAAGAAACCGGTCGGCAATTGGTAATTAAAACATTAAAAAACTCTCTTAACTCTCCTCATTCAAAAATATTATGAAACTTCCAACATTTTTTTTTTTTTTTGTTTTTTGGAAAATGAAGGGACAAAGAATAAGCTTCAGTGGACAAGTTAGGAACTACCAGAACACGGTATCGCAGGTCGTGCAACTTCTAGGAGGCGAGACTCAGGCAGCTGATTACCTAAAGAGATGTATGTACTCTGTTGGTCTAGGAAGCAACGACTATCTCAACAACTACTTCATGCCTACGTTTTACTCTTCTAGCAGACAATTCACACCCGAACAATACGCTAACGATCTCATCACTCGCTACAGCACTCAGCTCAATGTACGTTTTTTTCCTATACATGGCTAGTCTATCTCTGTTTTTGTGTCATTAGATCCTTAATTGATACAAACTGAAAAGGTTTGGCTCTCTCGAGTTGACCCATTTAGTAGTGATAATCAGTGTCTTTAGACGTCGGTTTGGTCCATCTTTTAACTTTCCTATTATGCCCATGTCACGAAGATAAGATATTTTTTCTTTCAATATGAAAATACGACTTTTTGGGCTGTGAGTTACAAAAATAGCAATTTATTGCAGAAGTTGATGTCTCAGACCAATAGATTCGAAACCAGCTTTAGCTTTCTTGGAGTGACTCATCTTGTCAGAACTGTTTTGGAAAAGAATCTAAAGAATGTTCAGTCAAATTATTTAAATTTTGTAAAATTTGCATTGGGAGACTTACTTGTTTCACTATCATTTATTTTGTGCAGGCACTATACAATTATGGGGCTCGAAAGTTTGCATTGATCGGAATTGGAGCAATCGGCTGTAGTCCGAACGCGCTCGCGGGCAGTCGCGACGGTAGGACTTGTGTAGACCGCATCAACTCAGCGAACCAAATCTTCAACAACAAGCTTAGATCGCTCGTTGATCAGCTCAACAACAATCACCCTGATGCAAAGTTCATCTACATCAATGCTTATGGCATTTTCCAGGACATGATCACAAACCCCTCTAGATTTGGTACATCTACACACACAATCAAGCGTGGTTTTCTTTTTTCAATGTTCAAGAAACCAAACTTGATATCAGTTGTCGGAAATGTTTTTTGTTTTCAGGGTTTAGGGTGACCAACGCGGGATGTTGCGGTATCGGGAGGAATGCTGGTCAGATCACATGTTTACCGGGACAAAGACCATGTAGAGACCGTAATGCGTACGTGTTTTGGGACGCGTTTCACCCGACTGAAGCCGCAAATGTGATCATCGCAAGGAGATCATACAACGCACAATCGCCTTCGGACGCTTACCCTATGGATATTTCAAGGTTGGCACGACTTTGAGGAAACAGACAAAAATAAGAATTAAGAAGTTCCCCAAACAAATGTGTGAAATGTTGTGTACCGTACCGCCTTTTTAATATCTTCATGACGTAATTGAAATCAGAGTAAAACATTATTCTATATACATATATAGCATGATTTCTTTACCGGTTCATCACTCATACAAGTGAGCAATGAGAGGACATTGTTCACGTGAATTGCGCATTACCGTTCATTTCGACAGTAACTATATCGAGTACAAAACACTTACCATGTTGTTTCCAGTAATCAGCCATCGGATTAATCCACTCTGGTTCAGCAATCTCCGCTCTCTTGTGCTTCAATTCATCTGTCGAAATGTTGTACTTCTCATCTCTTCTCTTCACCAACTCCGGCCTTAACACCCCTTGCCCCACCCCCTGAGGTGACATCATCAGTTCGGGTGCGCCCATTGGTAACTTGTCACCTACAAAAACACACACAATAACCAATGATTGGTCAAACCAAACTAAGCCGGACAAAATCGGACCCAATTAACTACTATAAATTTTGTAGTCTTAGATTCTGATTAATGTTTGATTGTTTTAACCGATTAATCCGGATGACTAATCGTTTGACCATACGATATATTAACTAATAGAAACGGTTTAAATAAAATTCGTCCGGCATAGGGCCGATATTTAGATGAGAGACATACCTCGGTCTATCTGCCAGGTGCACCAAAACTTTCCGTACGTTTTGGCTATGTTCTTTAGCTCCGGAGCAGCCACAACCTCAGGCAATCGTGGATAAGTCCATGAACCTGACTTAACCTCGTAAGCATGAGAGTGCCAAAGCTTTTGCTCATCTTGAGGCAGAGTTTCGTATAATCGGTCTGATATTACATATTCAATTCCTGTTAAAACAACTTTATAATAAGTTTTCAAAATTGGACGTTCGATGTGACTAACAAGAAAAAGCAGTAAGAAGAAAAAAGTACCGATGAGAGGTGCATCGGAACGGTCAGAGGCGAAAACGGCACACTGGAGGAACTCGTCGTTGACTCGGTGGACGTAGTGGTGAGTCTCTATTTGCCGGGACATGTCTCCGCCATAAATCGCAAAGGTGGAGACATGACTGTTCATCTGCCTCACCGGTAACCGCCGCTGCATGATTGTCGCTCCAGCATCGATCACACGTGTCAAAACCGTCACCGGATCTCCGGGAGGCACCTGATCTTGGTCGCCGCTCGAAGCCATTCTTGATTTTCTTTTCTTTGTTTTGCAATATTGTGGTTTCTTTTTCTTTTGTATTTTGGTTTCATGCTTAGATGATAGTATTCTTTATGATGATTAGGATACATGGCATGCATATTTCATAGAAACGTGTCATGAAAAGGCCGTAAATCGACCAAGTGTTGAATCCGACTACAATTTACATCTCTGATTTAATAAAATCGTCTACAAAACCCAAACCGGACCAAAATTCCACCAAACCGAAACCGAAACCAAACCAAACTAATGTAGAACCGAACCTAAAGGTTCCGGTTCCCATATGCAACCGAAACATGTACAAGAAGATTCGCTGTGCAAAGAATGCTGACGGGAAAAATTTTCCGGCCACCGGAAAAACAAGAACTCATCTAAATCTCTCAGTAATTTAGCAACGAATACTTCACACGCAATACAATCTTACCCTTTTCAACGCCTAGCTTTGCTCCAGTGACAAGCCAATGTCCAGGCAAATCTTGTGGTCCTTTCAACATCTCCGATGAATCAACGATCTTAGCTAGTTTCCCTGATTGCCCTGACATGTCCTCTTTCTTCTCCTCAGTCGAACTCGATGTAGATGGACCTCCTGGTTCCAGTCTCCCTGTGGAAGCAACCGGAGTGTGGTCCCAGACAGACCGTCTTATTGTGCAACCGGGGACTTTAGAGAAGAGTAGTTTCAAATGCAAAACGTTTTTTGATCCGAAATCCCAAACCCCGAGCTGAGCTCCGGTGACAATGTGAACGCCCGAGAGATCGCCGATGTGGGTTTCAGTGTGTTCGATAGGCGAGGTGCTTACGTGAGAGAAGTTCTTCCATTTGATTGGCTCGAACCAGCGGCTATCTTGCTCCTCTGGTCCTTGCCATTTTGGTGCACCTATTGGCACGTGAGAGTCCCAATGTGGCTGCAGGATTTTGGGGAGAGAGACTAAGTGTTGTAAATGGATAGAGAGACGGTTTTGCTTGCTTCCTTCTAAGCACAGCCTGAGACCTGTGACCGGTTTACGTCCAACCGTTACCTGAAAGTACCCAAAGGAATATGTTCAGTTCATACATAAACCGAACGGTATCCAAACAAATGAATCGACGGCTCTGTGTTACCTGATCAGC
Source organism: Erysimum cheiranthoides (assembly GCA_011420285.2). Lineage (NCBI taxonomy): Eukaryota > Viridiplantae > Streptophyta > Magnoliopsida > Brassicales > Brassicaceae > Erysimum > Erysimum cheiranthoides. The sequence continues at coordinate 13,859,089 of CM022176.2, read as the reverse complement.
GCTGATGAATAGTTTGGGACCCATTAAGCTGAAATGAAGAGAACGACACACAGGTTCTTTACGTTGAAGGTTACTCTGTTCGGGAGCCCAAGCTCGAGCTATTTGGAAATCCAAGAAGTATTGTAAATCTTCTATAGGAGGCTTATCTGGTAAAAACATCAAGAAATTTTTTATGTTTATGAGAACGTAAACAGGTGGATTCAAATATGAAAAAGTTTGATTTTTCAGTATAGAAACTCACATTCCAAGTAAAGTTCGATAGCACGTGTCAAATGCCTTAGACCAGGCACACCTTCCAGCAGAGAAACAATAGGAGTAAAAGTCATGTTGATAATGTCTGGAGCTGCAGGTACTGTCTCAGCCCATCGAGCATGGCTTTGCTCAAGATCGTCGCCTCCTCTTCGCCTAAATATTACTGTAATATCCTACAGGAGAGAGCTTTTTCAGCTAATATCTTCATTTAACCATAGTCTTAATAGAGGAAATGAAATTCGTTAACAAGAGTAATCTTGCTATGGCCCATGACGTTGCACTAACCTTGTCTTTGTATTTCAAGGGGCCTGTAGTAGATTGACTTTCTGCTTCATGAAACCTGTGTTCCATCATGTCATTGACATAGTTCTCGATTTCAGAGACTGGTAGAGGAGAAGACTGATGTTGTCTGATGTAAACTACGTCTCTTCCACCAATCGTCACTGAAGTTACAATATGGGTGCCGTAATTTTCAATAAAGCTGTACCAAAAGAGTAAACAAGTGGAGAAACCACGTAAGTATCATGATGAATGCCATCAAGAATCACATGCAAGTGTAGCTTCCAGGAATTTGAAACCGCAGAACGAGGAAAATTTATTCAGATCATCTTTTATCGATTACGACACTCAGCAAAAACTTGCTCCACACCAGGATTTTTTAATATCCTTTCTTCATTTGGCCACAGAAATTATGGACTTCGATCAAGATACCAAGAAGAAACTGACTCTAAATTAGTTCTTTAGTATTCTACCAGCGTGAACCTTTGATGCCATGTTCATATAGAGATTATAAAGAGCGAGACCAGAACGTACCAAACTTCAGAATAAAAAAACATGGTGTATCAGAAGAGAGGAATATACCTAGCTAAGGAAGCGGGATCCCAAGAGGAAGGAACAGCGCGTCTGATCTCGTTGCGCAAAAACAATGTAAGCTTTGCCAACTTGACTTCATAAAGCGGCATAAAATATCCAACCAGTGCAAGAGATTTTGTGGATGCTGCATCAACTTGCCAAGAACCCGTGTAATTGAACATGGCGTTAAAGCATCCGAGTGGTATGTTCCCTTTTACGCCTGATCTCTCATTGAAGTATTCTGCCATCTGCCAAAGGAGGTATATCTTATGACTAACCAGAAGCAAGACAGTACATTTCTACAGAGATATCTCAAACTCAAGACTCATTTTTTTGTCTCAACAAACAGCATTTCTCAGCACAAAAATTCCGCTAGAGCTAAATATGTTCTGAAATTTCCCTTAGCATCTAACTTGATTAAACTACAATTGCCTCAGTCAAGTTAAAAAGCTCAATGTAAAGCTTCCAAATTTAGAAAAGTCCAAAGCTAATTAGGGGTCCTATAAGCTAGTTGCTCCACAAATACACAGAGCAAACATCATCTAACTGTAGATGCGTAATCAAGACAAAAGACAAAAAAAAAATGGGTTAAATCTAAGAATGGCATTTCAACAATCATTACCCAACAAAAAGAAAAATTGGGAAAAAAAAGTAACAAAAACTCACCTGATGGAAGCTGCAAACAGGGATTCTCTGTATGCTATTTCTGCCTCGGGAGCACTCAATATCAGCAGGGACATCAGGAAGAAGATCTCCATCAGACAACTCAAGATCTCTGTTTTGTCCTTCTTCGATACGAACAAGTCTTGACCCAGGAGCTCCTTTGCAGTAGAGAAGCCGAACATCAGATGTAACATCAAAACCACGACCTAAAGCTTGGATCGCATTACGGAGCGTCGTGGTCAAAGCTTCTGAGCTAGATACGCTAAAGCTTCCTCCTTTACGATTCTCCATTAAACACACAATATAATAAAGGGTACCTTGAGACTAAATCTTGAAATCGATGATTGAATGATTACAAACTCCTCTAGGGTTTGCGAGTTCTTGTGAGAAGGAAGATAATAGTTTCTGAGCTTTTTCGATCGATTTAGCTTCCCACCAACACCATTGCTAGTTTTGACTCTCCAATAATCGTAGAAACCGCGTTTCAGATTTTATTTTATCTTTTTTTTTTCTTTGTGTGTGATATGAAGAAGATTCTTAGGTTGACTGGTCTTTTTTTTTTTTTTTCTTTTGGGTTACTAATTAGATCCTTTCTTCATTTCCAGACAGACAAATTCTTTGACTTTCTGTTTTTAATTTTCCCTTTATTCTAGGTTTTCCAATATCATCATCATATCATGTCTTGTTCTTCAAATTGAGTATATGCTTTTCTTTTTCGGGGAATATACAACATTTTATTACTAGTTAAAAAGTTTCGTCAACATTTCAAATGTTTTTCTTTTTCAAAGTATTTGTATCTTTAACTCATTACTATTAGAATTTAGTCCTTTCTTCGACTATATTTAAGACTACATTTTTTTTGTTTTGTTAATGACTAAAATTTAAACATAGTAGTAGTATATATATAAATTTTTCTAGAATTTATATATTTAGTTGATCTATTTTCGGAGCATACAAATTGATTTGCAAAATCCGGAGTCATATAGTGAAACTTGTTAAGAATGATGTTTTTATTATTACAGTTTTTCAAAGCATGCAAAAGTGTATTTATCTTACTATTTTAGTCGAAACATAAAAATTAAGTATTTGTTGACAAAAAAAAAAAAAAAAAATTAAGTATTTTCCATTTTCACAGATTACAAATAACTGACATTTTGTCATACATGGTAAAATAAGTTACACATTTATACAAATACTTTTTTTAATAAGGTCAACATTATATCACTTTCACTACTCATACTTGTAATAATCAAATTTCACATAATAACACTTAATTAATGAATGCCATTATAAACAACATCAATAATAAACCAACACATTTTTTATTATATATATATGTCAAATATTATCATCATATTATATAACAAATTGTTCTAAAAAGTATCCAACTATTATTGATTTTTTCATTAAATCGTAAAAATATTCAATTTAGACATATCGCGTTTGAAAAGAATCAATCCCTAACTTGAATCAACAAGACAACTCTTATCTTCAACACCAATAAGATAACTCTTATTCTCAAATGGAAATCATTAGACCAAGACTACATATTTGGTTAACAACAATGCATATTAGAATCTAGTAGTCATATACATGGGGATAACGGTTACATTCAAAAGAAGTTGGAACAAATTGGTAGCCATATATGCTTGTGTTATATTTATTTTCTATTTTTGAAAAGCAATAAAATCTCATTTGTGTTAGTCCAAAATTTTTGGAATTATATTTTTAGAACAATTTATGAAATTATTTAAGAGGGCCCATTTATACAAAGTTACGACTCACATTGACTCTACTGCATCCACCTGCCTAAATGTGCATAGAAAATTCTATAATTTGGTGCACTTGTTTTTTTGGCATCCTATAGTAATTCTGTATAACAGCAACGAAATCTAGTTATTTGTCATTATTGTACCGAAACAAAATAAGTGATGTTAAAAAAATGGTTAATACATACATGAAATTTTCAAAAACTATGAGCAAAAATATATTTGCTGATAATTCTTTGTCCCAGCTTTTAAACCCAGACAGGGTAAGCTGAAAGACATAAAAATAAAGAAAAAAAGATTTGTTAAAAATAGATACCAAAAAGAGAATGACTATCACAGATGAAAGTTTAAAGATGGGTATGGAAGTTGTAGACTATTACCTCCCTTTTGAGGAAATAGATAAGCACATAACCAAGTGATTCCAAATCATCTCTTCGACTTTGTTCTTTAGTTTAGAGACACCAGCAAGAGAAATTACTTATCAGAGACGAACATAACGGTTTAGGAAGTACACTTACCGACTCCAAGGTGAGTGTTCACACTTGCATACCGAGCTGTTCCAGTGAGGTTTTTATTTTGATCTGCCCCCAAAATTTGATGTTTAGCTACATATCTATATCAATATTAACAACCACAGTTGCTGGGAAAACTGAAAAACCGTACCTGTATGGAATGTGCCTGTGAGTCTGAAGGTCTCTGTATTTCTTCCCCAGTTCATAATATTAAAGAGCAGTCACACAATTTTTCCGAGATGGCACCTGATTTGCTTGGCGCCCAAGGCCCATCAAAAAGTTGTCGGGTTTAATATCACGGTGAAGGAAACCTCTAGTATGCATAAACTCGACTCTGTTAATCTGAAACCATGGAAAGATAACATTAAACATCGTATACAAACCCAAAAAACTGCAAGATATGTAGTATACTCACTAGTTGGTCCGCAAGCATGAGAACGGTTTTCAGAGAGAGTTTTCTGTTACAGTAGTTAAACAAGTCTTCAAGACTAGGATCTAGAAGGTCAATGACCATTACATTGTATTCCCCTTCAACTCCATACCACTTGAGGTTAGGAACACCAGCTATAACAACAGCGAAAGAAAAAGAAAGATATACAAGTTAAGGATGAATAAAGAGTCTGTCAATCTCGTATTTGGCTTCTTATGATTGATTGGGTACTATAATACATAATTTGACATAAGTTAAGGAGACTTACCTCCTCCTTGAAGCAACATATACAACTTTGACTCATAGTGGAGTTGGGGATGCTTAGTTTTCACAGACTCCTAAACATTGAATTGAGAGAGAAAACAAAAAAAAAAAAGGAAAAGAAAGAATGAGAAAACCAAAGCAGCAAAGATCAAATGATCAACGGGAAAAACAGATAACAGATGTCATCTCTTTTATGTAAATCGAACTTTATTAATATTATGCGAAAAATCATCATCAGAGTGTAACAATGTATGTAAGCTTACCAGCTTGACAGCAACTTCATCTCCGGTTTGAACATTGACACCTGCAAAAATGATCAAACAAGATGAGAGACCATTAAATCTCAAATAGTATAAGTAATGAGATAAAGATGAAACAAAAAGAATGTCATATTGTTGATGTTGTTACCTAGATAAAACTGTCCAAATGAGCCACTACCAATTTTCCTGCCAAGTTTAAATTTTCCACCAGTCACAAGATCCATAATGTCTCCAACAATCTCTGAAAGTAATAAGAAGAAGCCAGATTTTTCAAACAGAAATGTGGAGCAAATTCCTTGTCGGCCCTGGATTCGTCTTCGAATTCAACATCTTAACACCAACGAAAAAACAATGTTACCAACTGGAATCAATCAAAAATCCAAATTAAAGAGATTCATATAGCCGCTTTGCTTTCTTGACACAGAAAAAATCTGCATCACAAACGGCTAAAACGATATGTGGCAGGAGCTTTGGGGATTAGTTCTTCAAGTACTCTTGTAATCAGATTAGCCCGGGAGGCTCCTGCGAACCATAGTAGAATTCTAAAGATCGATAAAACAAACTATGATTGGAGGTATTATTTTCTTCTATGCATAAAATTAAAAAAAAAAAAAAAAAAGTATGCTTTATTAGCGAGTGGGTGATTAAATCATATTCAAGGAAGAAGGAAAAGTGACAAGAATTAAAACAGAGAATGTCCACTCATAAAGCTTACAGTACACCATCCCATAAAACATAAGTGTTTTCAGATTGAGAAGCAAGAGAGAAAGAATCTCTTGATAAGAAAATCTATGAACCCAAAGGAAGAAAGTCTAGCAGCGGCAGCATATTTGATCTTCTCCTTGTCCAGTTTAACTTCAAGATCCGACAAAGTCAGTTCCACATTCTTGACCCGTTCCTCGAGTTGTTGGACCTGACAGCCTGCTTTCTTCCTCTCCAAGTAAACCTCCTCGAGCTTTGACCTCAACCAGTCTAGCTTGAAGCCTACTTTCGTCAGCTCAGTCAATTGGTTTTGAGCATTGGATAGTTCGGTCACAGACAAGCTCTGTGGAGACTTGCTCAGTGTCTCGATGAGGCAGAAGAAGAGAGTGAAGTATACTGGTAGCAGCTCTTTGTTATTTGGCACGAAATCCACTTCAAAGTCTGGGTGCTGCAATAAAATCTGGCTCACCGAAACAGCCTGCCAAAAGATTTGCTTACGCTTAACCAGTTACACAAGAAGGAGTGGGTTATAAATGGGAAAGCGGTGGCTCCAAAACTTACAAGGATAGGAAGACCTTTGTATTCTAAAATGTCATTCTCAGTTGATTGTCCTTGATGAACAACTAGGACTACTTCAAGGAAGACTTGAATGGTTAGTTTGTTGTTCTCGAGAAACCCGTTTTCTAGAAGCTTGGCAAGAGGCAACAACTTCTGGATACCCCATCTTGGGGCCTCAGCGCAGAATAATTTTTCTACGCCGCCCACTGTATATATAAATCAAAGAGATTAGATACATATATATATATATATATATATAAGTAAAAAGTTTAGCACATAACACAAGTAGTTAATAAAGTTCATTACAAGGTGCTCTGAAGGGCTCTTTGCCGGATTGATTCAAAATAACGAAGAAAAAACGAGCTCTCCTTTTCCATCCAAGTCTCGATGATGTATGATTAGATGCGCCCAGATACACAGACAAGTGATGATCATAACCAGGGCGTCCCTTGGGATGAACAATAAGATACCTAAAAGACAGACAAAACCTCTTTTTTTTTTGTTTATTTTTACTTCTGAAATCAATCGTTCAGACAATACGCGTATGTAAGAAAGGCTAAAGATCAATTAATTTACCATTGGCAGCCGCCGATTGAGAAGGGCTCCGACTTCATCGCATCGTTCCTGTCCGAGAAGTTGTCTATCTCCCAAGTGAAGCACTTGTTCAATTCCGTCCCCATCTGCCTCGGTGTATCTTAGGGTTTAGGACTTGCAACTGTTTGATTCCTACCTCTTGTTATTGTTATACTTATACAACAGGAGGCAAAAGAAAGACAAAACTTTAGTGCTCCTCGTAGGTCTAACAAAATCTTACAAAGTAAATTATTAGGGTAACATCCATTAACATTTTTTTTTTCAAAGGATATTTTAGAGCTAAATATACGAGAGGAATTCGAATCGACTGTGTGAACAGAAGCCAGCTTGGGATGATGATTGGAATATGCAACAACTTGGAGGAACAAAGGGAAAGTACAATGGATTAGATTGTGATTTTGGACCGAGATTGGGCTTCGTTGCAGACCCAGACCCAGTTTCAGTAATTGGGATATTAGCTTACATTGTGTAGCCTAAACCTCACTAGTCTTTAAACCCAATATTAATGTATACTTTTCAAACGACCGAAGCCACTCATTACAGCCAAGACCCAGAGGTTATTAGGACAACGCCTCTCGTTGGTGTTAGTCCAAAAGTTTTTGGAATTATCACATTTTTATATTTGATGTTAGAACAAAAGTTTATAAAATTACCTAAGAGGGCCCATTCTTTATACTAAGTTACGACTCACATCGACTCTACTGCATTCACCTAAATGTGCATAGAAAATTCTTTATTTTGGTGCACTTGTATTTCGGCATCCTATAGTAATAATTCTGTATAACATCAACGAAATCTAGTTATTTGTCATTATTGTGCCGAAACAAAATAAGCGATGTTAAAAAACAATGGTTAATATACATACACTATGAGCAGAAATATATTTGCTGATAATTCTCATATTATTTACATCGGTGTATGAAGATGGAGCCGTTACTTTCTAAATGTCTGAAGATGGAGCCAAGATCTCTAGCGGCACTCCTGCTATAGGCTCCAACACTTGAGCTTCTGGGAGCTCTTTTAACAATAATTCCTGCATTCACAAATCAAACATCCAAAACATTATCACCATTGATCCAATATTTGATTTGGATTTCATTTCTTTTTTTGGGTTAAGAGAAAGCTGCACCTTAAACGATTCAATCGTTCCTTCTTTCTTTATTATGCTTGCTAAAATTCCCTTTGCCTCAAGCTCGCCATTTTGCATCGGCACAACAAACCTAAATGTCCAAGAAAAAAACTCGATTAATGACTAAAGCAAGAGTGTAGATACATTTTTTCTTGATATTACATGATACATAATGGAAAAACGAAAGAAGATAGATGATTAATTACTTGGCTTTCAAGAGTTTGGCGAGCTGGACAGCATCTTCTTGGCCAGAAACAAGAGTAAATCGTGGGAGAAGTTGTTTGATGACCGGTGTGATTACAATGTCGGCTCTTTCATTCTTCAGAAGTTCCATGTTGCATACACAATGTGGTTCGTAGTAGAGAGATATCTGATCTTCAGGGGATACAAGGAGATACCTGAGAACAAAATAAAAGCAGTATTAATTTGTTGTTGCAGAACATATCTATGAAACAATTGGAAGTTTAATGAGAGTTTCCTTTTTACCCGTTTTCAGGGCGTTGCCATGGTGGACCGAGGACAGGTCCTGCTGTGGCTTTAACTAGAACCTGAGAACCGTTCCTTGCATTTAGCTCGTATCTATCTCCGGGTTCCAGATAAGTGACCTATAATAATATTTCAGCAACCCTTATATTTAACTCTTTCTCATTTTAAATTTGTTGAAGATAGTTTGCAATTCCGGATAAGATATGAAAGTCACTTACATTTCTAAAAAGAGGATCCAGCAAAGGCTTTGCATTTGGAGTTGCAATAACCTTAATGCCTGGAGATTTCTCAGAAAGTGGCCTTAGGGTATTCAGATGACAATGATCATCAAGGCTTTGAGTTATGAGCAGGCAATCAACTTCAGGGAGATAATCAAGCTGCACCGAATATAAAAATCTTAGAAACTTATGATGAAACTGCTATGCAAATTAGATTCATGAGAGAAATCTAAGGCATTATTGTTATCCTGAATATACTCGGAACGCTGATGATGATACATGCTTCTTTACAAATGAATTTCCCACAAAAGATTAATTATGTGAACAGAATGAAAAAAGAAAAACAAGTGTTACCTTGAAGCCCTTCACATATCTCTTGGCAGCATCATAGAGCCATGGGATTCCAAAGTCCAAATTACCCACGAGAATCGGATCAACCAGGATTTTCACTCCACCCGTTTCCCATAGCCAGCTATTGCCCTAACCCTCAAAACAAAGACATGTCAACATTTGCTTATGGCATTACAAATGTCTAAGTCGTAAAGACACCTCTAAGACGACCCCATATGAAGGAATCCCACCTCCAAGTAAGTCAGCTTGAATGCATCTGTCCCAGAGCCACTTAACTCAGTAGCTCTGTCCTCTGACAAAACTGAAGATACCACAGTGAGAGACCGGGAAACATTCGGCGAGAGCTTGAAGCGGATGGAGAGGGACCTGGAAGAGAGGTGAGGAGCTGGTGGGAATAGCGGAAATGCAGATGCGCTTAGGACTCTTGATTTGGTGTTGATACTTAGAGGAAGAGCATTGGCAAGAAGCGGCACCGTGGCTGCTTTGCCACCTGACACCACCAGAGCCATTGATTTTGTTCTGCCACCTGAAAATGTTGTACACAAAACGAGGCTTTTAATGAGTGAATTAAAAAGAGATTCACTGGTTTACAGGAAACTCACGTTACACAGTTTCGAAAGCATCATATAAGTCATCAACATGTGAGAGATTTTGGTTTTAGAAAGATTTCTACTTATATTAGACATAACTATAGCTAAGAGCATCTGAATATTTCTTGGAGTAGACCAAAATGTGTCTTGGCTTGTCAATGAGCTTTTCAATTTCCCCAAATCTGAAACCTATGAATCAAAATTTAGTCCTAGCCTTGAGATTATAAGACTCTGAAATTATTTTCTATTAGCTCACAAATCTCAATTACGGTAACCTATTTCTCCACCTAAGCTAATTTTCACTAATCAACATCGAACCCAGAAATTCCTACGCACCAATTTGGGATGAGCAATTTAACAGAAAATTCCAAATTAATACTTACGAACTTTGTTTCAGTAACCGTAGAACCCAGAAAAATATAAATCAAAAGTACAGGGAAACAAAAGAAGGAACCTGATTTAGTGTTGAACAGTTGAAGAGAGTCTTCAAGTCTCTGTGTTGGAGTGAATGGTTGGTTTTTAAAGTCTCCAACAGTCCAACACAAATAATCAGAGGACCCAAAATAAGGAAAAAAATGAAAAACAATACTAAGAGATAAATTGGTGGTTAATGTGAATTTTCACGACGTTGCTTCAAAACGCTGCGTCTAGAAGAATCTCTGGCCTTGACCGATCCGGTTTACTGAACCAATAAATCAAACCTTTTGAATTTGATTTCTCCAAATAACTTGGGGCTCACGCCTTTCATAACCTAACCTATGCATCAAAATTATTAGGGTTCGACTCGACTGTCGACTCTGACCATTTTTGGCCTCGCCGCTTTTGTGTTCTTCGTCACGGAATTGACCATTGTAAAATAGTGCGATTGTGGTGGGGAAAGCTCAAACTTTCGAAGCCTTGGCCCTTACTTAGCGTTGGCAACGCAATATGGAAGCCGCTGGTTCAGTTAGCGTGGAGCCCTCTCTCATCATCATCATTCATAGCCTCACAAACAATGGCTATGATAGGACACACATGAATTAGTTGAGATGTATTCTTGTTGTAGATCTGTTGATGAAGTTGCTGAGAAGAATTCGGACTTTCGGAGACTTGATAATGTTATGACTTATGATGAGGTTTTTTGTTAACAATGGATATGGTGAAGAAGCAATCGATTTGTTTACTCCTTTTAAAGAAAAAGGGAACAAACCAGATGGAGAGATATTCATCTGAGGTGTTATCTGCGTGTACTTTGACAGGGGATGTTAACGAAGGATCATTGCAATTTGAAGCTATGTACAGAGAATATGGAATCATACCTTCCATGGAACACTATCATAGTGTTACCAAGATGTTGGCAACATCTGGTCACTTGGATTGATATCATCAGAGTCAATCCCATGGATAGCAATCGATGTAATAAATGAGATTGGAAAAGTAAGAAGAAAGAGACTTTGATTCACAAAGCACCAGAGGGCAGAGACTTTGATTCACAAAGATACATGTGTTTTTGGATCTATGTAGATTGAGCTACTGTAAGGTTCCAGACATTAAAATCTTTAATGATATAAGATAACTTCACAAACTTTATTTCTCTCATAAGAGATATGGCAAATTGGCAATTCACTCAGCTTTTGATATTACTCTGACGAAGGAGGAACTTCTACTGTGGAGTTTAGGATAACAGATTCTGGGTATAATGGGTAGAGATCACAGCCAGAAACAGAGGATTTCATTGTTGTTGTCGTTTGATCGGTCACACCAGACGTGCTCGAGCTACCTTGAGTATCAACGTTCCTCAGCTTTGAGATGCTCCAGTTTTGTCCATATAAACCAGGATCTGACATAACCTGTGTTACTTCGATCTCCCCCTCAAGCATTCGCACGACCTCTGACATTGTCGGCCTTAAGGAAGGAGATGAGTTTGTGCAAACAAGAGCAACTTTGATCATCCTTACAGCTTCATTGCTGTTGAACTTACCTTCGAGCATTGGATCTACGATTTCCATTATGTCCCCGGTCTGTTGCAGGGTCAGCGCCTGAGATTTGATGTAAAAAGGGGTTTTAGTAAACTTATGGAAACAGATTATACATAAATTGTGAATTGAATGGGCTAAAGAGAAGCTTTACGATTACCCAATTGATAAGCGAGACGTTATCAGCACTTCCCTTCTGTTTCATATTACTCTTCCCGCTAACAATTTCCATTGCCACAACCCCGAAGCTGTACACGTCTGCTTTCTCTGTCAATTGACCCCATAATGCATATTCCGGAGCCATATATCCGCTTCAGCATTAGAGAAACGAATGATGAGATATTTCTTCAACCATGGTGCGGTTTTAGTTTAATGTTCTATACTTACATGGTTCCTGCAATTTTGGTGCTAATGTGACTGTGTTCTGCTTCATGGAGCCTAGCCAACCCAAAATCAGATATCTTTGCATTAAGGTCGACGTCTAGAAGCACATTCGTAGTTTTTATGTCACGATGAACCATCCTAATCATCGATCCCTCGTGGAGGAATTCAAGCCCTCTTGCGATTCCGACACAGATTTTTTGTCTTGCTTCCCAGTACAATTTTTGGGAGCTCTTTCCTGCCAAAGGATGTAAACCAAAGAGAAAAGATGTCATTTTAATACACTTGAATTAGACTGAAAACGTAAGACAAAGGTGAATGACATTAAAATTACCAAACAGGGCAAGAGCAAGGGAGTTATTTTCCATGTACTCATACACGAGCAGCAACTGATCCTTCTCGACACAACATCCATAAAGCTTGACAAGGTTTGGATGATTCAGACCTGAGATCATTCCTATCTCATTGACAAATTCGCGGTTTCCTTGGCTTGACTTGGAAGAAAGCTGCTTGACTGCTATGATAGTTCCATCCGACAGCTCTCCCTGCATTAAGTTTCTCATATCAGTAACCCACTAAAGCCATCTTTTATCACGTGCCTACGTTTGAGAAGAAGTTGGTATCTGATTTAGCATACTTTGAATACAGATCCGAAACCTCCTTCTCCAAGTTTGTTGGCTTGATCAAAATTGTTTGTTGCAGCTTGCAGTTGCCTCCAACTAAAACAAACAGTGTGTAGACCCTGGGCTCTCAGTTCTGTGTGATCAGGTTCCCAAGGGAAAATCATTAATAATGGTAAAACGAGTCGGCCATGTACCAGAAATGGATTCATACTTGAACTCTGATACCTCTTTCCCTTGTGTTTTTGTCTCCTCTGCATCTTCCCCGAACATATATTCCCATAGCAAAGAGAATAATTGTTACCAAGGCACCCAAAGCCCCCAAAATTAGGGGATAATTAGTGTGATGTTTTGTTTTCTCCGCTGCAAATGAGACACTAAAAGTTATATATCAGACATAAACCAACTATAAAAGAAAATTTCAACAAAGTAGATTTCTTTGTATTTGAACCTCCGCAATGTGGCTCCTGACCTGAAATTTGGAAAGATGAATATTATCATCAAGTGGGAGGAACAAGTGTCAAGATGATGAATGGAAATAGAAAAAAAAAGCAACCATATACGAAAAAGTAATAATATGAAGTTATGGCCATTTGAGTTTGAAACAACTCAAATGTGAAGAAAGCAATACGATAAGGAGTGAGGTTACTGATGCAGAAAATTGAGATAGTCAAATAATTTGGAGTTCGAAAAGCAGAGGAGAAGGGTACTTACTGTGATGACATAAGGAGATAGCAGAGATAAGGGGACCATAATTTCCTCTTTTGGGAATGAGTGTTGTCCCTTTTCCTGCCCAATACAACCGAATCTCTAACATATGATCGATCACAGTCACATTCATGGTTTTCACAACAGGCCTCATAGTGTCATTAGCCTCCTCTTTGATGTTGAAATTTTTCAAAACCAATACATCCTAACAAGCGAGAAAAAAAAAGACTTTCAATCTTCGATGCAACTTTTCACAAGGATGACTACAAAAGAGCAATTATTCAGTAAATCGTTCGTTTTACCTGAATATACACATCAAATCTGCGCCTACCGGCATGAGTGTATAGTTCTTTTTCTAAAAACTGAATCTCCATAAAATGAAGGGTCACATTGTAGGGTCCATTTTCCAAGCAAAACGCATAATAAACGAGAGAGAGAGCAGATCGACGTGCAGTCTTATAAAGATCAGGATAATCTCCCGATAGTATTAAATCCGTTGAAATGAAGTACTCATCAGTATCTTTACCATCATCGGAAAAGTCACCTGTGTTACTGACTCCCCATTTTCCGAAGTGCTGATTTGTTGCAGCGTTGGTTTGATGACTGTTATCAGTTTGATAAGTTATTTTACCAAAGGAGTTCCTAATAGTTACATTTTCTCCACCACAATTTATATGTAGTGATCGCTGATCTACAATTCATAATACGTATCACCATCAGTAGAAAAAATAGAGGTGTCGGATTTCTTAATGTTAAGAAAGAAGGGATGAACAAAAGCAAGTAAGTCAAATCATCTAATGCATGTTAGAGATACGGCTCAGTATAAACTTACATTCCCTGCAGTTGATTGGAGCCGCGCATGGAAGAAGCCCAGTTCTGTATGACAAGATGATCAGAATATTTAGGCATCTCATTTGCATGAGATATTCAAAGAATTTCTATTGCCATATACGAAAGCAAGAGATTGTTAAGTTTTTTTTATTTTGTTGTTGCAACACAAAGCAGAGTGTACTTACAAATTGTTCTTCAAGTATGAGCTCCGGTACTTGTTAATGTTACTGATTCAACAGAAAGTGAGAGCATAAACAAATATGTAGAAGACGTATCCTACCTACCATAATTTCATGCTCTTATTACCTCTTCTCCTGGCAGCTAGACGGCCATGAGAAATTGTTATAAGAGAGATCGCTGTGAAGATTCACCAAACATAGAAAACCGACAAGAAGATTAGTTGACAAGGCAGAAAATTTCTCAAGTCATACAAACAAGCGAAGGCCTGAAACGTACATATTAGATTTGCTGTTGAGTAAAGTACCAGATTCAATGTTTCCGGAGAGCATATTGCCAGTCAAATAGCTGAAAGAACATGTCGAATGGTAAATTATACAGAGTAATTCTGTAGTATTCACATAGAAAGATCTTAACTCCTTTAAATTCTCAATCTCAGATTATAGTACTTACATAAAATTTGGTGCCCTCTGTACTTCTTGAACTTCACCAATCAACTTGTTAAATGATAAATCACTGCAGCAAACAAAGTGTAAAAATAGATGAATTTCTTTTGATAGAAATGTAATTCCATAAATCCTCTCATACTTGCATATCACTCTTACAACAGGTTACTTTCATGTGCTTACCCATGAGACCATGATAATCTCAATGTGTTTTTTTCATTTTTTCACATAGAATGATAGTTGAGTAACTTTAAGCATACAACCGTACAGTATATGCATCTAGTCCTAGGCCAACTCGTCAGCAGGTAAATATGGAAGATACTGAACAAGCTAGTTTTGGTATGTTTCAAACTTACAAACTCGTATTAAATACAATAAAGGATACTTACAGAGTCTCTAATTTTGGCATACTCCAGATGTAAGCAGGAATTGGACCAGACAAATTCACATTCCTCAAAATCCTGGAAAAGGAACGAAGACTTAAGTTAGACATCCTCAGAAAAAATCAAACCTCAAGACGAGAAACAAAAAGCTTCGGTGGGAAACACATACAGGTGTTTGATGACTTTGCTAGATATATTCGGAAAGGAGTTTATCCCAGTCGTATCACTAATCCTCCTGCATACATAGCTTAAAACATCAGCTTCATTTCAATGGCCCTTTAGCTTATCGATTGAAAATAGATCATTACAGTTCAGTAAGATTTTCTAGGCGGGCCACAGCATCAGGAATAGGTCCTTTCAGTCCACTTGCGTACAGATCTCTGTTAATGGTAACCGACACAAGTTAGATGACACTGAAACACAAAATATGAGAGAAATTACAATTGGTGATGATGGACAATCTTACAGCCTTTGAAGCCGAGACCAGTTGCCAATATATTCCGGGATGATGCCAGTGAAGTTATTGTCACATATCCTACTGCATAATGAAAACAAACAACTAGTTTAGAGCTCTGTTAAACTTATCTTCTTAGACTAGTTTATAAGTTTTCTGGATCATCTCTTGACACACTTAAGTAAGCCTTTCGTAAGTGTCAAATCAACTCACACTACTAAGAAACAAACCATACCTAAAGTCAAAGAAAAAGCTCAAATCAACAGGGTTTCAGGTTAATAAACAACACCTACTTGTTCAAAGTTAATCATCTTCAAGTCGAATTAAAGAAGAGCATTTCCAGTTAAAACGGCAAAATGCATTTTGAAAAACTTTCTTTGCTAAGTAGAGCGCAACAACTTACAATTTCTCAAGGTTTACTAGTCTAGCGAGAGAGGTAGGAAGGCTTCCTGTAAAATGATTGGACGCAAGTTCCCTGCAAAACCCAGTTTCACATAAAAAAATCAAAACTGTATTTTTCCCAAAAAAACCAAAGTGTATTGTATAATGGTTAAGATGCAAAGGGTCTTACAATCCTGTTAGGTTGGTTAAGGAACCAAGCTCATCAGGAATCGGACCAGAGAACTGGTTTGCTTCAACCCCTCTGAAAAATTTGTTACTGTAATGTTAGATGTAATTAAATTAAAAGGCACATCCCTAGAGGTGAGGAAACAATTAGAGACGTACAGAAATGTCAGCTTCTTGAAGTTTTGCAACCCAGTTGGTAAATTCCCAGTCAAACGATTCGCGCAGACCGAGCTGCGAGAAAAGCCAAAATTACTCGAAAAATCATGAAGATGAAGCATCGGGAGAGAGAAGAGAGAACTAACATGAAAGTCAGGTTTGGCAATAAAGCCCACTCCATCGGGATTGTGCCCGAAAGGTAGTTTCGGCACAAGTCTCTGCAAATCAAACAAGCTAGAACTCGTTCGCAATACTCTCACTACGTAAATTTTTTCTGTTTCTATTATCTTTTGGTCTGTTTGTTTAACTTTAAACAATGGGTTTTCTTGATTATTGAATTTCAGATGACAAATATCAAATATGTATGCAATATTTCTTTTTATTTTATAAATATTAAGTGATGATCTCTGTTAATGCAATAGATAAATTAAATCCTAAGTTTTTTTTTTTTTTTTTTTGGTAGGACTTAAATCCTAAGTTTATTTATGTTATTGTAGGGTAACAAATATATACATTTTTTTGAGTATTTATGAACTTAAATTCTTTGTAGTCCATTGTTTTGATTTATTCCCTCTAAACATATAATTATATATACGAAAAATTGCCAAGTCTTTCTATTAAATTAATGTGGAGGCGGTCAAAAAAAATATTAAATTAATGTGGAGCAAAAAAACTAAAATCTCAGTTTTACTTGCATATCATGATTTTGCATATTTTGTCGATTAATTTTAAAAGCTATTAAATAATTTTTGGTAGTTATGAATGTTTGTTTTGATTAATTATCAAATCCATGAAGAAATTAATTCTGAATTTGTTTTATTTTGAAATTTTAATAAATATATAGTCTATTTAAAATATCTTATAAATGATATATTATCTGCTTTCATTTATGTTTTTCTTTTATTGTATAGAAGATTGAATATTTTCTAATATTAATAAAAAAAAACTTTTTATTAATTTTTTTTCATTTATAGTGCATTCCATTATGATGTTTTTTTCTTACATTTCATAACAAGTGTCCTTTTAACTGAGGCGGAACTTACATCGACCGGAGATATGGAAGCTTGGACAACTGAGGCGGAAGTTTCCCGCGAAGACTCATGGTCTTGAGAAAGCTTTAATTAATGCAGCAAAAAGTATATTAGAAAAGAAGAGAGAAAAAAAAAAAAAAAGATTAAACGAAGAGAAGACGGAAGAATAACACTCACAATTCTGTAATATGACATATCGTGTTGTTGTTAAAGCTACAATTACAACCAATGGTGTTGTTGATCTCCCCAACAGATTCATGAATCTCAACTTCTGGCATGATCAACAGTTTTCCTCTAGGGCAAGGGTATCCATCACTTAGATTCAATCTCTTGATACCAAGTGTAGTAGCTATCTCCCTTAGCGCTTTCACTGCATTGATATATAACAAACAAAAAAACATCGATTGTATATAAAAATATATACGGATTATGACTCTGATTTTTATGAATTTTCCAAAATGGCGATTCTTCTCATTACATTCATCTGGATGAAGAGCTGGTGAAGAGGCCGATGTTATATTTGCGAGAGAACTTGTGATGATGGTGAAGAACAGAAGAAAACTTGAGTAGACGAGCGACATATTGATAGAAATTATATATATAGTGATTCCTTGTATGAGTATTTGTTTGGTTAATCACAATGTTATCATAGCAAGCGATAAAATTGTTACTTATATAACATCCATGTTGTTGGTATTTTTAAAGATCTTGTTGGGTCGTCGTCGGTGACTAGAGAGTAGAGATATATATTGACGAAAATAAATGATGATTTCGAAGTTGATAGGGGTGAATAGAGAGGTACCTGAATGATTGATGTTCCATGTCTCCTTATGTAATTGGTTGATTAATTTTAGAACCTCAATTAATACTGTGTACGAAGTTGAACTATTCTCGCAGAAACCTCTCCAATTGTATATTATGCATTCGTACTATAGAACCTTAGGATAATTTGTTTGAAATGCTCTTCTTCTTTTCCTTTAATTTTTGACATCAGTTTGAAATGCTCTTCTTTGTTCTTATTTATCAAAGTTTTTTTTGTAAAGATCAAAATATTTACCATGTTATCAGCAAAAACTTAATAGAAAACCAAAACTTCCCTTCAGATCCGTTCCAACAACCATATCATAGGAATTGGTGAACTGAACTAGGGCCGAGTACGACCATATGTAGATAATCTGGTGATTCTGAGTCAAATTCATACACTTAAATTCAAGTTCCCCGTACGACGACTAATTCCCAGTTTACTATATAATTTTATTGAAACTTTAATTAATTCTGTATCTATATATTAAACCGAATCATACGACTTATTTCCGGATCAGTAAAATCTAGAATTACTTGAAACTTTCAACTTTTTTTTTTTTTTTACGACACTTGAAACTTTCAATTATTAAATGTACAATCGATGAAACATGGAATAAAATATACATCATTTCATTTATCTTTCAACCCTTATATTGGTGGAAGTCAATTAGAATCAATATTCCGAGTTTCCGACCTAACAAACAAACAAAAATAAATGAAGTGTGACTTTTTTCCAAATTAATTGCAAAAAGTACAATGCTTAGGCAGTAGTACGTAGGAACTAGGAAGAGTCGAAGCAAATGATAAACACAAAATCGCATCATTCTTACTCACCACTCGTTCTTGTACTCTGAAGAAAGCATTTAAAGTAAAGAAAGGGATCCCTTTAACGTAATGTTCCAAGGACAAAGATTCAAAGTAAACGCGGTGAAGATTCAAAGTAGGACCGTTTGGATTTCAATTTCCTTTATCAGTTTTATACCGATCGAATTATTATTATTTTTTTTATAAAAAAAATAAAATAAACGAAACCCTTCCAAGTAACGCACACAGCGATATGAGCCCTGATTGGCTAATTTTACATCTCGAGCCCTATGTAGCCCACAAAATAACCCTAGTGTAGAGATAATCAAAGGGTTTTGGCTACTGTCTCGGGGCTGATTCATAAGCAGATTCATAAGCAGATTCAGAGGATAACTAATCGACACGTCATAATGAGAAGACAAAGATGATGGCTTGAAGCGCAAGTCATCACTCATCACTGTACACTCCAGGGTTTTAAATGATCTGCTCACTGCTCTATCTCAGTTTCATCTCTAAGCATCTTCACAATTTCCGACATGCTTGGCCTTCATGTCGGAGACTTGGTGGAGCATAAAAGTGAAACTTGTGTGAGGGGTGGGAATGAGGGTTATGCTATGGATTTGATCAGACTTTTAAGGTTAGGGAAACTATGTGAGGAACCAGAAGCTTGGAAGAAGCAGATGTTATTCATGAATGCAATGTTATAATTGAAATCTTTCTGGTTGCGGATCTGTTGATGATGCTTGATGAAATAAATGCATGAGAAGGATTGGGATAACTTGGTGTGTTAATGTGTTATAATGAGGTATTTTGTTAACAATGGGTGCGGTGATGAATCAATCAATTTGTATTGACAGGCGATGTCAACGAGGGAACACTGCACTGTGAAGCTACGTCTAGAGAATCTCTCTACAGAGAATATTGAATCGCACCTTCCACAGAACATTATTACAGTGTCACTAAGATGTTAGCAAATTAAACCTGGTCACTTGGACGAGGCAAAGCATGGGTGCAAGTGTGTGTGGCAAGTAGAAGAAGATAATGTAAGTGTTTGTATGTGTGTAGTTAGTAGTAGAAAGTAGTATAAGTATGTGTGAGTGTTGTAATAAAAAAGTATCCAAGTGATCCAAAATAAAGATGTAGTATTCAAGTGTTTATCTCTCTAACCCTCAAAAAAGTTTTGTGCTTTGCAAACCAAAACAAAGAGAGAGAGAGAGAGAGAGAGAGAGAGAGAGAGAGAGAGAGAGAGAGATGTGAGGGTTTGAAACAGAGAACAAGAGAGATAGAGAGTTCAAACCTATGAGTGAAAGTGAGAATGTCAACAACAACACACATTTGTTCCTATATAACTACGTAGTTAACTAAAGGATAACCTCAAAAGCCTCTTATAAGAGACAAGGCAATGTGCACAGGTTTTAATTAATATTACAGTGATGACGATGAAAACTCTAAGTGGAGTTTAGGATCATGGATTCTGGGTATAATGGGTAGAGATCATAACCAGAAACAGATGATTTCGTTGTCGATGTTGGTTGATCAGTTACACCAGACGTGCTCGAGCTACCTTGTGTATCAATGTCCCTCAGCTTTGAGATGTTCCAGTTCTGTCCATATAAACCAGGATCTGACATAACCGGTGTTGTTTCAATCACTCCCTCGAGCATTTGCACGGCCTCTGACATTGTTGGTCTCAACGAAGGAGACGAGTTTGTGCAAACGAGAGCAATATTGATCATCCTTACAGCTTCTATTCTGTTGAAATTACCTTCCAGCATTGGATCTACAATCTCATGTATGTCCCCTTTCTGTTGAAGCGTTAGCGCCTGAGATTAAATGTAAAAACGGGTTTCACTAAACTTTATAAATTGCGAATCTGGGGGGATAAAGAGAAAGAAAAGCTCCATGGTTACCCAATCGATAAGCGAGACGTCATCAGCTATTCCCTTCGGTTTTGTATTACTCTTCCCAGTAACAATTTCCATTGCCACAACCCCGAAGCTGTACACGTCCGCTTTCTCTGTTAATTGGCCCCATAGTATATACTCTGGAGCCATATATCCGCTGCATGCATTATAAGAGAAACCAAGACTGAGTTATCTATGTCCTCTTGTAGGAGTGTGGTGTTTATTTTATTCAATTATTACACTTACATGGTTCCTGCAACTTTGGTGCTAATGTGAGTGTGTTCTTCTTCATGGAGCCTAGCCAATCCAAAGTCAGATATCTTTGCATTAAGGTGAGCGTCTAGAAGCACATTAGAGGTTTTTATGTCACGGTGAACCATCCTGATCATCGATCCTTCGTGGAGGAATTCAAGCCCTCTTGCTATCCCAACACAGATTTTTTGTCTTGCTGCCCAGTCCAATTTCAGGGAGCTTTTTCCTGGCAATGGATGTAAACAAAAGAGAAATGATATCACTTAACACTTGATTTGGACTCAAAAACGTTAAAAAAAAAGGCTGAATGACTTTAAGTTACCAGACAACACAAGAGCAAGTGAGTTATTTTCCATGTATTCATACACGAGCATCAACTGATTCTTCTCGACACAACATCCATAAAGCTTGACAAGATTTGGATGAGTCAGACCTGAAATCATGCCTATCTCATTCACAAATTCGCGGTGTCCTTGGCTTGACATGGAAGAAAGCTGCTTGACTGCTATAATAGTCCCATCCAACAGTTCTCCCTGCATTAAGTTTTTCATATCAAAAACCCAAAACAAACATATTTTCTCAACTATCTATGTTTGACATATTTTTTAGCCTGCACTACTTTGAATACGGATCCGAAACCTCCTTCTCCAAGTTTGTTAGCTTGATCAAAGTTGTTTGTTGCAGCTTGCAGTTGTCTCCAAGTAAACCAAACCGTTTGCAGACCCTGAGCTCTCAGATCTATGTCTCAAGGGAAAATCATTAATAATGTTATGAGATAGAGGAATGGATTCATATATAATCTGTGTGAACTCTGATACCTCTTTCTCTCCTGTTCTTTTCTGCTCTGCATCTTTTCAGAGCATATAATCCCAAAGCCAGGAGAGTAATTGTTACTAAGGCACCCGATACTCCGAAATATAGTAGATAATTAGTGTGATGTTTTGTTCTCTCTGCTGCAAATGAGACACTAAAAGTGTAAATATATATATACCAAGTACAGAAATATATCTTTAACAATGTAGTTTTTTGTCTTTGGACCTCCACAGAGTAGCTCCTGACCTATAAGTTTAAAAGATGAATATTATGATTAGGTGGAAGTGGAAGTAGATGAAGGGGAAACACACAAAATAAAAACCATTTACGAAAAAGTAATAATCTGAAATTAAAGTCATTGAGAGAGTCGGATAATTGGAGCAGACAGAGAAGGGTACTTACTGTGACACAAAGAAATTGCAGAGATAAGAGGGCCATAATTTCCTCTGTTTGGAATGAGGGTTGTCCCTTTCCCCGCCCAATACAACCGAATCTCTAACATATGATTGGTCACATTTACAGCTTTCACTTCTTTCACAACAGGCTTCAGGGTCCCATTAGTCTCCTCATTGATGTTAAAATCCTTCAGAAACAAGTCTCCCTAAGAGGGGAGGAAAAGAAAATAAACCTCAATCTATCATTAAAAGAAAACTTCATTAAGTAAAACAGTGACGTTTCACCTGAACATAGACATCAAATATGCGTCTGCCGAGACGGCTGTATAGTTCTTCCTCAGAAAACTGAATCTCCATAAAATGGAGTTTCACATTGTAGGTTCCATTTTCCAAGCAAAACGCATAATAAGAGAGAGAGAGAGCAGATCGACGTGCAGTCTTATAAATACCAGGCAAATTTCCAGATGGTGTTAAATTAGTTGAAAGGATGTATGCGTCGCTTGTAGTAGCATTGGTAAAGTGACCTGTGTTGCTGATTCCCCAGTTTTCAAAGTGATGATTTGTTGCCGCATTGGTTTTGCTGTTGTCAGCTTGATAAGTGATTTTACCAAAGGAGTTTGTAATAGTTACATTTTCTCCACCACAATTTATATGTAGTGATCGCTGATCTACAATCCAAAACAATTATGATTAACCACCAACACAAAAGTAAAGGTGTCTGATTTCTTAATTTATAATGTTAAGAAGGGAATTAACAGGGTAAGCAGACAATGAAATAACAATAAATATTAGGTCAAATATTGAATGCATGCTAGAGATAAGTTAATACAGGTCAATATGTACATACAGTTCCTACAGCTGATTGGACCAGCGCATGGAAGAAGCCCAGCTCTGTATAACAAGACCATCATAGTAATTAGGCATCTCATCAGCACGAGGCCGGCTTTCAGACCAACTCTATTATATTGCCGTATTGGAAAGCAAGAGATTACTCAGTTTAATCCATTATTGTTGCGAGTTAAGGCAGAAGATTGTACTTACAGACTGTTTTTCAAATATGAGCTCCTGTATTTGTTAACGTTACTGATTCAACATAAACTTCATCATGAGCAGGTTATTAACATATAGACGAAGATGTACTCAAGATTATGTTTGTACCTTTTTTCCTGACAGCTAGATGACCATGAGAAATTGTTGTAAGAAAGATCACTATGAAGATTCATGAAATACAGAATTAGTTTGCATGGCCACAAATTTAGAAAACCGACAAGAAGATTAGTTTGCATGGCCACAAATTTCTAAAAGCCATACACACAAGAAAAAAAATCCTGAAACGTACATATAAGGTTTGCTGTTGAGGGAAACACCAGATTCAATGTTTCCAGAAAGCATGTTGCCGGTCAAATAGCTGAACATACATATTGAAACAACAAACAACCAACGTATATATGATTTTGTAATATTCACACTGAAAGGTTTCTTACTCTTTAAAATTAACTATATATATATATATATATATATATATATATAGTACTTACGTATATTTTGGTATGTTCTTTATGCCTTGAACTTCACCAGTCAACTTGTTAAACGATAAATCACTACAGCATATTAACAACTTGTAAATATTGTTTGGTACGAACATAATTGTACCTGCTTATATTCTATCTGTTTGCGTAAAATAGACCGTAAATCTCTTAAAAGATCCTTTCATACTTGCATATGCTGCTCTTTCAAAAGTTTTCATGTGCTTTATGACACTGTGACAATCTATAATTTCACTCAGTCCAAACATATAAATGTTGTTATGACTATACACATCTAGACATATTCAAACTCCTCAGCAGGTAGATGAACATATTGAACAAGCTAGTTTACATGTACATATACATACATAGATATAAAGATTCTGTAACAGGTTTAAACATATCCTATCATATTTGCATATTCGCTCTCACAAAATGTTACTACTATTTTCGTCTCTATAGAATGTGTTTTCACGTGCTGACTCATGCTCATGAGTTCAGAACAATCTTGATTTACACATAAAATTCATATAGTCTAGTTCTACTAAATTTAATTAAGTATAAAAATTTACAATGGCATGAATATGCACATCCAGTCATAGTCAATTATATCTTCAGCAGACAGATGTGGAACACATTATACAACCGAGTTCAGATAAGTGTGAAACTTACTAAGTCTTTGCACATGTCATAAAAAAGAACTTACAGAGTGTTGAGGTTTGGAATCTTCCAGATGTAAGAAGGAATGGGACCAGACAAACCCACATTCCTCAGAATCCTGGAACAGGAATGGAGACATTAGTTTGAACTTTTCAGATAATAGCAAGACGAGAAACAATAAGCTTCAGTGGAAAATAAATACAGGATTTTCATGGCATTGTTGGTTATATTTGGAAAGGATTTTATCCCAGTAGTATCACTAATAGTCCTGCATTAAACGAAAAAACGTTATAACGGTTAAAAACAATCATTCTCATTTTTATAACGGCCCTTTAGCTAATCTATTGAAGATAGTTAATTACAGTGTAGTAAGATTTCCTAGGCGGGCCACTCCATCAGGGATAGGTCCTCTCAGTCCACTTGCATAAAGATGTCTGTTGATCAAAACCAGCACATGTTAGATTGTACGAAGATATAAACTAGAAGAGAAATTACCGTTCGTGATGAAGGAAAAACCAACAGTGTTTTAAGCCGAGACCAGTTGCCAATATATTCTGGGATGATTCCAGTAAAGTTATTGTCAGATACCACACTGCAAAATGAAAACAAACAACTAGTTTAGAGCTTTGGAAAACTAATCTTCTTGAAGTACTGGTTTATAGATTTTATGGACTATCATTACACACACTTAAAAGTAATCGTAGATCAGTTCACAACCAAACTACACATACTACGAAGTAACCAAGCATGTATAAAAGGAAGGAAAAGGCTCAGCACGAAAGCTTTAGTTAAATACACGTTTCAGTTAAACATATGAAATAACTTGTTCCTCAAGGCATCCAGAAAAATGTGTCCCCGTCCTCTAAAAACTTTGCGAATTTGACTGTCTAATCGAAGATTGATTAGCGTATCCACTTAACAAGGCAACCAACTTATAAAAATTTTCATTTACAAATATAGCAACAACTTACAATTCCTCAAGGTTTACTAATCTAGCGAGAGTGCTAGGAAGGCTTCCTGTAAATTGATTGGACGAAAGAAACCTGAAAAATCCCATTTTTACAACAGGATCAAAAGATCAAAAGTTTACCTTTTTCCATAGACCAAAGATTTCATACGCAAAAGATCAGAAAATGATTGGATGTAAGATGTCTGAAAAGCCAAATATATTGGCTTACAATACTCTTAGGTTGGTCAAGTTACCAAGCTCATCAGGAATCGGACCAGAGAAGTGGTTGCCTTCAACCGCACTACAAATTTGATCACATTACTTTAATATTAGCTCTAATGAAAACGCACATAAAGTATATATAACCACAGATGGGGAAGGAGTTTGAGAATGTACAAAGCTTTTAGATTCTTGAAGTTTTGTAACCCAGTTGGTAAATACCCAGACAAACGATTCCCAGAGAGTACGCTGCAAGAAAAATCAAAGTTACTCGCAAATCATGAATATAAAAGCATCAAAGAGAGGAAAGAGAGAGATAGCTAACATCAAAGTGAGGTTTGGCAATGAAGCCCACTCCATTGGAATTTCCCCCGAAAGATAATTTCGGTTTAAGTCACTACAAAGAAGAGCAACATTGAAACATTTCTCAAGGCTGTCTTGAAGATTGATCAAATCAAGTTTTAAACTTAGATTGTTTCTTAACCAACGTAGTTAAAGCTTAATTATTTTTCAACATTTCTTGCAAATTTATTAAACCTTAGACTAATATTCAAGGATTTGTTATATAAACTCTGCGTGGTAGAACTTACATTGACCGAAGATATTGAAGCTTGGCCAACTCAGGTGGAACTTTACCCGAAAGAGTAAAATTCTTGAGAATTCTGTATTTGTTCAAATTAATGCAAAATCGTAAAGAAGACAGGAGAGAAAAGAAGAAGAAGAAGAAAAAGAAGAAGAAGAATAACACTCACAAGTCTGTAATATGACAAGTCGTGTTGTTGTTGAAGCTACAATCACAACCAATGGTGTTGTTCATAAGCGGATTCAAAACAACACCAACTTCTTGTATGATCTTTAGAGTTTTTAAATGGCAAGGGTCTCCATAACTTAGGTTTAATCTCTTTATGCCAAGTGTAGTAGCTATCTCCTCAAGTGCATTCACTGCACAAATGATCGAGTGTATATACATATGGAAAAGTATGATTGTTGTTGCCCTGTAATATATATTAGAAAATTAAGCTTTGAGTTAATACATTCATCTGGATGTAGAGCTGGTGAAGCGGATGTTGTTAGAGTCACGAAGAAGCTTGTGATGATGGTGAAGAAGAGAAGAAGAGCCGAGAAGACAGTCCACATTATTGATGCAAATAATACAGAGCGATTTTTTTGTAGCGTATTTGTTTGGTTAGTCACAGTATTACCATCAACTAGAGATTCAATCAGTGCCATATAATAAAATTCTTATCTACAAATTTTTTACTTTTAAGGTCGTCTTGGGTCGTCGCACAGCTACAAAAAGTAGCAATACATTCATATATGACCAAAAGTTATAATGGTGATGTGAACGCTTGATTTTTCAATGTCTACGTTTAGGTAATTAATTCTACAGACTCAATTATTTATACACCAATTGAAAAGCTTTGCACTTTACAGATCATGTCATTGGACGTTAAAACAACTTCTAAAATCTCATTAAGTATAAGGTCTGACCAGGTTTTTGAAACAGAGGATAAAATTGTAATGGGGAAAGTTCTACATACATTCTTGATTTGGTTAGATATTGATCAGTTTCTCTTTCGTGTCCATTTGTTGCCATCTGTGATCTGACTCAACGCCATCGAGGGAAAGATCAATACAAATGATTTTGGAACCAAATAGAAAATCATAGATTTGATTCAGCAAACACAAGAAACTTTCATGGAAAGATACTATTCCACAAACATTCATAACTAATATAAGGTTTCAGACAACTTTTAGTGATATGACTTTGCAGTTAACTATAAGATATGTCTGGTTATGATCTGCACCTCCACAAACCTCTCACAAGAGACAAGGCAATATGCAAAACCTTTGATATTACAGTGACGAGGAAGAAAACTCTATTGTGGAGTTTGAGTTTTGTGGGTACAGATCATAACCAGACATAGACGATGCCTCTGACGTCCTCTCCCTCGAGCATTTGCACAGCCTCAGACATCAATGGCCTTAACGAAGGATTTGCATTTGTGCAAACAAGCGCAACTTTGATCATCCTCACTGCTTCTTTGCTGTTGAATTCACCTTCCAGCATCGGATCTACGATCTCCATTATGTCTCCTCTCTGTTCTAGGGCCAACGCCTGAGATTTGATGTAAAAAATAGGCTTCGCTGGTAAAAGAAATTACAGATTCAACTCTTAATTGGGAAAGACAAACAAAAACACTCCGTTACCCAATTGATAAGCCAGACGTGCTCAGCACTTCCCTTCTGTTTAGTATTACTCTTCCCACTAACAATCTCCATTGCTACAACCCCGAAGCTGTACACGTCTGCTTTCTCAGTCAAGTGACCCCGTAACGCATATTCTGGAGCCATATATCCACTACAGTATAAGAGAAAATAAGACAAACTCAGAACTTGTAGAAAGACTATTATTTTTCTGTGTCATGGGTGTGTTTTATACAATACTTACATGGTTCCTGCAATTTTGGTGCTGATGTGCGTGTTCTCTTTTTCGTGGAGCCTAGCCAATCCAAAGTCAGATATCTTTGCATTAAGATCGGTGTCTAGAAGCACATTAGGGGTTTTTATGTCCCGGTGAACCATTCTGATCGTCGATCCTTCATGGAGGAATTCAAGGCCTCTTGCGATTCCCACACAGATTTTTTGTCTCGCTGCCCAGTCTAGTTTCAGGGAGCTCTTTCCTGGCAATGGATGTAAACCAAGGAGACACGATATCACTTTAGATGTAATAACATACAGTATATTGTATGTACATTTGATTTGGACTCAAAATGTAAGAAAAACCTGAATGACTTTAAATTACCAAACAACGCAAGAGCAAGAGAGTTATTCTCCATGTACTCATACACGAGCATCAACTGATTCTTCTCGACACAAGATCCATAAAGCTTGACAAGATTTGGATGATTCAGACCTGAAATCATGCCTATCTCATTCACAAATTCACGGTTTCCTTGGCATGACTTGGAAGAAAGCTGCTTGACTGCTATAATAGTCCCATCCAACAACTCTCCCTGCATTAAGTTTCTCATATCAATAAACCACTAAAGCCATATTTTCGTTGGAGAAAAACTTGGTGTCTGATTTAGCATACTTTGAATACTGATCCGAAACCTCCTTCTCCAAGTTTGTTGGCTTGATCAAAATTGTTTGTTGCAGCTTGCAGTTGCCTCCAACTAAAGCAAACAGTTTGTAGACCCTGGGCTCTCAGTTCTGTGTGATCAGGTTCCCAAGGCAAAATCATTAATAATGGTAAAACGAGTCGGCCAATTACCAGAAATGAATTCATACTTGAACTCTGATACCTCTTTCCCTTGTGTTATTCTCTCCTCTGCATCTTCCCCGAATATATATTCCCATAGCAAGGAGAATAATTGTTACCAAGGCACCCGTTACCCCGAAAATTAGTGGATAATTAGTGTGATGTTTTGTTTTCTCCACTACAAATTAAACACTAAAAAGTGTAAATACCATGTATATACACTAAGCTACAGAAAAGTATTTTTAACAAAGTAGTTTTAAATTTTATTTTTCTACCTCCACATCGTTGCTCCAGACTTGAAAATTTTGAAAGATGAACATTATGGCTAGTAGGAAAGAACGAGCATCAAGAAGATAAAGGTGAAGCACAGAAAAGCAACCATATACGAAAAATTAATAATCCGGATTTTTGTCAAGCAGAGACTTGGCAGAGGAGAAGCACACTTACTGTGACACAAGGAGATTGCAGAGATAAGAGGACCATAATTTCCTCTGTTTGGAATGAGGGTTGTCCCTTTCCCGGCCCAATACAACCGAATCTCTAACATATGATTGGTCACATTTACAGCTTTCACTTCTTTAACAAGAGGCTTTAGAGTCCCATTAGCCTCCTCTTTGATGTTAAAATCTCTCAAGAACAATTCTCCCTAACCGGGGAGAATGACAAAGCAAATGAACAATCTTTCATGCTTTTTTTTTGTTTAAAAAAAATTCAGTATATAGTGACGCTTTACCTGAACATAGACATCAAATATGCGTCTGCCGAGACGGCTGTATAGTTCTTCGTCAGAAAACTGAATCTCCATAAAATGGAGTTTCAAATTGTATGCTCCATTTTCCAAGCAAAACGCATAATAAACTAGAGAGAGAGCAGATCGACGTGCAGTCTTATAAAGATCAGGAGAATCTCCAGATGGTGTTAAACTAGTTGAAAGGATGTATGCCTCATCGGCAAAGTCACCAGTGTTACTGATTCCCCAGTTTTTGAAATGCTGATTTGTTGCGGCTTTGAATTCACTGTTATCAGCTTGATAAGTGATTTTACCCAGAGAGGTTGTAATATTCACACTTCTTCCACCACAATTTATATGTAGTGATCGCTGATCTACAATCAACAATGATTATCAGCATTCATACAAAAAGTAGAGGTGTCCGATTTCTTAATGTTAAGATAGAAGAAATTAAGAAAAGTGAGTATGTCAAAATGCGTGTTAGAGGCTCAATATGTACTTACAATTCCTACAGTTGATAGGACCAGTGCATGGAAAAAGCTCAGTTCTGTATGACAATACGAACACAATATTTAGGCATCTAATCACTTCTATTGCTGTGTTCGGAGGCAAAAGATTACCAAGTTTAATCCATTCATGTTTCAAGATAAAGCAGAAAAGTCTACTTACAAATTGTTCTTCAAATATGAGCTCCGGTATGTGTTAATGTTACTGATTCAACAGAGAATGAGACAATAATTATAAACTTCTATATGAGCAAGATTATTTAACAGATATTTATGTATGTACCTCCTTTCCTGGCAGCTAGACGACCATGAGAAATTGTTATAAGAGAGATCACTGAGAGATTCACCAAATGTAGAAACCAACTAGAAGATTAGTATACATGACAGAAGATTTCTCAAGTCATACAAACAAGGGAAATCCTGAAACGTACATATTAGATTCACTGTTGAGGAAAACATTAGAATTGATGCTTCCGGAAAGCATATTGCCCGTCAGATAGCTGTAAGAACATGTCAAAAGTATAAATTATCCGCAATGGTTCTATGATATTCACATTGAAAGTACTTACGTATATTGTGGTACTCTTTGTACTCCATGAACTTCACCAGTCAACTTGTTAAACGATAAATCACTGCAGCAAACAACATGTACAGAACAAATGAATATCTTTTCATATGAACGTAATTGAGTAAATATTATCTATATTTGGATATATAAATATGTAAATTCTGCAGAAGTTTTAAATAGATCATGTCATACTTCATATCACTCTCACAAAAAGTTACTGTTTCCTCTCTATGATATCTATTTATGTGCTTACCCATGATTCCAGGAAAATCAATATTTACACCTAGAACTGATATAGTCATAGGCAAACATCTCAACTGCAGGTGGAACATATTAAACAACCTAACTTTGAAATTTAGTCACCAAAAAGAACTTACAGAGTTCTTAAGTCCGGCTTATTCCAGATGTAAGAAGGAATTGGACCAGACATACTCACATTCCTCAAAATCCTGAAACAGGAGACTTTAGTTTGACATTCTCAGAAAAAATTACGCTTCATTGGCAAACACATACAGGTTTTTGATGACGTTGCTAGATATATTAGGAAAGAAGTTTATCCCAGTCGTATCACTAATACTCCTGCATATGAATTTACATATCGCTTAAAACATCAGTCTCGTTTCAAGTTTCCTTTTGCTAATATATTGAAAGTAGTTAATTACAGTTCAACAAGATTTTCTAGGCGGGCGACTGCATCAGGAAAAGGTCCTTTCAGTCCACTTGCGTATAGATCTCTGTTAATCGTAACCGACACAAGTTAGATGACACTGAAACACAAACTATAAGAGAAATAACAATTAGTGATGATGGACACAATCTTACAGCCATTCAAGCCGAGACCAGTTGCCAATATATTCCGGGATGATGCCAGTGAAGTTATTGTCACATATCCTGCTGCATAGTGAAAACAAACAACTAGTTTAGAGCTTTGTTAAACTCTACTACGAAGTAAGATAAACAAACCATACCTAAACTCAAGGAAAATTCTCAACGCAAAAAAAAAGCTCTAATCAACACCTTGTTCAAAGTTTCCAACGAAATACATCCGCTCAGAAACTTGAAAAATTTACTAGTCTTTCAGTCAGTTAAAAAGGGATAAACGTTTTGAAAACTTTCATTGCTAAGTAGAGCAACAACTTACAATTGCTCAAGGTTTACCAGTCTAGCGAGAGTGCTTGGAAGGCTTCCCGTAAATTGATTGGACGCAAGATCCCTGCAAAACCCAGTTTCAGAAAAAATCAAAACTGGACCTTTTTTTTTTTCCATAAAAACCAAAGTGTATTGGGGTTAAGATGCAAAATGGTCTTACAATTGTGTTAGATTGGTTAAGTTACCAAGCTCATCAGGAATGGAACCAGAGAACTGGTTGGCTTCAATTCCTCTGAAAATTTCACCACATCACCGTAATATTAAAGTCAAATCAAAAGGTATATGAAACAATTTGAAACGTACAAGTATGTCAGATTCTTGAAGTTTTGCAATCCAGTTGGTAAATTCCCAGATAAACGATTCGCGCAGACTGAGCTGCGAGCAAAAAATCAAAGTTACTCACGTATCATGTTGAAGCATCGGAGAGAGAAAAGAGAGAGAGAGAGAGAGAGAGAGCTAACATGAAAGTGAGGTATGGCAATGAAGCCCACTCCATTGGGATTGTGCCCGATAGGTAGTTTAGGCACAAGTCTCTGCAAACATGAGCAAAAAAAAAAAAATAGCTTGAAATATTTTGGTCATACTTCTTTTTGGTGATTCTCTCTATAGAGGTTTGGTTGATATCTCAAAATTTAAGAACTTAAAATAATTATAATAATAAAAAATTATAATAATGGAAAAAAAATCTCCAAATCGATTTGGGGGTTAGGGTTTGGGAAGAAAAAAAGAGACAAACGAAAAGGAAGAAGAGAAAACAGAGAAACAAAGAGAGAGGAAGAAGAGAGACAAAGAAGAAGAGAGACAAAGAAGAAGAAGAAGATATCGATTTGGGGATTTCTTTTCCGTTATTTCAATTTTTATTACAAATTTTTATTATTTTAAATCTTAAAGAAATAAAAAATAGCATAAGTTGGTTAAACAGGGTAAACTGTACTGTTTTTTTTTTTTTTTTTTTTTTTTTGATAACCCATGTATCTCAAACCCAATGGGCCCAGACTAGCCCACTGCGTGCGTCCCGAAGGCGACAAGAGTAGTTCCTGGAGGCCGCATAGCCCGATTTTAAATTGTCTGCGGTGGCCACTTAAGGTGTTTGCAGCCGTGGGATTCGAACCCGGGATTATTGGGAATTTCACCCTCAGCCCGAAATCCTTCCTACCACTGGCCCACCTATGAGTGGTTAGGTAAACTGTACTGTTAACGACTCCTTAGCCTAGAAATTACTTTTTTGGCTAAAAAATCCAAATGATGGGTATTTTTTGTTTAATAAAAGTTGTTGTTTTAGCATTTTTAGCATATATAGATTACCAACCATGGATTAGTTGTGCAAAACCTCCGACTAATCATCAATTCTTTAAACAAAACTCAAAACTTACATCTTCTGGAGATATCGAAGCTTGGCCAACTCAGGCGGAAGTTTCCCTGAAAAACTCGTAAACTTGAGAATGCTGTGATTGTTCAAGTACAACAAAAAGAATTAGAATAGGAGAGGATAAAAATCTGACAAGAGAGCACAAATTAAAGATTAACACTCACAATTCTGTAATATGACATGTCGTGTTGTTCTTGAACGTACAATCACAATCAATGGTGTTGACCATCTCCGATTTCGAAATAACATCAATCTTTAGAGTTTTTAAATGGCAAGGGTCTCCATAACTTAGGTTTAATCTCTTTATGCCAAGTGTATTAGCTATCTCCTCAAGCGCACTGACTGCCCAAATTTAAAACGAACAAACAAATTATCGATTTATATATATAAAACACAGATGTTAGTTAACCTTGATAATGTAAGAATTAAAACCTTGATAATGTAAGAAATAAACTTGAGTTAGTCATTTGAATTAATACATTCATCTGGATGTAGAGCTGGTGAAGCGGATGTTGTTAGAGTCACGAAGAAGCTTGTGATGATGGTGAAGAAGAGAAGAAGAGAAGAAGAGCCGAGAAGACAGTCCACATTATTGATGCAAATAATACAGAGCGATTTTTTTGTATGCGTATTTGTTTGGTTAGTCACAGTATTACCATCAACTAGAGATTCAATCAGTGCCATATAATAAAATTCTTATCTATTGACTATTGTTAAGGTCTTCTTGGGTCGTCGCATAGCTACAAAAGTAGCAATACATACATATATGACCAAAAGTAATAATGGTGATGTGAACGCTTGATTTTTCAATGTCCCCTTGTACGTTTAGGTAATTATACAAACTCAATTATTAATTAATCTTGAGTATACATTCATCTGGATGTAGAGCTGGTGAAGTGGATGTTGTTAGAGTCACGAAGAAGCTTGTGATGATGGTGAAGAACAGAAGAAGAGCCGAGAAGACAGTCCACATTATTGATACAAATAATATACAGCGGTTTTTTTTGTATGCGTACTATCAATAAGAGTATCAATCAGTGCCATATAATAAAATGAGTTAACAAAAATGCCATGAACAGTATTTTTTTTTAATTTTATCTATTGACTATTGTTAAGTTCTTCTTGGGTCGTCGGCTACAATTAAGTTGATAATGATGCGAATGCTTTATATTCAATGTCCCCTTGTATGCATCGAAATTTCTCTATCTTACAATTGAAAAGCACAATTGATCATATATGGGAGCATTATGGAAATAGTAATACCGAGTAATTTTGTATTTTTATATGTAATTTTATAAATCATTTTATGTTTTATGTAATATTGTTTTAAGTTTATATATGATATTGTATTATCATGTAAAAACATTTTTTTTAATATTGTTTGATATAACTATTTTGTAATGTATGTTTTATATTTATTTTGAAAGTTTTATGATGATAATTAGTTATTGTTAATATTAAGGACTATAATGCAAATTTTAAAAGTTTTAGAAATAAATTTGAGGGTGTATCATTGGAGTAAGTCACCCTCAACCCCTTATTTTAAGGGTGTACTCCCTTTTAAATGAGGATGCTTGTTGGAGATGCTCTTAGAACTCGTGTCACTGGACATGAGCGCAACTTCTGAACTCTCATTAAGTACAACTAACGTAGAATCACCCATTTAATCCCACAATCATGGGGAATTGATCATTCAAGAAAGTTTATTCAAGTTCGTGATTTTGATGAAATAATTATAAATTTATTTTTGCATATGCCATAGTTTAAACTTTTGAATACGAACAAAATTACCCATAAATGGATGTATGATTTTGAGTGAAAAAGTCTCGTTTTATGTAGAACACATCCTATATCACAAAAATGCATTGCATTGTATGTTTTTTTTTTGTCAACATTTGGGCCATAACTGGTTTAAAATTAACACATCCTATATCACAAAAACAAGTTTAATATGTTTTTTTGCATTGCATTGTATGTGTTCCATAGTTTTCAAAAATTAGCAAAATTATATTAAACTTGTTTGACAAAAAAAAAAAAAAGCAAAATTATATTAAACTTAACCCATATTCTACATGCAAATCCAAAATAAAAAAAAACCTATCCCAAAATATTAAGTTTTTTTTTTTTAACACTATTAAGTTTTATTCCCTAAAATTAAACTCTAAATCCAAAAATAGTTTATTCCTCGAATAAATATAACATATAATAAAATATTATTATGCTCTATAATATAGAATGATGTACACAGTACAAAATCTTTTAGAAACTTTTCTAAATTTAAAATGATGGCATACACGACGTAATTTGCATATGCCATGTTTTGAAATTTTAAAAAGGACAAAATTTGCAAAAAAAAAACATAAGTGAATCTAAGTAAGCATGAGCCCGTATAGAAAGGCATACAGTATAATGGAATGATACTCTGTGTTATGCATTAATGTTACTTAAAATTACGTATCCATTTTTGAGAAATTTGTGTACGCTTAAAATAATTTAAATTATGGCATGTGCAGAAAGAATCTATAATTAAAAATTAAAAATGAAACCTTTCCAAGTAACAGACAACCCTAGCGTAGAGATAATTGGCGGGACCGTCTACACTACTCTCTAGCTAGTAAAGACAATGGACTCGGGACTGAGTGGGTACAGATCATTAACAGATTCAGAGGATGACGGAATCGACACGATATAATCAGAAGACAAAGGTGATGGCTTGAAACGCAAGTCATCAGCATACCCTCCAGGGTCTGATATGATCTGTTCTATCTCTGTCTCCCCCTCAAGCATCTTTACAACTTCCGACATGATTGGCCTTAATGTCGGAGACTTGTTGGAGCATAAAAGTGAAACCTTTATCATTCTCTCTGCCTCCGTCACATCGAACATTCCTTCCAGCCTCGGATCCAGAATCGCTGCGAAATCCCCTTTCTTCTGCAGCACGAATGCCTGAAATTGAAAATTAAGAAACCTTTTTACTTGAGAGAAAGCAGAGTTCTTGTGGAGAAAAGGACTGAATAAGTACCCAATCGAGAAGGCCAACACAACATTCGTCATCTGGCGTGTATTTTGTGTTGCTCTTTCCGCTAACAATCTCCATTGCTACCACACCGAAGCTGTAAACATCTGCCTTTTCTGTTAGGTGACCCCTCATTGCGTATTCAGGAGCCATATAATAATCCTCTGCAACAAAAATAACACTAACTTTGGGTTAGTTGAGAAGTTAGATGCTACATGATT
Source organism: Erysimum cheiranthoides (assembly GCA_011420285.2). Lineage (NCBI taxonomy): Eukaryota > Viridiplantae > Streptophyta > Magnoliopsida > Brassicales > Brassicaceae > Erysimum > Erysimum cheiranthoides. The sequence goes on along the minus strand of CM022176.2, from coordinate 13,822,600 downwards.
GGAAAAAGTGTCAAGTGCAGGTCTTGTAGCAACCAAAGCATCAGACTTTGTGAAGGAGGAACCGAGCTATCGGTCTAAAACATATTATACATTTAGACTGGAAGAGACTTCAAATCAAGAAATGAATATAATTTACGAGACACTACTTGAGTTTGAGGTCACAAATGAAAGAAATGGGTTATGTTCCTGACACTAGGTTTTATCGTACTTTAATTCTGGTGATGGAGAATTAAGAAGGGGTTATGGTTACTCTTTTGTGTCTGTTGGATGCCATCTGAGTCAATCCCATGGAAATGAGTTCAGAAAAGTGTTCAATCAAAGTGAGAAGAAAGAGATTTTGATATAGTGAGCACTAGAGACTTTCATAGAAAGATATAATTTGAGTTTGACAAACATACATAGAGAAACGAAGCTAACACGTAAAGTTTTAAACAACTTTAATGAGATAACTATTTGATAACTTCACAAACCTTTCTTCTCTCGCAAGAGACAAGGCAATGTGTACAGCTTTTGATATCACTCTGACGAAGGAGAAAGTTCTACTGTGGAGTTTAGGATAACAGATTCTGGGTTTAATGGGTAGAGATCATAGCCAGAAACAGAGGATTTTATTGTTGTTGTCGTTTGATCAGTCACACCAGACGTGCTCGAGCTACCATGTGTATCAACGTCCCTCAGCTTTGAGATGCTCCAGTTGTGTCCATAAAAACCAGGATCTGACATAACCTGTGTTATTTCGATCTCCCCCTCAAGCATTTTCACGGCCTCTGACATTGTCGGCCTTAAGGAAGGAGATGAGTTTGTGCAAACAAGAGCAACTTTGATCATCCTTGCTGCTTCTTTGCTGTTGAATTCACCTTCGAGCATTGGATCTACGATCTCCATTATGTCCCCGGTCTGTTGCAGGGTCAGCGCCTGAGATTTGATGTAAAAAGGGGTTTAGTAAACTTATGGAAAACTGATGGAAACAGATTATACACAGATTCAACTACATAAATTGTAAAGCGAATGGGCTAAAGAGAAGCTGTATGGTTACCCAATTGATAAGCGAGACGTGATCATCACTTCCCATCTGTTTCGTATTATTCTTCCCGCTAACAATTTCCATTGCCACAACCCCGAAGCTGTAGACGTCTGCTTTCTCTGTCAATTGACCCCATAATGCATATTCCGGAGCCATATATCCGCTTCAGCATTAGAGAAACCAATGATGAGATATTTCTTCAACCATGGTGCGTTTTAGTTTAATGTTCTATACTTACATGGTTCCTGCAATTTTGGTGCTAATGTGACTGTGTTCTGCTTCATGGAGCCTAGCCAACCCAAAATCAGATATCTTTGCATTAAGGTCGACGTCTAGAAGCACATTCGTAGTTTTTATGTCACGATGAACCATCCTACTCATCGATCCCTCGTGGAGGAACTCAAGCCCTCTTGCGATTCCGACACAGATTTTTTGTCTTGCTGGCCAGTCCAATTTTTGGGAGCTCTTTCCTGCCAAAGGATGCAAAACCAAAGAGATAAGATGTCGTTTTAAATGGAATAACATATATGTACACTTAAATTAGACTCAAAGCGTAGAAAAAGCTAAATGCCATTAACTTACCAAACAGGGCAAGAGCAAGGGAGTTATTTTCCATGTACTCATACACGAGCAGCAACTGATCCTTCTCGACACAACATCCATAAAGCTTGACAAGGTTTGGATGATTCAGACCTGAGATCATGCATATCTCATTCACAAATTCGCGGTTTCCTTGGCATGACTTGGAAGAAAGCTGCTTGACTGCTATGATTGTTCCATCTGGCAGCTCTCCCTACATTAAGTTTCTCATATCAGTAACCTACTAGTTAAAGCCATATTTTCTCACGTGCCTACGTTTGAGAAGAAGTTGGTATCTGATTTAGCATACTTTGAATACGGATCCGAAACCTCCTTCTCCAAGTTTGTTGGCTTGATCAAAATTGTTTGTTGCAGCTTGCAGTTGCCTCCAACTAAAGCAAACAGTTTGTAGACCCTGGGCTCTCAGTTCTGTGTGATCAGTTTCCCAAGGGAAAATCATTAATAATGGTAAAACGAGTCGACCATGTACCAGAAATGGATTCATACTTGAACTCTGATACCTCTTTCCCTTGTGTTATTGTGTCCTCTGCATCTTCCCCAAACATATATTCCCATAGCAAGGAGAAAAATTGTTACCAAGGCACCCGAAGCCCCCAAAATTAGGGGATAATTAGTGTGGTGTTTTGTTTTTTCCGCTGCAAATGAGACACTAACAGTTTAAATATATATACATTTACATCAGACATAAACCAACTATAAAAAGAAAATTTAAACAAAGTAGTTTTCTTTGTATTTGAACCTCCGCAACGTGGCTCCTGACCTGAAGTTTAGAAAGATGAATATTATATCATTACGTGGCAGGAAGGAGTGTCAAGATGATGAAGGGAAAGCACAAAAAAGCAACCATATACAAAAAGGTAATAATATGAAGTTCACTCTCAAATGTGAAGAAAGCAATACGATAAGGAGTGAGGTTACTGATGCAGAAACTTGAGATAGTCAAATAATTTGGATTTCGAAAAGCAGAGGAGAAGGGTACTTACTGTGATGACACAAGGAGATAGCAGAGATAAGAGGACCATAATTTCCTCTTTTGGGAATGAGTGTTGTCCCTTTTCCCGCCCAATACAACCGGATCTCTAACATATGATCGATCACAGTCACATTCATGGTTTTCACAACAGGCCTCAGAGTGTCATTAGCCTCCTCTTTGATGTTGAAATTTTTCAAAACCAATACATCCTAACAAGCGAGAAAAAAAAAAGACTTTCAATCTTCCATGCAACTTATTTTCAAGGACGATTAAAAAAGAGCAATTATTCAGTAAATCGTTCGTTATACCTGAATATAGACATCAAATATGCGTCTACCGGCATGAGTGTATAGTTCTTTATCCAAAAACTGAATCTCCATAAAATGAAGGGTCACATTGTAGGGTCCATTTTCCAAGCAAAACACATAATAAACGAGGGAGAGAGCAGATCGTCGTGCAGTCTTATAAAGCTCAGGATAATCTCCAGATAGTATTAAATCAGTTGAAAGGAAGTACTCATCAGTAACACTAGCATCATCGGAAAAGTCACCTGTGTTACTGACTCCCCATTTTCCGAAGTGCTGATTTGTTGCAGCGTTGGTTTGATGACTGTTATCAGTTTGATAAGTTATTTTACCGAAGGAGTTCCTAATAGTTACATTTTCTCCACCACAATTTATATGTAGTGAACGCTGATCTACAATACATAATAAGCACCACCATCAGAAGAAAAAATAGAGGTTTCCGTATAAAAGAAAGAAGGGGTGAACAAAAGTGAGCAAGTCAAATCATCTAATGCATGTTAGAGATAAGTTAGAACGGCTCAGTATAAACTTACATTTCCTGCAGTTGACTGGAGCCGTGCATGGAAGAAGCCCAGTTCTGTATGACAAGATGATCAGAATACTTAGGCATCGCATTTGCACGAGATATTCAAAGCATTTCTATTGCCATATACGAAAGCAAGAGATTGTTAAGCTTTTTTTTTTTTTGTCGCCACATAAAGCAGAGTGTACTTACATATTGTTCTTCAAGTATGAGCTCCGGTATTTGTTAATATTACTGATTCAACCGAAAGGAGAGCATAAAAAAATATGTAGAAGACGTATCCTACCCTAGCATAAACAAAGTGAGAGCATAAACAAATATTTCATGCTCTTACCTCTCCTCCTGGCAGCTAGACGGCCATGAGAAATTGTTATAAGAGAGATCGCTGTGAAGATTCACCAAACATAGTATTCCGACAAGAAGATTAGTTGACATGGTAGAAAATTTCTCAAGTCATACAAACAAGTGAAGGCCTGAAACGTACATATTAGATCTGCCGTTGAGTAAAGAACCAGATTGAATGTTTCCGGAGAGCATATTGCCAGTCAAATAGCTGAAGGTACATGTCGAATGGTAAATTATACAGAGTAATTCTGTGGTAATCACATAAAAAGATCTTTAACTCCTTTAAATTCTCATCTTGGGATTATAGTACTTACATAAATCTTGGTGCTTTGTGTACTACTTGAACTCCACCAATCAACTTGTTAAATGATAAATCACTGCAGCAAACAACGTGTAAAAATAAATTAATTTCTTATGATAGAAACGTAATTCCGTAAATATTGTTATATTTCTTATGAATTTCATATCACTCTTACAACAGGTTACCTTCTTTTTTTCTACAATGTTCTTTCATGTGCTTACCCATGAGACCATGATAATCTCAATGTGTTTTTTCATTTTTTCACATAGATGTGATATATATAGTTGAGTAACTTTAAGCATACAACCCTACAGTATAAGCATCTAGTCCTAGGCCAACTCGTCAGCAGGTAAATGTGGAAGATAATGAACAAGGTATTTTGGTATGTTTCAGACTTACAAACTCGTATTAAATACAATAAAGGATACTTACAGAGTCCTTAAGTTTGGCATATTCCAGATGTAAGCAGGAATTGGACCAGACAAACTCACATTCCTCAAAATCCTGGAACAGGAACGAAGACTTAAGTTTGACATCCTCAGAAAAAATCAAGCCTCAAGACGCGAAACAAAAAAGCTTCGGTGGGAAATACATACAGGTGTTTGATGACTTTGCTAGATATATTCGGAAAGGAGTTTATCCCAGTTGTATCACTAATCCTCCTGCATACATAGCTTAAAACATCAGCTTCATTAGAATGATCATTTTGTTAATTTATTGAAAATAGTTAATTACAGTTCAGCAAGATTTTCTAGGCGGGCCACAGCATCAGGAATAGGTCCTTTCAGTCCACTTGCGTACAATTCTCTGTTAATGGTAACCGACACAAGTTAGATGACACTGAAACACAAACTATAAGAGAAATTACAATTGGTGATGATGGACAATCTTACATTTTTTTAAGCCGGGACCAATTGCCAATAAATTCCGGGATGATGCCAGTGAAGTTATTGTCAGATATCCTACTGCATAATGAAAACAAACAACTAGTTTAGCTAGAGCTCTGTTAAACTTATCTACTTATACTAGTTTATTTCTAAGTTTATAAGTTTTCTGGATTATCTCTTGACACACTTAAGTAAGCCTTTCGTAAGTGTCGAACCAATTCACTACTACTAAGAAACAAAGTTACTAGTCTTCAAGTCTTTTTATAAAAGAGCATTTCACTGCTAAGTAGAGCAACCACTTACAATTTCTCAAGGTTTATGAGTCTAGCAAAAGTGCTAGGAAGGTTTCCTGTAAATTGATTTGACGCAAGTTCCCTGCAAAACCCAGTTTCAGGAAAGATCAAAACTTTTTATTTGATTTTTTTCCCCCAAAAAACCAAAATATTGTAGTTTTGAAGAATGGTTAAAATGCAAATTAAAGGGTCTTACAATCCTATTAGGTTGATTAAGAAACCAAGCTCACCAGGAATCGGACCAGAGAACTGATTTGCTTCAACACTTCTGAAAATTTCATCACATTACTGAAATATTAGGTGAAATCAAAAGGTATATACTGTATGTATAGGAGTTTGAGACGTACAAGTATGTCAGACCCTTAAAGTTTTGCAACCAAGTTGGTAAATTCCCAGACAAACGATTTGCGCAAAGCGAGCTGTGAGAAGATTCAAGGTTACTCGCGAATCATGATGATAAAGAATGGGAGAGAGAGAGAGAGAGAGAGAGAGAGAGAGAGAGAGAGAGCTAACATGTAAGTGAGGGATGACATTGAAGCCCACTCCATTGGGATTGTGCCTGAGAGGTAGTTTCGGCACAAGTTTCTGCAAAGACAGAGCGCAAAACTCGCTTGAAATTTTGGTCATGCTTCTCTTTGGCGATTCTCTCATCTCTCATCTCTCATCTCTCAAATTTTTAGGTCGTTTTTGATAAATTCAAATTCTTGGGTCGTTTTTCTTTATTTTGTAAAACCACGGTTAAGATTAGTCGTATGAACAAAAAAAAATAAAATTTAAACAGTAAAACGCCTTAAAATTATTTTAAGGTTTTAAAATTTAAGTGTGAGAAGTTATGAATTAGAATTAACCCTTAACAAGTTAATTGGTGTAGGTATTTGTTGGGGGAAATTTTCCAATAGTTACTTATTTTCATCTCCCTTTGTTAACTATATACATACAGTATTTTTTTTTTGGTAGGAACTATATACATACAGTATAACCTCTATAAATTAATACTCGATAAATTAATAATTCGCTAAATTAATATATTTTTTAATCCCAAATTAGTTTTTTTAGTTTATTTAGTGTATCTATAAATTAATAATTTTGATAAATTATTAAAATTTTATAAATTACTATGATCCCAACATTATTAATTTATAGAGGTTTTACTAACACATTAACATTTACTTTCCGAAACTGATTTTTATACTTGACCAATGACCACAATTGTCTTTTTCTAAATATATGAATATATTTTATGAAAAATGGTTGCACTTATTTTTCTGCGTTATCCTTATCAATGTTTTTTGTTAAAGGGTTTTCTTTAATAAATATAATAAAAGTACAATTTTTTTTTAAAAAAAAAAAAAACCTAACCGGAATTTTTCTGGTTCTCCTTTATTAATGTCGCACTTATTTTCTTAATATATTTCATAATTTTATTTACCTTTCTGTCTGTTAATTAAGGAGAATTGCCCATAAGAAATTACTGTTTTAGCAAAAAAAATCTGAATGTCTTTACCAAAAAAAAAAAAAAAAAAATCTGAATGTTGAGTATTTTTTTGTAATAAAAAGGTTGGAGTATTTTGTCCAAAATGTTTTGGAAAAAAAAAAAAAAAAAAAAAACCTCCCAACTTACATCTTCTGGAGATTTCGAAGCTTGGCCAACTCAGGCGGAAGTTTCCCTGAAAGACTCGTAAACTTGAAAATTCTGTGATTATTCATGTATAGAAAAAAGGATTTAGAATGGAAGAGAATAGAGATCTGATAAGAGAAGAAAAAAAAAAATTTAAAACTTACAATTCTGTAATATGACATGTCGTGTTGTTGTTGAAGGTACAATCACAGACAATGGTGTTGTTCATATCCGATTTCGAAACGACATCAGTCTTTAGAGTTCCTAAATGGCAAGGGTCTCCATAACTTAGGTTTAGTCTCTTTATGCCAAGTGTAGTAGCTATCTCTTCAAGCGCACTGACTGAGCAAATTTTAAACAAACAAATTATCCATTTATATATATATATATATATATATATATAACACAGATGATATTGTAAGAATTAAACTTGAGTTAGTCTTTCGAGTTAATACATTCATCTGGATGTAGAGCTGGTGAAGCGGACGATGCTATTAGAGTCCCCAAGAAGCTTGTGATGATGGTCAAGAACAGAAGAAGAGCCGAGAAGACGGTCCACATTATTGATACAAATAATACAGAGGTTTTTTTGTATGCGTATTTGTTTGGTTAGTCACAGTATTACGTACCATCAACAAGAGATTCAATCAGTGCTATATAATAAAATTCTTATCTATAAATTTTAACTTTGAAGGTCTTCGTCGTCGCACAGCTACAAAAGTAGTAATACACATATGACCAAAAGTTATAATGGTGATGTGAAGGCTTGATTTTTAAACTTTTGAATACGAACAAAAGTACTCATAAATGGATGTACGATTTTGAGTGAAAAAGTCTCGTTTTATGTAGAACACATAGAATGAAATTATATATCACAAAAATGCTTTCCATTATATGTGTTCCATAGCTTTTAAAAATTAGCAAAACTATATTAAACTTAACCCGTATTCTACATGCAAAATCCAAAATCCTATCCCAAAATATTATTTTTAAAGTCAAACTAAACTTTAAATCCAAAAATGGTACATTATATGTAACACATAATGAGATATAATTATTTTCTAATATAGAATGATGTATACGATGAATCGGTCATTGCCGTTTGACATCTAGTATCTTTTACCTTGAGGCATCATCTAGAAAAAATTTCAAAATTGTTTATTATTTCATTGATTCCAAAAACTTAATTATTTTTGTTGATGTTGATTGACTAATTGTTATTTGCTTCCATGTTTTTTATTCTTTTTTTTAACATGAGACTAAAACTAAGGATTTACTTAATTCATGTAATTCCTAACTTTTTCATTTTTAATGAAATATTTACATTTTTATCAAAAACAAAAAAGAAAAAAAAAAAGAATGATGTATACTTAGATTCAATTGTCCAAATCTTTTAGAAACTTGTTAAAAAAAAAAAACATAAGTGAATCTAAGTAAGCGTGAGCCTATATAGAAAGACAACTAATGGAATGTGTGTTATTGAGATTGTTACTTAAAATTACGTATCCATTTTTTAGAAATTTGTGTATGCTTGAAATAATTCAAATTATAGCATGTGCAGAAAGAATCTATAATTAAAAATGAAGACCTTTCCAAGTAACAGACAACCCTAGCGTAGAGATAATTGGCGGGACCGTCTACACTACTCTCTAGCTAGTAAAGACAATGGACTCGGGACTGAGTGGGTACAGATCATTAACAGATTCAGAGGATGACGGAATCGACACGATATAATCAGAAGACAAAGGTGATGGCTTGAAACGCAAGTCATCAGCATACCCTCCAGGGTCTGATATGATCTGTTCTATCTCTGTCTCCCCCTCAAGCATCTTTACAACTTCCGACATGATTGGCCTTAATGTCGGAGACTTGTTGGAGCATAAAAGTGAAACCTTTATCATTCTCTCTGCCTCCGTCACATCGAACATTCCTTCCAGCCTCGGATCCAGAATCGCTGCGAAATCCCCTTTCTTCTGCAGCACGAATGCCTGAAATTGAAAATTAAGAAACCTTTTTACTTGAGAGAAAGCAGAGTTCTTGTGGAGAAAAGGACTGAATAAGTACCCAATCGAGAAGGCCAACACAACATTCGTCATCTGGCGTGTATTTTGTGTTGCTCTTTCCGCTAACAATCTCCATTGCTACCACACCGAAGCTGTAAACATCTGCCTTTTCTGTTAGGTGACCCCTCATTGCGTATTCAGGAGCCATATAATAATCCTCTGCAACAAAAATAACACTAATTGCTATTGAAACATCATCTTATGTTGGATTCATCTGTATGACTGACTATAAGACTAACATTGTTCCAGCAACTCTGGTGGTAATGTGACTCTGATCATCTTCATGGAGCCTTGCCAACCCGAAATCTGATATCTTTGAGTTTAGATCCTTGTCAAGTAGAACATTTGTCCCTTTAATGTCTCTGTGAATTATCTTAACTGCTGAATCTTCATGAAGGAAAGCAAGCCCTCTCGCGATTCCTAAGCATATTTTGTGTCTTGTTCCCCATTCTAGTTTCAGACAGCTTCTTCCTGCTCCGACAGTTTACAATCAAACAATCGATCTCAAGAAAGAAGAGAATGCAGTCAAAGGATTTGGTCTAATCATCTATCAGATAATTTACCAAATAATGCATCAGAAAGACAATTGTTCTCCAAGTACTCATAGACAAGAAGCAGCTGATTTTTCTCAACACAGCATCCATAAAGCTTCACAAGGTTTGGGTGCTGCAGGCAAGGGATCATACCGATCTCATTTACGAACTCTTTGTTGCCTTGATGTGATTTGGAAGATAGCTTCTTTACCGCAATCAATGTTCCATCTGGTAATCTCCCCTGCATTGTCAAAGTTTTGGCTTTAAAGTCATCAGTTTTTAGGAATACTAACATTGATTTTTCTTAGAGCTTGAAGACTCTCTTGTACCTTATAAACAGATCCAAAGCCGCCTTCTCCAATCTTGTTTAAGGGATCAAAATCGTCGGTCGCAACTTTTAGTTGCCTCAAACTAAAGGAACCTGTTATTAGATCAGGTCCCTTAAGCTCTTTATATAAAAAAAGAATATCAGACAACATAACTTTACAAGTGAATCAGTACCTCGTTCTGATGCATTTGCATTGGTAACACACTTTCTCCAACATAATGCGCCAAGGAGCAAGAAAGCAAGAAAGACTGCTAAGCCGAGAATAAGAGGATATTTTGTTTGTTTATGATCTTTTTTTACTGAAAGAATCTGCACTGGAACTGAAGGTGGTCAAAAGAAAACAAAGAGAAAAGATTAACCCATATTCAGGCTTTAGCAGGAAAAAAAAGGACTCAAAGACTTGAGATTTCTTCTTCATACCACCGCATTCAGATTCTAAACCTGATAAAACAAGAACAAGTAAACCATTAGGATAAAAAATTCTGAGGGAAAACGTGATGTTCACTTCAACAGAACTTTACTTACTGGGACAAACTGAGACTGCAGAGATAAGAGAGCCATAGTACCCTCTTTCAGGAATGAACATCGTGCCTTTCCCTGCCCAGTAAAGCCGTATCTCTAAAGTGTTATCAGTCACGGTCATGTTTACTTCTCTTATAACTTCTTTGTGAGTTCCATTAGCATCCTCTCTGATGCTGAAATCCTCCCAAATCAACTTCCCCTGAACAGATATTAAAGTTCAAACTTCAAGAATTGGCTAAAAATGCTGAAAAGGGGTTCTTAAAGAATCCGCAGCAAAAGACTCTATGTACCTGTATGTAGATGTTAAAAACCCGTTTCGCTAGTCTAGCGTATGGTTCCTCATCTGAGAACTGAATCTCTGCAAAATGCAGTTTCACGTTGTAGCTTCCATTTTCGAAGCAAAATGCAAAGTAAGCCAAACTCAGGGGAGAACGCCGAGCTGTCTGATAAAGCTCAGGATATTTAGCTGATACTACAGATTTTGATGAAACTGAGTATCTATCATCGGTTACTGCATCATCCATAAAGTCACCAGTGTTGCTGAATCCCCAGTTTGTGCTATGATAGTTCATAGCTGAACCTGTATGTCCATAGTTATCACCCTGGTACAGAAACTTTCCACGAGAGTTTTCGATAGTTACATTAGGTCCCCCACAGTTTATATGCAGCGATCTACTATCTGTGGAAAGCAAGTAAACAATTTCCAATTCATATGCAGAAACTCGAAAATGGGTATTTGGAAAAGCAAAAGAACCTACAATTTTGGCATTGCTTTATGGCGGAACATGGAAGAAGTCTGGTTCTGTAATACGAACAACAATTATATAATTAACAGTACACGAAGTGTCCAGTGATTAATAAGATTGACAAAATGTTCTTACAGAGTATTTCTTGAGTGTGAGCTCTCATATGTCTTTATATTCCTGCATGTAAACAAATGTTCAAAGCATCCAGGAAGTAAGTTTAACAAGCCAAAAGTAGATAACAAGAAAAAAACATACTTCCTCTCTTCGCAGATTGGAGACCACGTGAAATTGTTATAGGAAAGATCACTGTGCATATTATGAAATGAATATTGGAGCCATGAAGCAAAAGAGCGATTAGTGTAATACTGAGAAATATTTTGACGTATATGACTGCTATAAAATACGATTGACCATACATATTTGTGCTTGCAGTAAGGAAAGCTCCTGTTTCAACCTTTCCAGACAACATGTTTCCAGCCAAATATCTAAAAAATGAAACCAGGAGATGAGTTTCAACAGCTTTAGTATACATTTTTATTGCATACCTAATCATTTTGATCATCTAACTTAGAACTTACGTGTATCTCGGGGCGGTTACATATGCTGGTATTTCTCCAGTCAGCCTATTGAAGGAAAGATCCCTGCCCGAAAAGAAAAAAAAAAAGACATCATAAGAGATTGGACAGTGTTTATAGCAAGATGCGTAGTGATATAGCATGAGACTTACAGAGTCCTTAGACTGGGCAAATCCCAGAGACTGGTTGGAATTGATCCTGATAAGTTTATGTTTCTCAAAACCCTGAAAATTATCAATATCATTCTAAACATATGTATTTGACCATATATAGTATCGTATCTGGACCTGAGACAAAGATATATATATTACATACAAATATTTCAGTCTCTTGCTAGTTATCTGAGGAACATGTCCCAAACCTGCAACCGTGTCACTGATCCTCCTGCATAAAAAGAAAAAGCCACAGTTTCGTTTCAAAAAAGAGCATAGGCTTCTGTAACTTACAATATTGTAGGATAAATTACAGGTCAATCATATTCTCCAGATGAAAAATGGAGTCTGGAATAGGATCTCTAAGGCCGCTCGCATAGAGTTCTCTGATACAACGTTATTAGCACAAGTCAGAAAACATTGATATGCAAAACTACAAACTATTTAAGTGTAATGCAAAAGAAAGATACTTTACTCACAATCTTTGAAGCTGGGATAAGTTCCCGATAAACTCTGGAATCGATCCATTCAGGCGATTATCGCTTAAGTGGCTGTAAACAATAGAATGAAAAGCAAATTCGACATGGTGAACACATTCCAAAGCTGATATATAGTAAGAAAAAAACACAAGAGAAAGATGATCATACAGATTAGTTAGCTTTTTTAGTCTTGCTAATGTCTCGGGGAGGCCTCCGACAAGTTGGTTGGAAGAGAGTCCTCTGGAATCATCAAAACAAAACCAAATGGATCATGTTTGAGAAAATCACTGAGTCATGAATCTGTTTCGATCTCTCAACCCGTTATTTAAATAGGGTCTTACGTACAATACTTGTAGATTCACTAGGTTCCCCAGTTCCTTAGGAATAGTTCCAGAAAATTGATTGGCTTCAAGAACTCTGAAATCATACAAACGGACAAAATTTAGTTTTCAGAAAGGACAAAACATTATATATAATCTCATAAGATCAACAAAATAATGGTAAAAACATACAAAAGGGTCAGGTTAATAAACTTCCCCAATCCTTTGGGAATGTCTCCTGATAAGCGGTTTGCGCAGACAGAGCTGCAGAGAAACATTTCAGGTAACTTCAGAAGCTTTTCTTACTTTTATAACAATAAAGAAACTTTAGAGCAAAGACTTACATAGATTTGAGGTAAGGCAGTGAGGCCCATTCCATAGGAATTGAGCCATAAAGGTAATTATAGCATAAGTCACTACAAAAACAAGCAAAGAATTCCAGCCATTATGATGTTTCCTCTAGATAGCAGTAGATAATGAAAATAGTTGAAAGGCTGAAAACCCTCCTCACATCAATTCAAGATACCGAAACTTGTACAGCATCGGAGGAAGTCTACCTGGAAGACTGAATTTCTGGAGGACACTGAACATGAGGCAACATAGCAATTGGGTAAGAGACAAGAGAAATAAGCAGAAGAACGATTAGTGTCTTACAAGTGTGTGATATGACAAGTGCTGTAGTTGTCGAAATGACAGTCACATCTAATTTTGCTGTTCTGTCCATCCTTCAGAACACCTTGAGATACCACAAGAGTCTTTGTGAGACATGGATCTTCACTTAGGTTCAAGTGCTTCACACCTAGTGTTTCTGCGATATCCTTAAGCACTTCCACTGGCAAATACAGCAAACCAGCAACACAATCAACTTTAGTTCAAATTAACAAAGAGAGGCCATTTTTTTGCCACATATATATGATATATAATGCTTTGAAACTAGTAAACCTTCATCTGGGTGCAGAGAAGGAGAAGCAGATACTGTACACACAAAGTAGATAAGTGTAAGAACAGAAAGAACAGAGCTAAAAAGGCAACTTTTCGACATAATCATGAGGTTGTAAGCTGCAGACAGACATGGAATACTGTGTTCAAGTAAATACATAAATATATAACTGAAAACCTCCTTAAATACAATTGCACATATATAAATATAGTTAGAAACATATGTATGTATAGAAAATTGTGAAAATGTGAATACAGTTTGACTAATTAAGTTGACATTGAGGCTAAACACATGGGTTAGTCATTGCTTGTAGGGCAACTTGCCAAATTTAGGTGATAATTGCAATCCAGCCTCTCTATCTAGATTTATTTACAATATGAGCAGAAATATTAGAAAATTCTCTTCAGCCTTTCACTTGCATTTTACTTGCAGAACAACCTAAAAGGCTAAAACTACTAAGATTTTATGACTCTGAAAGCATTATTTACACATATTTCAACAAAATATAGCCTATACAATTCTAATTTTAGATCTTGAACATAGCTTGTTTTGTTAATAAACAAAAATTGGAGGGATTGACTAATTTTTATGCATAACTTTGGTTGAGTATTACATGAAACAAGACTTCAATTAGTTGCATATTTTATTCAGTCTTCTTGAGGGTTGACTTCTACTTTCCTTTGGATCTAAAAGCTAGTGGATATAAAGATTGGTTTACTCCATATTAATCTTATTGAATCCCCTCTGCGAATGGTCAATGATGTCAGAAGCTCTGCAACAGCGAGATCGAGAGATCGAAATAACCAAAGATATCTCAGACCTTCTCTTACGTAAGAATTCCCTATTCCTAGCTCCTTATCAAATAATTGAAACATCATTGTTGGACCAGACCACCATGAAATCTACAGTGACATACTTGTTATCCAACTTATCCTATACACCGAAAATCAACGTTTACAGGACAAAAAATCAATCTGTCCCTACTATATGTCTTTTTCTCTAGAGACTTCATGGTTATAACTACATTATATACACGTTTGGGAATGGTGCTTCTCGAATCATCATCAGCACCACAATTTAGAAACATATGCTCAACCAATAAAAAGTTCTCCAATGCACAGAGAAACAGATTCATGACTAAAAGAGGAAGTATGGTGTAAACAGACACCAAAGATGTAACCCTAGTAGTTGTATAACATGTCATTGATACCTCAGTTGCAAATGGTGCTAACCAAAAAACATTTTACTTGATTTGACTAGCAATTTATGAACAAATCGTAAGCCCAAAACAAATTGTAGCTAGAAAAAAGGCAAGACTTTGTTACCCAATTTAAAACTAATTCAGTGCAAAGAATAGACCTTTCAATCCGAGCATATCTGCAAATTTAATAAACCAAAAGTGGCATCCTAATCTGGAAAGGTTAACACTCACTAGGAAGAAGCAAAGTAGTGTTGTGGAGTCTTTATGAAATCTGTAAATGTGGATAAAGAAGATTCCAAGAAAATGCACAAGAAAGTCGTAAATACAATAGTTGATTTCACCAAGTCTAATTGTGTTGGGACATGTTTCATAGCTATGAAAGAATTTCCTCAACAGTTCATGATAGATTCTAATCAAAAGAAAAAGCTTTGATGCACAGTTATAAACTAGCAAATAACCAGATCGATAAGAGAGATGTGATCACCAGCATTCGCATTCACAAAGAGATGACACTCTACAGCTCTAGTCTAATTATGTAGTTTTACTCTCGTTATCTGTGTGTGTTCACTGTTCATAGATAATGTAAATGCAGCTTCAATCTCTACCAATCAAGAAGAAACTATGGTCCTCGTGCATTTCAATAATCGGAAAGGTTTAATATAAGAATCACAGACCTCAATGTCATCACTCTGGGGAAAAAGTGTTGCAATGTAGGCGCTATTGTCGAGCTCAGGGCGGAGTACCGGGAAATTCTCGCGGGCAGAGAAGGAACGAAATTAAAGAAACCCTAATTCCATAGCCCATTTAACCCAGTTGAACGGTTTCTTTGCAATGACACTCAAAAGCATCAGTCTTTGGTAATGAAATTTATGAAAAAAAGTTAACTAAACATTTTATGTAAATCCCACCGTAACATTGGGATCTAGGGTCTAGAGAAAACAATAGACTCAGCACTAAGAGGGTACAGATCGTAAGCAGATTCACAAGACGAAGTAATCGACACAAGATAATCGGAAGGTAAAGACGATGTCCCCATCTCTGACGTTTGCTTAAGCCTCAATTCATCTCCGTGCACTCCAGGGTCTGAGATGCTCTGTTCTATCTCAGTCTCTCCTTCAAGCATCTTCACAACTTCTGACATGCTTGGTCTTAATGTTGGAGACTTGCTGGAGCATAAAAGTGAAACCTTTATCATTCTCTCTGCTTCCATCATATCGAATATCCCATCAAGCTTCGGGTCCACAATCTCTGCAAAAGCCCCTTTCTTTTGTAGTACAAACGCCTAAAATTGAAAATCAAGAACCTTTATAAGTACCCAATTGAGCGAAAGCTGAGTTCTTGTGAGGGTAAAGGATTGGTTTAGTGTACCCAATCGAGAAGGCCAACACAACATTCGCTATCCGGCGTGTAATTCGCGTTGCTTTTTCCGCTAACGATCTCCATTGCTACCACACCGAAGCTGTAAACATCTGCCTTCTCGGTGAGGTGACCTCTCATTGCATATTCAGGAGCCATATATCCTCTGCAACCATAACAATATTAACTGTTACTGCCACATTATCATCATAAGTAGGATTATAGGTATATATGACTTACATTGTTCCTGCAACTCTGGTTGTAATGTGACTTTGATCGTTTTCATGGAGCCGTGCCAACCCGAAATCTGAGATCTTTGAGTTTAGATCCTTGTCTAGCAGTACATTTGTTCCTTTGATGTCTCGGTGAATGATCTTAACCGCTGAATCTTCGTGAAGAAAAGCAAGCCCTTTCGCTATTCCCAAGCAGATTTTGTGTCTTGTTCTCCACTCTAGTTTCAGACTGCTTTTTCCTGCACCCAACAGGTGCAAGAAAACAATCAATCTCAAGACAGAAGAAGAATGCAGTCAAAGGATTTGGTCTCTATCAGCTCTGTATGATCATTTACAGAGGTGAAGAAGATGCAGAACCTTACCAAATAATGCGTGGGCAAGACAATTGTTTTCCAAGTATTCATAGACAAGGAGCAGCTGGTTTTTGTCAACGCAACATCCATAAAGCTTTACAAGGTTTGGGTGCTGCAGGCAAGAGATTATACCAATCTCGTTTACAAACTCTTTGTTGCCTTGACATGATTTGGAAGATAGCTTCTTTACAGCAATCAATGTCCCATTTGGTAATCTCCCCTGCATTGTCAAATTTCTTGGCTTTAACATCCTCTGTTTTTCAGAGTACTAACATTGATTTCTTAGAGCTGGAAGACTCTTTTGTACCTTATAAACAGATCCAAAGCCGCCTTCTCCAATCTTGTTTAAGGGATTAAAATCGTCAGTCGCAACTTTTAGTTGCCTCAAACTGAAGGAACCTGATATCAGATAGATTCCTTTGAGCTCTTCATTCACCAAAAATGCCGACAATAATAATTTTAACCGTTGTTACCTCTTTTTCCTTCATCTGCATTGCTAACGCATCTTCTCCAATAGAACGCGCCCAATACTAAGAAAGCAAGAGAGAATATCAAGGCGGCTATGCCGATAATGAGAGGATATTTTCTTTGTTTGTGTTGTTGTGTGACTGGATGAATTTGCACCGGAACTGAAGATTGATAGAAGCAGAAAGAGAAAAAGATTGATTCATATTCAGATATATATAGAAGGTAGATGAACAGAGGATTCAAAGACGACAATTCCTTCCTCTTACCGCCACAGTCAGATTCCGAACCTGATAAAACAAGAACAACAAATGAATTAGGATGAAAGTTTCTGAGAGAAACTTGATGTTTTCTTTTATAGAACTTTTTTACTTACTGGGACAGACTGAGATTGCAGAGATAAGAGAGCCATAGTTTCCTCTTTTAGGAATGATCGTCGTGCCTTTCCCTGCCCAGTACAACCGTATCTCTAAAGTGTTATCAGTCACGGTCGTGTTCACTTCTCTTATAACTTCCTTGTGAGTTCCATTAGCCTCCTCCCTGATGCTGAAATCCTCCCAAATCAACTTCCCCTGCAAACATAACAAAGTTCAAACTTCAAGAATCAAGCTGAAAAACGGTTCTCAAGGAATCCGCAGCAAAATGCTATATGCACCTGAACGTATATGTTAAAAAACCGTCTTCCGAGTCTAGCGTATGGTTCACCATCTGAGAACTGAATCTCTGCAAAATGGAGTTTCACATTGTAGCTTCCATTTTCAAAACAAAACGCGAAGTAAGCCAAACTCAGGGGAGAACGCCGAGCATTTTGGTAAAGGTCAGGATACTTTGCTGAGACTGCAGATTCTGATGAAACTGAGTATGTATCTTCAGTTATTGCATCATCCATAAAGTCACCAGTATTACTGAAACCCCAATTTTTCCCATGATAGTTTGTAGCTGAACCGGTAAGTCCATAGTTATCACCCTCATATAGAAACCTGCCTCGAGAGTTTTCGATGGTTACATCAGGTCCCCCGCAGTTTATATGCAGCGACCTACTATCTGCAGAACATGAATTTCTTTCAAGATCAGATTAAAAACCTTGAAAATGGATATTTGGCAAAACAATAGACAACTAAAAAAAACTTACAATTTTGACATTGGTTTATAGCGGAACATGGAAGAAGTCTGGTTCTGTATCAAGAACAATGAGTTAATAACGTACAATATGCACAGTGACCTATGATGATAAGATTGGTAAAAAATGTTCTTACAGACTGTTTCTTGAACGTGAGCTCTCATATGTGTTTACATTCCTGCATCAAAACATACATTTTCAAATTTTTTGTAAAGTTCAAAAAAACAGTACTTAGGAGATAACAATAGAAGAACATACTTCCTCTCTTTGCAGCTTGGCAACCATGTGAAGTTATTATAAGAAAGATCACTGCGTATATGTTTATCCATAGCAAACGCGAAAAAAGCAAGAGGTTAGTGAAATACCGTTGAAATATTTTTTTGACATAGATGAGTATCATAGAAGGTGATATTGGTCATACATATTGGTGCTTGCAGTAAGGAAAGGTCCTGATTCAATTTTTCCTGACAACATGTTTCCAGCCAAATACCTGAAAAAAAAAATTGAAACCAGGAGATGAGTTCAAATTTTTTACTTCATACTATAAAATGCTCTAATCTTTCAACACTATTTGACATACGTATATTTTGGCGCGGTTGCATCAGCTGGTATTTCTCCAGTCAGTTTATTAAAAGAAAGATCGCTGTCCGGAAAAGAAAAAAGCGTTATAGTCAAAAGATTGGATGGTGTTTCGGAAAATGTAGATTGATATAAACATATATACATGATACTCACAGAGTCATTAGATTGGGAAGATCCCAGAGACTAGTTGGAATTGGTCCTGTTAAGTTCATGTTTCGTAGAACCCTGAAAAATTAACAAAAGCAATCTTGAGTCTTAATACATGTATTAAAATTTACGATCTTGTCTCTGGTCTAGACACATAATTATATGTATGACACACTGCATACAAAAATTTCAGGCTCTTGCTAGTTATAAGAGGAACTTTTCCCAATCCTGCAGTTGTATCGCTGATCCTCCTGCATTGATATAAATGGCTACAGTTTATAGATTCAAGAAGATAAACATGCTCATGTAATTTACAATCTTCTTCCTTTTATGTATTAAGAGATGATTACTTACAGGTCAATCAAATTCTCCAGACGAAAAATGGACTCTGGAATAGGTTCGGTTAGGCCACTCGCATAGAGTTCTCTGATTGAATGTAAGCTCAAGTCAGAAAAAATTGAAACTCATTGTAATGCTTCAAGCTATTGAAACTGTAACGCAAAATTTCTTGGCTTACAATCTTTGAAGTTTTGATAAGTTTCCGATAAACTCTGGGATGGATCCGTTAAGGAGATTATCACTAAATCGTCTGAAAACAATAGAATGAAAAAGTCTTATACATAACATTTATATTGAACAAATTTAAAAACTGGCCATCTTGTAAAGAAAAGAAAGCTGATCATACAGATTAGTCAGACTTTTAAGTCTTGCTAATGTCTTGGGTATGCCTCCAACTAGTTGGTTAGAAGCGAGTGCTCTGGGAGAATCAGAAAACAAAAACACAATGAAAAAATCATGTTTGAGAGAATCACCTAATTTGTAATGTTGAAAAAGTGATTTAAACTCTGATTAACAGATTCTTGCTTACAATCCTTCTAGGTTTACAAGTTGCCCTAGTTCCTTAGGAATAGGTCCAGAGAATTGATTAGCTTCAAGAACCCTGAAATCATTTAAACAAACAAAAGAACTTAGCTTCGAATTTCAAAAGTATGGAACTTTATACGTAATCCATTAGATGAACAATGAAAACCGTAGAAACATACAACATAGTGAGGTTTATAAATTTTCCCAATCCTTTAGGAATGTCTCCTGATAAGCGGTTCGCACAAACAGAGCTGCAAAGAAACATTTGCAGGTAAATTCAGATGCACTTCTTACTTCCTTACCAAACAAGAAACTTGAGATCAAAGACTTACATAGATTTTAGGTAAGGCAGTGAAGCCCATTCCATAGGAATTGAGCCATACAGGTAATTACGGCATAAGTCACTACACAAACAAGCAAAAAAATCCAGTTTTTATAATGTTTCATCCACGACAACATATAAAACAGAGGAAACTGAAAACAAAGAACCCTCCTTACATAAATTCAAGATAACGAAGCTTTGAAAATTCTGGTGGAAGTCTACCGGGGAGACTGAATGTCTTAAGGACACTGCACATGAAACAACATTAGTTATATAGAGCCGAAAACCCGTAGATTCCCCGGGAAATAAACAGAAAAAACGGCTAGTTTTATTACAAATGTGTGATATGACAAGTGTTGTTATTGTCAAAATGACAGTCACATTTGATTGTGCTGTTTTGTCCTTCCTTGAGAACATCTTGAGTTATTACAAGAGTCTTTGTGAGACATGGATCTTCACTTAGGTTCAAGTGTTTCACACCAAGTGTCGATGTAATATCCTTAAGCGCTTCCACTGGCAAAGACATACAAATCAAATACACAATAAATTTAGCTCAAATTCACAAAAACAAGCCATTGTTTTGGCAAATATATGATGCATTAAAACCACTAAACCTTCATCTGGGTGCAGAGAAGGAGAAGCAGAGACTGTATAGACAAAGTAGATAAGAGTAAGAACAAAGAGTAGAGAGCTAAAAAGGCGGCTTTTCGACATGATCATGAGCTTGTAAGCTGCAGACATGGAAGATTATGTTCAAGTGATCTATATATGACTTGTTTATAGACTACATATATAGTACTCGTTAGTTAATAAAGAAAATAAGTAAAACTCTTCTTTCATTAATACTATATATATAAAGTAAGATATGTGTATATATATAGAAAATTGTGAAAGATGTGAAGTGTCTTGTGACTTTGACTAAGCTGAGATTAAGAGTCCACACATGGGGTCTGTTCCTTGTTAAAGCCGGATAGAGTATCACTTTTGTTAATTACAATCCAGCCTCTCTGTTTTGATTTATTTGTAGTATGAGGAGAACTATTAAAACGAATGAGATTTCACCCTTTGTGTTTATATTTTACTTGTAGAACTACTAGAAGAACTTACCTAAAACTAATGAGATTTCATGATTCTTAAATCAATATTATCACCACATTCAGAAAAACATTGCATCAACAACTCTAATTTTAGATCTTGAGTCCCAATTTGAAGGTCATGGTTAATTTTGTCAATAATTGAAAACTAGAGGGGTTGATCAGTTGTGCATCAATGATCTTGATTGAATTTTACATGAAATTTTCTAGTGTTGAACACTTGAACTAGTTGCTTATTTTGTTTATTCATTAATCAACCATCTTGATAGTTCATAGTTGACTTTGTACTTTCCCTTGGATCCAAGAACTAGTTGGGATTAAATTTAGTTTAGTCCACTTAAATTTTATTGATTCTCTCTCAAAAGTATTGTTATAGTTTTATGCAATAGGTACTATAGAACTAACTATACGGACTTGAGTCAATTTGGTCCTTTTCTTGGTAAGTCAACTCCTCCTTTTGACTAGAGTATTTTAGACAACAGTTACACATAGGAAGCTAACTCTTTAAAGATAACATTTTGTAACAAACTGTACAGATCATTTCACAAATACAGCCTATCAAAGACTACGATAATGTTTTGGTTTTAATAATAGTTATAGTAAAGTTGATGTTCTTAGATTGAAGATCTCACTGCCCATCTTTTATTTTATGTAAAGAAAAAAAATCCTTTTTCTTAATGTAGAATTTAGAGGCAGCAAATAGTGTGACTGGGAAAGATCACTAATTTCATATCTTTTGAGTTTTGATTTTCCACAATACACATTTCCCAACTATTCAAGCCTTTTAATACAGATCTGAGAAATTACGGCGATTGACTAATCGTGGAATAACCTCGAAAACATTTTACAAAATTAAGAGAAAAATAATTTTACAAAAAAAAAAAAAAAAAAGGAGAAAGAAAAGGAACTGGAAAATCTCTTCAAGTCCTTGACTCTTCTTTCTTTCTTTCTTGAACTACTTGTCCAGCACCAGAAGTAGAAGAAGAAGACGAAGATGGATAACTTTTAACAGAACACTGTGTCTTACTGTTGTTCTCCATGCCTCTCTTTAAATCTTTAAATGCCTTAAACCTTATATCCCCTGAGCTCTTGCTTACTCCTGGGGTTGTTTCTGGCACTGGATAGAGACCTTCGAGCATAGCAACGACCTCTGACATTATAGGACGATCTGATGCAGAAGCGCTCGAGCATATGAGAGCCACTTTTATAACCGCCTCTGCTTCTTTTTTGTTCACTTCAGGCCTCAATCTCTCATCCACCACTTGCATCAAGTGCCCTGATTCTAAGCACTCGTTAGCCTGCAGATACAGCAAAAGGGTTTATCAACAAAACCGCTTTTTGGTTTAAAAAGTTTGTTTATAAGCAATTGGAACTTGGGATCAGATTATATTTACCCATTCCAAGAGACAGACGGAATCTCCTGCTGCCATGAAACTACTGTTGGTTACGCCAGCGACAATCTCTAGAACCAAAACTCCGAAGCTGTAAACATCTGCTTTGAAAGTTAGGTAACCCCACAGTGCGTATTCAGGTGCCATATATCCTCTGCAGAGGTTCACATGATTCTTCTGGTTAACAAACAAACGTAATTGTAATAAAGAAAAAGATTAACCGAAAAAAAGGGCGGGCTCAGGCCTTACATAGTCCCAGCGACTTTGGTGCTGATATGTGTTTTCTCCTCTTCGTCAAGTCTTGCCAATCCGAAATCAGATATCTTGGGAGTTAAATCCTTGTCCAATAAAATATTTGTAGCTTTGATGTCTCTGTGTACAAACTTCAATGGTGATTCCTCATGGAGAAACGCGAGACCCTTTGCAATCCCGCAGCAAATCTTAAACCGAGTAGGCCAGTCCAGTGGAATCTGTTTATGCTTTGGACCTAAACATTGCAAAAAAGCACATTTTCTTTAGAGCTAAAGCATCAAGAAGCTTTCATTCGCCACAGGTGGAAAAAAAAAACTCACTGAATAACGCGCTTGATAAACTGTTATTTTCCATGTATTCATACACCAGTAAGAGCTGAGCCCTCTCAACACAGAAGCCATGAAGCTTGACAAGATTTGGATGTTGAAGACAAGAAATTGCGCCTATCTCGTTTAGAAATTCTCGGTTCCCTTGTCTTGATTTAGATGAGAGTTGCTTAACTGCTACAACTCTTCCATCTGCTAACACACCCTGCAATTGACATTTTATATCAGCATGAACTGCACTACAACTTTAAGTTCTTTATATATCAAGAATCCATCCCGTAATCTTTACCTTAAATACAGGACCGAAACCACCTTCTCCAATCTTGTTAGTTGGATTGAAGTCATCCGTAGCAAATTTGATTTGCCTTAATGTAAAAGTTCCCGATGGCAACTCCTCTTCATAGGGATCTTTAGGAAAAACTCAAAATCAATAAACAAAAAAGAAAACACTTTCTTCCTTTTCTTAGTTGCTTAAATTCACAATGTTTCTCTTTTTCAAATGAACATAACCTCGCTTCTTGGACTCAGACTTCATAAGAAGTACTCCGGTATATGTATTAACAACTCCAAATCAAAAGCAAAAAGAATGGAAAAAAAAGCACTGATCACCTTTTCGTCGTTGACCACATCTGGGAAGGCAGCCACAACACCACAGAATTCCCACTATAAAGATAATAAGACATGGGACTCCAACTCCAATTGCAATATATGCTCCCAAGCTCATTCCAGTTTTCGGACGTGAGCATGGCTTAGAATCTGTACATCGAAGGTATTAGTATTTTTTTTTTTAAAACTACTGTGGTGAGAAAAGAGTTCGAAATGCATAATAAACCATATGCACACATCCACCTGGCTTCTGCTTTAATAAGAAAGCTACCTGAAACTATGGAAATAGCTGATATGAGAGGACCATAAACCCCTCTAGTGGGAATCCTGGTAGTTCCTTTGCCGGCCCAAGTCAACCGGATAGTTAAAAAGTGGTTTGTCACATTGGCAGTAAATGGTTTGGTGATAGGGGTTTGGGCTCCCTTTGCTTCATCCATGATATTGAAGTCCTTTGCCACTAATTTCTCCTGCCGAAAAGAAGGATTAAGAAAGAAAAAAACTAATTGCATTCAAAGCTGCTTTATTTCACCAGCGAGGGCAAACGCTAACCTGAATGTAAATGTCAAACAAACGCCTCCCAAGCCGGCTATAGTTTTCATCATTGGTAAACCGCATCTCAGCAAAGTCTAGACTTATATTGTAGTTTCCATTTTCCAAGCAGGCATGGAAGTAAGTGAGTGATACTGGAGCTATTCGTGCTGTTTTGTATAGATCAGACAGGTTAGATGTCGGGACAAACATGGTGAATCTTGTGTTTTGGAAATTGTTGTCGTCCATGTAGTCCCCTGTACTGCTAAATCCCCAATTAGCGTCAGGGTTCAAAAAATACTTAGCAGCACCTCCTTCAACCTCTCCATCTCCTTCATATAATTCTTTTATTTTTTTCTCCTTTACAGTTACATCACTTCCACCACAGTTCACATGCAAGCAGCTAAAATCTGCAGATAAACAAATTGCATAAATGAGAAAATATAAACGAGTGAACTTTCCACACAACATTTATATTTTATGATGGTAACAATATTGACGTGGGACTATAGTAGAAGCCAATTTGGCAGGTGATTTCAGATGTGAGACTATTGTGAAACGATCTGCCATCACTAGTCCTATGTGATTGTGGGTTTTAAAAATTTTCTTTTGTTAGCAAAGAAATCCTCGCTACGTAGATAAGTGTACTTACATCGAGGACATTTGAAATCGTTGATGCACGGCAAAAATTTGCTCCTACAAAAACATCAATTGGGAATTGCGTTTCCGTATCAATTGTGGGAAAAAAAACATTTCTGGAAAGTACAAACATTTCAGCGGAATATCTTCAAAGTACACTTCTAGCTTGTCTATATAAAATACAAACACGGAATCTAGATGCTAAAGATAATCAAAAGAAAGGACCTTACGATTTTTTCGTTGAAGTGCTCTGAAACAAGTTTAGATTCAGATTCCTAAAACAAGAAAAGCCGGAAAAAAAATAATCGGTTAAAATGCCAATTATGTCATCCAAAAACGTAAAAGTAGAAAACATGACAACAGCCTCACATGTTTGGCCGACAAGCACGACTTTCAGGACTCTGCCACTTGAGATTGTTATATGAAAGATCTCTGAATCAACATCAAAAGAATTGTTATATGAAAGATCTCTGAATCAACATCAAAATGGAGATGTAATGCCACACAAAACTTGGATTCATATTCTTCTGAGAAAGCAATATTAAAGGCAATTCGCAAACTCCAAAAGTATACATACATAGTGATTCCATCCCTTAGTAATTCATCTGGAGCATCTCCCTCGAGCTTATTTCCAGCCAAAATTCTGAGAAAAAAGGACACTCAACATATGATTCTAAGTCAAAGTGAGGTAGAACATTTAACATAAATGACCGAAGAATCTTTTCACTTACAAAAACCGTAGTCTCTCTGCATGCGCAAACGTCGGAATTCCCCCAACCAACTTGTTAAAACTCAAATCCCTATTCACCAACATAATAAGAATGAATCAATCCTGTCTTTGTTTCATGTACAAACATACTCTTCATTTGCTTTAAGTTCATAATTCTTCGGTGGTAAATCAACTAATAATAATCTGAAACAGAGTTTCGCTGGAAGCCACTACTGAGACTTGATAAAAATGTTGGAAGACATGCTTACAGTGTCTCCAAGTCCTTCAAAGTTGCAAGATAAGAAGGAATTTGTCCAGCAATGTTACAGTTCTTCAATATCCTACAATGTAAAATAAACAAAATTTAAACAAAATAAGAGATAGATGGAACAGCTTCAAGAAGGCATATAACAGAACTAACTTACAGTTTAGTTAAACCTGTCAAGTTCTTCAACAACGGGAATGGTTGGACTGGTCCACCTATATCACTGATCCTCCTGAAAACAATAGGTCATTGTAATAAAAGCGTCATATGCATTACTATAGATGAAAACAAACTAAGTTTACGGAGGAAAAAAATGAATCTCATAAGAGTTGTGTCTACTTACAGATTAGTAAGATCGTTCAGACCTGAGATGACCGATGGGATTGGACCAGTGAGACCAGATGCAATCATTTCGCTACAAGCAATGAATAGGATACCATCACCGAATGCTAGAAAAAGAGACAAGAGTTTAATAATAAAAGGAATTTACAGTCTCTTGAGTTGCTTCCAATTTTGTAGGTAACTAGGTATTGTTCCGCTGAGTTGGAGATCGTTGATCCTGCTGTATTGTGCAAAACCAAGCAGCAGATGAACCACAGAGACCACCATAATAAGTAGTAAGGTTAGGGGGAAAAAGAACAAAGGCTTACAAATCTGTTATATTCTGTAGTCTAGAGAATGAAGCTGGCAAATTTCCCGTCAATTTGTTGGAAGAAAGCATCCTGTAAGAAATGACCCACCAGAAAAAATCTCATCCTTCAGAAACACACTACACACAAAAACATTGTCACAATAAAAGGAACAAAGAAACGGAAAAGGAATCAGAAACTCTCACATTGTTTTCAAGTTAACTAAGTTCCCAAGTTCCTGTGGAATAGTTCCAGAAAACCCATTTGACTCGAGATCCCTATACAAGAGCAGCAAAAAATTATAAAACAGTACTCCCATAGAGAATGTTAAAGCTTTTTCAAAATGAGAAGTGCACCGAAGTGTTCAATTTGTTCAGCTAAGCATACGATATCATGACCTTAATAGGTTTCCCTTCAGGAAAGGCTAACACAGTGACCTAGCAGTGCAAGTTTCAAGAGGTAAAAGGAATAATATTTCCACCAACGAATCTTAAAGGGTAGTTAGTACCTGACTTTCCATTTAAATAAACATCAATCCAATTTCCAGAACAAAGAAGATTGACCGATGCTCGAAACTTACAAGTATGTTAGTGTAGTAGCGTTTCCAAACTCTTTTGGAATTTCCCCTGACAACCGATTCACGAGAAGAGAGCTGCAGAGACATTAATGTTACTGTACAAGAGCATTTAGACACTAAAGCTAAAACACAATCGGGAATATTCTTACATAAATGTTAAATTTGAAAAAGCCCATTCACGTGGTAAGGTCCCGTTGATGTAGTTGTAGGCCAAGTCTCTAAAATATAGCAAGAAACGGTGGTCAGAATTAGCAGCTTTTATCTGCAAAGGTTGAGA
Source organism: Erysimum cheiranthoides (assembly GCA_011420285.2). NCBI lineage: Eukaryota > Viridiplantae > Streptophyta > Magnoliopsida > Brassicales > Brassicaceae > Erysimum > Erysimum cheiranthoides. The sequence goes on along the minus strand of CM022176.2, from coordinate 13,795,137 downwards.
TACTTTGAAGAGGGTACTTACATCTCCCGAAGGTAGGGAAGCTTAACTATTTGAGGAAGAGTTCCTGGAAGATTATGGTCCTTGAATGCACTAACGAACAAAACAAAGAGCAATTAGAAGATAAAAAATGGATTCACAGTTTCAAAGTGATTAGGTAAACTATTCTTCTTCTTTGCTAGTTAGTCAAATCAGAACATGGTCACCACCATTGTTAGATATTATGCATATACGACACCAACGCGAAGATGCACCAAAGATAAACTCAAGGAAAATGGGTCATATGGTAAATTATCGCCAAGCGAATTAACTCTAGCATCTGTACAGAAGAACCTATAAACCTAGAGTTTCTGCATAGCAAATATCACTAATCAACGGTGCATTACCAAACACGAATATAAACATAATGCCTTTGAGATCCGATAAGTGGAAAGACATTAAATCGTCAAGGATGCCAAAGAATTCTTACATTTTCACAATATGACAATCAGTGTCGTTTGTGGGACTGCATTCACATTCTATTTCTTGCTTAGCCGTAGGAGGTGGAGTTTCAGTTAACCCCACCATTTCAACCTTACAACCTTCTGCATCAAATTTCCAAAATCTCGAGCCCAATGTGGTAGCGATTTGCTGCAGAGCATCGACTAAGAGGCAAGCATAGAAGCAAAAAGCATCATATATCAGTACAACTTGAGCAAAGAACAAAGATTTATACTTTTGACCTTAACAATGAGTCCAACAATCATGAAACTAAGCAAAATAAACAAATTGTCAAGACCTCGTCATCCACACCAATAACTTTGTATGGTTGCTTTGTGAAAGGCCTATTAAGAGTTTAATATTGAGATATGACATGTCTTTTCTCAAGGAAACTCAACGCGGTCAAAGGGAATTCAAAGCAAAATTAATCAAAACATGATTTAATAGACGCAAATTAGACCTAATCACCCAATCAAGATGATCTAATTCTCCTGTAGATTCTCGACAACTACAATAAAATAAAAACCCTAGAAAAATCCCAACGTCACCAGATTTTTTCCGGTAACCAATCAGAAAATCCCCTTTCCAACGAGTAAAAGAAAAAAAATCAAAACCTTTACCATATAAAGAAACTTCATCAACCAAACAAAAATAAAATAAAGAGAAAAAGGCGCAAACTTTGCAAAAAAAAATCTGTAAACACAAAATCCAAAAGAGAAATGATAAATAAAATGAATAGAAATTTCAAATTTCATAAGAAAATGAAAAAAAAAAAAGGAAGTAACTTGAAACCAACCTTCCTCTGGCGGTAATTTGATAGCATTTACACTGTAAAATTTGAAGCAAATGATTGCAAAAACAGAGAGTACAAAGAATTTAACATCCTTCTTCTTGTCGGCAAACATTTGATTCAGAGAAGATGCAACAAAATCTCTAGGGAAAAGGCAGAGACGAGAGACGTAAATCAATGTCTCATCGAAAACGATAAAGCTTAAGGGAAGATCTGAGATTTTCTGGGTTGGTTTGGCAAACTGTGATGATTAGTGGTTTGGTTGAATTATCACAAAAAGAATCTACGAACACTATTTTTCCTCCCTTCGTATTTTTCTTCTTTTTTTAACTTCTAGTCAATTACAACGTGTATTATTTTAGTCAAATTTTGAATTTACAGAGACGAATAATACCAAAAAAGAATGGTAAAAATCCCACAAAGAGAAAAAAAAAAAAAGCACTAATTAACAAATGATCCACTAGAGGTAGAGGGATATAAATCAAAAATAGTATTTAAAGGTATTTATATCTGTTTAGAGAAATTTAACCTTTTTTTTTATGTGTGAATGGTGGGTCTCTTTATTGAATGACCAAAATAGTTGGCCCAAAAAAAGTTTCCAAAATAGTAAAGGAAACAGGTATTCATTTGTTTTTAAGTAGACAATTCAATTATTGACTTTTGTGTAGAGGCTGTAGAGCAAAGTTAATAATTCTCTTAAATTAAAAGAAGACAAAATGAGTTTGAACAAAAATTCAAATATGAAATTGACAGGGGGGTGACCAAAAAAAAAAAAAAAAATTGACAGGGGAGAAAAGTAGGGGTAAACCTAAAGTACAATAGTAAGTACTTATCTTGGATTCACTCTTTAATTTGTTTTTTTTTTTTTTTTGGTATACTAATTCATTAGTCATCATTTCATTAAACATTAAAAACGTGTTGCATATCAATCTCAATAAAAATAAGTCCAAACAATAATTGATGTTCTAAACTTGCCGAGGTTTGGTTTGAAATTTTAGCTCCGGTTATCAAATAATCCGGTTTGATAGTCCGCTCCGGCTATCGGCTTCAAAGAGTATATATGACGTATAAATAAATTAAAATCAAAAACTAAAAAAATTGGTCACGCCGTTTGTGAGAGCTATCACGCTTATCGTCTCCGATGCTTTTTTTGAAAACCCCCAAACTTACGCAATCTTCTCTTCTGGGTTATCATCAATGGAGTCCGAGTCCGAATCAATCCCTAGCACCACCGAGGAATTCGATCGATTCCTTGATGCTCCAGACGAATTTTACTACGATTGCTTGCCGATCCGTTCCATTTCCCACCGTCAACATTCGTCTCTCTTACGGCGGCGAAAGTCAGCAAATAGCCGGAGTTTGATTTCTTCCGAAACTGAAACGGAACCGTCTTCCTCTTCTGATGGATTTGAAGTCGGTGAGAAATCGAGCTATGTGGGAAAGAGCGACGAGCTTAAGGGGGATTCTGAAACAAGCAATGTAATTGAATCAACCAAGGACTCAATTGATCTATCTTCAGGAAAAGAGAACGATCTGGATGTAATTAATTCGTCTGGGGATTCAGGGAATGATGATATGCATGTAACTGATTCGGATCAGAACCGGGTTGACCCGTTTCAGGAAGAATCCACGGTGACCACAGTGAGCAGCGATGATCAAGAAGACGACTACGTAGGATCAGAACCGCAGCTTCAAGAACCTGATTCAACAGATTGGTCTCTGCTTGGGTTTTTGGCTGGTCTAGTGATCAAAGCAATCGAATTTCAAGTCAGTTTGATGACAAGCTTACTCACATTTCCTCCATGGCTTCTCCATTACTGCTTTCTCTTCTTTTTCGATCCCTTTAGCACAATTAGGTTTGGCAGACGCTTTTTAATGGCAAGAGTTGCAGTGATAAGTGATATGATATTTGGGACTATGAATCCGTTTAGGTTGAGTTGGTTAAACGATACCAAACGAATCGTGAGTGTTGTGTGCAAGTTTGGATGGGGTATGTTTTGGGCTGTCTATGTAGGACTTGTGTTGTTTGGCTTGTTTGTTTCGGCGCTTATGCTTGGTGGTTATATGATAAACCGTATAGCGGATGAACCATTAGTAGTCAAGGAGAGCTTGAATTTCGATTACACCAAGAATAGTCCTGAAGCATTTGTGCCCATAAGTTCGTGTGCTGGTGTTGATTGTGATGGAAGTTGCAAGGAAAGTAATGAAATGTCGAAGATCAGGGGCTTGCGAGTTGTCCCTAAACACCAGAAGTTAGATATCACTCTTTCAATGACATTACCTGAGTCTTCATACAATAAAAATCTCGGCATGTTTCAGGTATTGGCATTAGCTATATCTACTTCTTAAAGCATTTCATTATTGCTCTGGCTTATAATTTATGTTCCTTGTGTGTATTCATTTCTCTCCGACAAACTTGAATAATTAGGACATCCACTACTTAGACTTATGTTTGCTCATTAATTTTGATATGGGATCATGTGTTTGTTGAAGGTACGAGTGGACTTCTTATCTGCGGATGGTCAAACGATTTCTACTATCAGACGTCCGTGCATGTTAAGATTCAGAAGCGAGCCTATCCGTCTTGTTCAGACATTCTTCAAAGTGGTTCCATTAGTGACGGGATATGTCTCTGAGATCCAAACCTTGAGCTTGAAGTTGAAAGGCTTTGTAGAAAAGGACATTCCAACTGCTTGCTTAAAGATAATAATCGAACAGCGGGCGGAATTTCGACCAGGAGCAGGTATTCCAGAGCTGTACGACGCATCCCTGTTGCTTGAATCCGGTCTTCCTTTCTTCAAAAAAGTTATATGGAAATGGAGGAAAACTTTGTTCGTCTGGATCAGCATGAGTCTATTCATTACGGAATTGCTTTTCACGTTGGTTTGTTGCAGACCTCTGATCATCCCACGAACACGACGTAGAGACAGATCGCCTTCAAACCCGACAGGAAATAGATGATGAATCAACAATGACTGTACATCATGTTTGTAACACTCTGAAATGGTATTTCCACTTGCTGTTAACTTTAGTTCCAAGAGTTCTTTGATTAAATTGTAAATTCATGCTTACTAATCAAAGTTGAATCTTATATATTGTTTGGGTTTTGAATTATGTCCTTTAAAAAGAGTGTGATCATAATGGCTACTCTCAGTCTCTCTCTTCACTAGCACTGTGTAATGATTAGTATCAGAGAGTAGGAGAGAATACATGTTCATTTATTAATAAAGATATTAGATTACCATTTTTAAACAGTGCTTAAATTAGTCAATATTACATTTACAGGAGGTTCAATATGACACTTATGTATAAGCACTCCAAAGCAGGAGTCATTTACTTCAACTGTAATCCCATGAAATTCTCTGAACCTCTCTATTATTTTAAACACTCTTTCCTTAACTTTCTGTTTTCACATTTCTATGTTGCTGTCCATTGAGAGAACACATGGAGAAAACAATCAGAACTCAAATATGTGTCAATTACTAAATACTGTTATTCTGCTAAAAATAACTCAGAGCTTATAAATCACAACCTGAATAAACTAAACTATACCAAATCAAGTCTTCTGTTCGAAAGCCAGTGGCATGGAAGTTAGAACCTTTAAGCATTATATACATCTCACCATTTCTCCAAGTTTCCAACTGAGCCAGCTGCAGAAAAAAAACCCGGAATTCTCCTCAACGTTTTGAACTCTGATTTCTTGATAATGGCGTGCCACGGATTTCTGGGGAAACCGACCCCGAAATCTTTTGGGCGTCATAAACATGGAAGGAGAAACGGCCATCATCATCATCATCATCAATCTAGATGTTCGGCTGCGGCCGTTGCAGCAGCTGGCTCCATCTTCACATCCCTCAACATGTCTATCTTCACATTCCACAACCGCCTCTTGCGTTGTGTCTCCAGGTTTTTCCGTACATCTAGCGCAACTCCTAGCCATCGAGCCAACATGAAACAAGGCTACAAAAAGCTCCAGAAACCCGAGCATCAGCCTCCTCTGAGAAAACGTTATGACAATAAAAGGACGATCTTTCTTGATCTTGATGAAACATTAGTGCACTCAACGATGGAACCACCAATCCGGGTTAACGTTGATTTCATGGTGAGGATAAAGATCGAAGGAGCTGTTATACCAATGTTTGTGGTGAAACGACCAGGAGTTACCGAGTTTCTTGAAAGGATCAGTAAGAACTATCGAGTGGCAATTTTCACAGCCGGGTTACCGGAATATGCTTCACAGGTTTTGGATAAACTTGACAAGAACCGTGTGATCTCACAGCGGCTATATCGAGATTCATGCACAGATATGAATGGAAGATATGCCAAAGACTTATCTTTGGTGGCGAAAAAAGACCTCGGGAGTGTTTTGCTAGTTGATGATAATCCTTTCTCCTACTCGTTGCAGCCAGATAATGGAGTTCTCATTAAGCCTTTTGTGGATGACTTGGAAGATCAAGAACTGATGAAGCTTGCGGAATTCTTCGATGGATGTTATCAGTACGAAGATTTAAGGGATGCAGCAGCAGAGCTTCTATCCAACAAGCTGATTTGATGCACATAAATATAAATTTTGTTTGGAGACCTGTTTTCAAATTTTTGGGATTCTTTCTTTTCTTTTTGTTGATTTTCTTTGGGGATGGATGATACAGCCTAAACGGTATTTTTGTGTTGAAAAAGGATGCTTCCTTATCCTTCTTCAATGTTGTTACCTACATTAAAGGTCCTACAAAAAATGTAAGCTTTTCTTCTTCAGTACATCAAAAAGAGTATAATGTAACCAAGAAAATTCAGAAAAATAAAGAAGTTTTGGACTAGCAAATCATCAATAACATGAAATGATATTAACATCTTAGTCTTAAGAGATTGATCTGATTCAGTATGATATCAAGGAATAAGTCCCACAGACTCTATCTACAATGTCAGATATTATATGGAGGATAATAAGTATACTTTAAGAAGATAGTCTTACAAGTGCCTTGAGTGGTTTCGATATAATGCTTTTTAAGTATTCTGGTGGATGAAATCCAACGAAAACAAGAACAACGAACCAAGAATTCACTGCAAAAAAAGGATGCTTGAGACATTTTCACAGACCAATCACCCTTGTAGCTATGAGTTTTTTTTTTTTTTTTTTTTTTTTTTTTTTTTTTTTTTTTGTCAAAGCTATGAGTTGTCCATGTTTGAACCATAAAACTCATTTAATACATTTTTTTTTATATAAAATATAAATCATGTCTTTAGCCCTTTTGGATTTGACACTTTAGAAGAGAGGTTTTATTTAATAAAGGAAAACTAACCCATTATACTTGATAAAATATTCAATAAGTGATTCATATTGGAAAACCATTTCTAAATTAATTTATTTTTGTGATTGTAAGAAAATATGTTAAAAATATGAAACAACTTTTTTTTTTTTGGTAAAATGTTAAATTTTATACCATTTTCTGTTTTTTCTATACATGTTGATTACAACTTATTTTAGCTAGCAAGAGATTAAAAAGGTAGACTAACACAGCCAAAATAATAAGCAAGAAGAGATATAGAGCGAGAGGAAGAAACTGGTTGCGTTGGGGTAGAGGAAGCTTGAACCGATAGAAGTCTGTCCCGCAGAGAACGGTCCAGTGCTGCTTGCATTGCCGGAATTGATGATGATGTAGCGGTGAAGATCCTTGCATTTCTCTCTCGCCAAATGGAGTAACAAGCAGCCTGCAAAATTAGCTTCACCAAAGAGGAGGCTTGAGACTGATTCTGCTGACCTGAAACTTGGAGCAACCAAACAGAGATGGAGGATAGAGAAGATGGCGGTTGAGCCATAACCCTTGAGGCAAAAGTTCTCCAAATAGCTGTTGAGAAGGAACATTCAAAGAAGAGATGCTCATGAGTTTCCAATCCAATAGAGCAAAGAACACAATCTGCGGGGACGTTTAGACCCCAAGTGCGTAATCTGTCTCTTGTAGGCAGTCTTCCTCTCATAGCTAGCCATGTGATAAAGGAGAACCTAGGTACTCCTTCCTTAAACCAAACAATCTTGTGCCATGGTACTGTTGGAGAATGTGTTCTTAGCTGCTCCCAAGTTTCCTTAGAAGAGAAAAAATGTTCATATGAACCTGAAACTCGGCGCCAAAGATATATATCTTGTCCATTTGAGTCGCTTGGAGGGGTCAGATTTGTCAAGGTGATCATGAGTTGCTGCTGTTCCTCAGATCGTGCACCTGGCATTCGCCACTCTCCTTCTCTTACAGCATCTGAAACAGTCCCTTCTTTTCTAATCCTTAGTTGCCTTGGCCCATTGTTCCCGATGTAACTCAGCAACGGACCAAGATCTGTCCAATGGTCAAACCAGAAAGAAGCTGCTTTTCCATTCTTCACCTCACATCTCATAAAGTCAGCAATATAGTGTTTTAGGCGAAGAAGTTTCCTGATCATTCCTGATAATCTTGGTGTTTCATCAAGAGTCCAGTAACTGTTCCTTAGGAAAACATTTCCTTTCAGCCATGCAACCCAAAGAGACCCAGCATTTGCAAATATATTCCATATTAATTTGAGTTGAAACACGACAGCAAAGTCTTCCAGGTGACGAATACCAAGCCCTCCTTCCTCCTTGGGTTTACAAATATCTTCCCAAGAAACTCTAGCTCCTGATGCATTGGTGACTTTATTTTTCCATAGAAAAGCCGCGCATAGAGAATCCACTTTTGTGTAAAAGCTCTTTGGGAGATTGAAAACAGCACTCCAGAAATTAACCATGCCATAGATCACTGAGGAGATAAGCCTTATCTTTCCAGCATAAGAGAGAAACTTTACTGTCCATGAATGCAGTTTACTTGTGATCCTTTCAATAAATGGCTGCAAAGTGGCCAGAGATATTCTTTTAGGATTGAGAGGAAGACCCAAGTACCTTGTAGGAAAGGTGCCTGTCTTGATGCCTTGCAAACCACTAAGCACTGATATCTGGACATCAGAGTAACCACCAAAGAATAGCTCAGATTTGGCTGGGTTTACATCCAGCCCACAAACACTCTTGAAATACCTCATAACCTCTGCAATCCCTGTCAAAGAGTGTCTTGATCCATCTGAAAAGATGAGTAAGTCATCAGCAAACAACAAGTGAGTGACTCTTGGATTTGCACAAGTTGGATGTAATCGGAATTTCCTTTGATCAACCGCTCTGTTCAGTAGACTTGACAGGACTTCCATAACCATTATAAACAAATACGGTGAGATAGGATCTCCTTGGCGTAGACCTTTCTGACCCGGAAAGAAACCAGCTAATTCTCCATTCACTGATATAGAAAACCTTGGCGAAGAGATGCATTCCTTAATCCAAGTACAGAAGAGAGGAGGAAAGTTTTGAGCAGCCAGAATCTTCAATACAAAATCCCAACAAACCATATCGAAAGCTTTACGAATATCCAGTTTAAGCATACAACTTTTGGGACAGCTTGATTTTTGGTAGTTCCTTATTAGCTCAGAAGCTAGAAGAACATTTTCTCCTAGACTCCTCCCTTTTAAGAAAGCAGATTGGTTCGGCTGATGCACTCTTGAAGAATTGGTTTCAGTCTTAAAGCAATAATCTTGGAGATGACTTTATAGACCAGATTGCAACAACTGATGGGTCTGAAATCTCCAAGCTTACACGCCTCTGACTGCTTTGGTATAAGCGCAATGGCTGTTGTGTTTAGATCCTTCAATAACCTGCCATTTACAAAAAACTCTTTCACAGCCTTAGTAACATCTGAGCCAACAATATCCCAAGAAGCTTGAAAGAATTCCACAGAATACCCATCTGGACCTGGGCTTTTGTTTAGCGGCATAGCAAATACAGCATCCTTTACTTCCTGATCTGTAACTGTTCTTTGAAGCTCAGCACATTGGAGATCACTGCATCTAAAAGGAAGCAAGTCCTGCAATATGGAGATTGTGACAGGGGAGGTAGGCATAGAGGTAGAGCCTATTATACCTTGGAAATAATCAGCCGCGTGTGCTTTAATTTCCGAGGAGGAGACAATTTTCCTGTCTTCCGCATCTCTTAAGAAATGGATATGGTTCTTTGCTGCTCTTTGAGACGCTGATTTATGGAAGAAAGATGTGTTCATATCCCCCAGATGCATCCATTTAACCCGGGATTTTTGCCTAAAAAACTTTTCCTCTGCAGATAATAGACATTGCCAGCGAGCTCTAGCCTCATGTTCCTCTCTGACTTTGTCCTCCTCAGGATTTGTTAGAACCTCTGATTGCAATCTAGCAACTTTAGCTGCATGATCTTTGACTCTTGCTGATATTCCACTGAAATGTCGCTTATTCAAGTTCCTGAGCACTGGTTTTAACAGTTTTAGAGATCGCGTCAGCTTGAATTGTGATGTTCCTTGAATATCTTGAGGCTTCCAGTTCTGATTCACTGAGTCCTTGTACTCGGGATGGTCCACCACATGATGGAAGAATTTAAAAGGCTTACATACCCGTCGCTGTACAGAAGGCATCTGAAATAAGCATGCTGCATGATCCGATTGGAGAGGCTCCAAGAAATCCGCATAAGATTCAGGGAAAGCATCAGCCCAAGGTTGATTAATAAAAGCATGGTCAATTTTCTTGGCTGTGATGATAACCTCTTGATTATTCCACCAAGTATACGGCAGTCCATTTGCTTGTGCTTCAAATAAATCCGATTCTTGGAGAGCCAAACTAAAATCGTCAATACCAGATATGTCAACAGGATGTGAGAGATGCCCTGAGTGATGAGAAAGTCTCAATATTTGATTGAAATCTCCCAAAACTGCCCAAGGATGTTGCTGTACTGGAGTGTTGTTATTAATCCAAGTTAACTCCTCCCAAAGTGGTTGCCTCTCTTCTGGCAAATTAAATCCATAGACAAAAGATACTGTTAAAGAGATATCTAGAGCCTGAATAAAAATACCACATGTAATTTGTTGAGCTGAAGCTTTGTAAACCACCAAGGCAACAGTAGGATCCCAAACCACAATCACTCTTGCTGTGCTGTGATAGTCAAAATTACCAAAAAATTTCCATCCTTCAGGAATTGCTCTTACTATTCTTCCTGTATTTGCTGGATGGATATGCGTCTCGACAAACGCTCCAAAAAGTGGCTTGTGGATATTAATCCATTCTTTAGTTAGAGCCTGCCGTCGATTACTATTGAGGCCTCTTACATTCCACACAAAAAACATCTTATATGATGATTAGTTAGATAGCTTAGTCCTGCGACCACTCTTGCGTCGCGTGACTAAGATGAAAGGTGTTTCTTCCTCCGTAGAAGCAACTGCTTCCCCTTCAAGTACATTTCCTGAGTTTTGAGATTCCAAATTCTCAGACCCTTCTCCTACAGCCAGAGTCTCCTCTGGATCTTTTCTTTCATCAGATTCTACCAAACCTGCAGCTGCATCATCTTTTGCCACTGAGACTTTCTCAGATAAAGTATCAACCAACTGCACTTGATGACTGTCTTGCACCTTGACTTGAACAACCTCTACTTTATCTACCACTGAGACCTTTTCCTTTGCTGCTGAAGTTTCAGGAATCTCCTGTTTTTGGTCAGGAGCTGGCCCACGAGGACCTTCCTTAACTCTCCATTCTGCCAAAGCTCCATTAAGCATTAAAGAATCTTTGTGAGAGGGCCTTGGCTTGGGAACAAGAGAGCGACCTTGGCGAGAACGTCGGTTCCGTCGAGGCCTGCTACAAGATCTTGTATTCATTCTTCTTCCTGATTGGGATATCTGGATCTTGTGCTTGCATTGACTTCTCTCATGTCCAAAAGCATTGCATTCAAGGCATCTAGGAGGAAGCCAGGGATATGAGACAGATATTTCAACTTCTCGACCTGAAGTGAAACCCACAACAATATTTGATGGAAGTTCCTTGGTAAGGTCAACTCGAACTAAGACCTTGGCGACTTCAAATGACTCCTTTCGCTCTGTTTCAGGGGCTAATGCAACTGGTTTCCCACACGCAGTAGCTATTCGGCTCAAGCTTTTCTTGTTAAAGAGGATATACGGCACTCCTCGGAATTCTACAGTCACCGAAGCTGATGTTATCGGTGGAGAATCCGGAGAAAACTCTGGAGACCATGGCGCAACAAACATGGGATAACCTGCAATATTCCATACATGCCTACCAAGAAGAAGAGCTCTGGTTCTTTGGTTTGTAACTTTAAGCAGAAACTCTCCTGGACCAATGTTGTGAACGAAGATCCTCGGTCCCGACCTAGCCCATAAGGCATTAACAACACCAATTACTCTCCCCATTTCGGGATACTTTCCATGAAACTGAGCGTAGATGAACTCCTTGAATTCTTCCTTTGCAGCTTCGATATTATCATCTGGGATAAGGACGAAAGGAGCACCAGAGATATGTTGAGTTGGGGTTCCAACTTCCTCAAGCTCAAGAGGGTCAGTAAGCAACCTGGTCCATTTTTTATCCAGAGGAGGCGTAGCCTCAGCTGTAGAGGTGTTAATCGGATTCTGACCTTGCGAATCAGAGATTGGAACTTCCGGAGTTGGAGCAGAAGCAGCCTGAGTCACTTCTGAATCAACCACTGGAGGAGACAAGCTGGAGGCGACAGCCTCGACAGAAGCAATCTCGGCTTGCAAATCCTTGCAAGAATTCAGATCTGGCGATGCCACATCAGAGAGAGATTGAGGTAGACCTGAATCAACTGCTACAGTCTGAGACTTTGCTGCTGCGGTCTGAGAATCGGAGCTCTTGGCCAGAAGACCAGAAGCGGTACCAGTCGGAACTTCTTTCTTCACCAAAGAACCTGCAGATGAAGAGAATCTAGCAAATTGAGATGTCCCAGGAACGGTGGGACGGGTAGCGCCTTTCTTTTTCTTGCGTTTGGCCATCGGAATTCTTCTCGTCACCGGCGTGAGGCCGGCGAACGGGTGCGATTAGGGTTAGAAAAGCTAATCGCTTTTGGAGTCGCCTCAGGAGAGAGAAAAACCAAGGAAACTCCAGATTTTTGGTAAATTTATTCAATATGAAACAACTTTAAGTTAGAAACAAATTCTAACAGGGTTTCTAGTTTAACTAGTTCACCAGGCACACAAAGCCATAGCTATGAAGTAGCAACAATAGCAGCAGCAATATACTTCAACCGTATTCCCATTATAATCTCCAAACCTCTAAATCGTAACTAAACTTATAATGTATCTCTTGTTGGTTCATGTTGTATGTACATTGTTGTCCATGAGTACATGAAACAGCAAAACTATGCTCTAATGTTCCAAACTGAAATTTTCTAAAAGTAGGCATCTGCTCTACTTCTCCACTAAATTCCCATAAACAACAAAACTAAACCAAATGTAGCACTTTGATTCTAGATATTAATGTATAAAAGTTAGCAGAAGATTAATTCGGAAACATCTTACCTTACGACTACCAAGCCTTTCGTCTGAAGAGCTGCAAGCTTGTTTTGTTCACCAAAATCTTGTTATCTTCATTTGGGAATCAAGCAGCCGTGAGAAATCAATGGCATCTGAAAGAATCATAGAAAACAACCCAGAAAATTCCAAATTCCACAAACCCCAACAGAAAAGTTACCCATTAATGTCCATCTTGAAGTTCCATTGTCGCCTTCTGCGTTGTGTTTCCAGGTGCTTTAAGCCCACCACCATCAGCTATCCAGCCACAAGACATGGCTTTACAAAACTTGAGAAACTCGAGGACCCTCAGACTGTATATACCAACACGAAAAGGACAATTATCCTCGATCTTGATGAAACGTTGGTTCACTCGACAATGCAACTTCCGGGAGTTAAATATGATTTCATGGTGATGGTGAAAATGGAAACGGAGATTATGCCAATCTTTGTGGTGAAACGTCCTGGTGTGACTGAATTCTTGGAAAGACTTGGTGAAAACTACAAAGTGGCAGTTTTCACAGCTGGTCTGGAAGATTATGCGTCACAGGTTTTGGACAAGCTAGACAAGAACCATGTGATCTCACAGCGGCTATATCGAGACTCATGCACGGAAGTGAATGGAAAATACGTAAAGGACTTATCTTTGGTAGTGGGCAAAGATCTCGGAAGGGCTTTGATTGTTGATGACAATCCATCTTCTTACTCATTACAGCCCGAGAATGGAGTGCCTATAAAGGCTTTTGTGGATGACCTGAAAGATCAAGAACTGCTGAAACTTGTGGAGTTCCTCGAATGCTGTGATGGGTATGAGGACATGAGGGATGCAGTCAAGGATTTGTTGGCATGATGTCAATTTATCTTTGTTTCCTTTTATTCGACGTTTATTGGGGTTTGTCTGTTTAGGGGCATGACGGAAAGATGATTTTACATAGTCAGTTTTTTTGCGTTGAACAGGGATGCTTCCTTCTTCAATGTTGCATATGCATATATCAGTAGCTTTTCCTGAAAACAAAAAAAAAGAAACACTTTTGTATACCAGATATTTGTGGAATAAAAAAGAGTTTAGTTGTAGTAAGAAACTTCCCTACTGACTTTATAAAATTTGTACTAAATGCTATGCGAAACAACCTAAGAGAAGAGGCTACTATTGCAAATAGCACAGTTACTGTTCCTAGGTTCAAACATTTCTCCAGCCTGTACAAGGTTTATTGAAGCAACAACACTTACATTGTGAAATGCCCTAACTAGAACTTTGCTCATTCTGGCCTTAACTGCTCCTAACTTCCAAAACCGGCAGTGACGCGAAGAACAATTTCAAACCGCAATGTAAATGCCATTAGAACAAACAAGCTATAACCTTGCTAGCACAAACATATCACAGGGAAAGAAAAGACACATACCAAGTTACCAAATAGTCAACCACTTGAATACTAAAACACTGCATAATATTAAACACAAATCCTATCTACTCCGCTGTAACTGTTTCTTTTGTGATTGTCATTTACATTTTAAAACACTATCTTTATGTCTAAACGAAACCACCAATATTACTTTAGTTTTGGAAACAATCAATCCCTGAGTCTTCTACTCATACAAAAATGAGAGAAGTAGAGTACTTGATATATTCAGCTCCTTCCACAGTTGAAAATTGAACAAACAGTTTTTTTTCCATTTCTCTAACAATGTTGCAAGTAAAGAAGCATAAAGTGTGATCGCAAATTCATCCCAACTTGATAGAAAAATTAATTAGCTCAAAATTATTAAAAAAAAAAAAAGGAAATAAACACAAAATGAAGCAGCTTCCGATAGATATGAAGATCAAGATCCAGTACAATTCAAAACTTATGATATACAAAAACAATTACAACAACACCAAGTAGACATTACAAAACGGGACAAGCGATTCAACACAAGTCAAAATTTTGGAAAGAAAACAACACTCTCTCTCTCTCTCTCTCATTATTTCCACCAAAAATCCGCAAGAGCTACAACAACCTATTTAGATCAAACCTGTAGATTCATAATTCACAGAGGAAGACTTGACTTGGAAGTCGCAAGGCTTCAGCTTTACTGAAGCACAAGTCATCAAGAGCTTCACTACGACACCACCTGCATCTTGGGTAAGCAGAGCACTGAGATCTAGTTCGCATCTCACAGCATTTGAGTTTCCTATTAGTCTTGCCCGGCTTCGTATTTGTCCGGATCTCTAATAGCTCGCGATCCAAAACATGAACCTCAGATTCGGAAGATGAAAGCGATGGACAGTGTAAAAGGAGGAGGAAGATGATGAGTAGGAGAAAGCTTGAGCTAGATTCCGACATTGTCACAAAAAAAAAGAAAGTTTTTTTTCTTCCGTATTTTTGGAAAGTTTTCTCCTTTTTTTTTTTTCTGTTTTCTCTGTAAACTCGAGAAAAGGGGGAGACTGTCAAGATCTTCCTCGAGTCGGCCTACAAATCTACACACGTGTGAGAATATATTCACGCGTGTGGGCGCAATTTAGCGGTTACCATTGACAAAGGCAGTTACTTTGTGAAACAGTTATCTTTTGTTTTTACTTTTATCAGCTTCCCAATGTTTTGAATTTTCATGTTTTTGATACTAGTAATTTTGGATACATATCACTATACCAATAAAGATATAACTAGTCTAAAAAATAAGGAAGAGAAAGACAAGACATGTGAACACACACAGATCTGTTTAAATTTCTTTTTTTTGCCTATCAAAACAAGAAATAGGACTGTATTTATTTACTGTTCCAACAACATTTCACCGGTGTTATTACGCTCCCATGCAAAACTTTTGGGAAATAATAATGACATTGGATTCGATATTTCCCTTTTCCGTTGTAATAATAATTCATATAAATATATATATAAAACAACTCAGATCTCTGTTTGTATCTCTACAAGATTTGACTTGTGAGTCTCCCAGATGAAAAAGCTTATCTTACACTTGCATCTCTGAGTGTCACTACCTCCAAGAATCTAATTAAAAACCGTAACCCACAAATCTCGTCTTTAAGACACCATTAAAGCTTCAAGAATCTCTGTGTAAGAAATCAAGAAACTTCAACTTGGATCCACAGCCAGAAAATGGCGGGATTCACCATGAGCTTGAACTTGCTTCTACTTGTAGCAATGGTAGCTACAAACATCCTCTCACTCTACCATCTCTCCTCCACCACCAATTTCTTCCAATCCACCGTCAAATCTACTCAATCCTCTGTTCCCACTGTTCCCGACCACCTCCTCCGTCAGCTCCACACAATCCGCGCCGCGATTAATCACCTCACAACTCACCAACCAGACAAATCAACTTCAACCGTCACCTCACGCGCCGCCGTGTCCTCCTCCTCCTCCTCCGCACCAAAAGAGCTTCTAATCTACTCAAAGCTCTCACCTATAGCTTCAGCTTGTCATAACTACCCTGACCTACTCCATGAGTATATGAACTACACTCCTTTCTCTCTTTGTCCTTCCGATACCGATCTCGTCGAGAAACTCATCCTCCGTGGCTGCCACCCACTTCCTCGCCGTCGTTGCTTCTCTCGAACGCCGCGAAATCCGTCAGATTCGAAACCTGAATCTAATGTTATCTGGTCTTACTACTCTTGCAAAAGCTTTGATTGTTTGATTACTAAATTCCCCGATCTAGGGTTTGATCTCTCCTTAGAGAAATCCAAATCTCAGTTCTCTTTGTACAAATCGGAGCTTGATTTACCGATCTCGCAGCTTCTCCAGATCGCTAAATCAGCTAATTCAGTTCTCCGTCTCGGGATCGATGTCGGTGGTGGGACTGGATCTTTCGCTGCTGCGATGAAGGCTCGTAATGTCACGGTTCTGACCACGACGATGAATTTCAATGCGCCGTATAGTGAAGCGGTGGCGATGAGAGGGCTTGTGCCGCTTCATGTGCCGCTTCAGCAGCGGCTTCCGGTGTTTGACGGTGTGGTGGATTTGGTTCGGTGTGGAAGAGCTGTGAATCGGTGGATTCCGGTGACTGTTATGGAGTTTTTCTTCTTTGATTTGGATCGGATTCTTCGTGGCGGTGGTTATCTTTGGTTGGATCGGTTCTTTAGTAAAAAAGTTGATCTTGAGAATGTTTATGCGCCGATGATCGGAAAATTGGGTTACAAGAAGGTCAAATGGGCGGTGGCGAATAAAATGGATTCTAGTGGAGTCAAACATGGTGAAGTGTTCTTGACGGCTTTGCTTCAAAAACCTGTTGCAAGATGATGAATTCTTTTCTGAGGTAAATTGTGAATTTGGATTTTGGTACAATTATCATCAAGTTTGCTGTGTTTTGATCAAATGCTCGAACTTTGGAGAATTGCGTGATCACAGATTCACAATTTATAAATGTGGTTTGAGTTTACTGTAGGTGTGTGCTTTTTGTTGCTTTGAACAGTGCACTATTTGTTAGACTTTGTACAACTTTGTTTTTAGGTTTTTCGAATACGAAAGATGTGAAACTGTAGGTTGGTTCTTATAGAAGTAAGAACAAGTCGATCAAAAAAATTGTAGCTAGTTCAAATCAGTATATTGCTATAGGTTTTAAAGCTTGTTTCTGCAATGTCTCAATGATAATAGGGAGTTCTCAACGACCGGTTTGTATTAGCTTTTAGACATTTACTCTGTCTAGTTCAGTTACAGGAGACTGAAATGTTGTGTCTTTCGTTTTGTCTGTAAGCTTCAAGCCTGATCCAAAGTTGTGGGTTGTTTTGCAGGGATCTTTCCTCGAGTTTGTAGCAAATAGCTTACTGTTGATGAAGATTTGGAAGACAAGATTTCTTCGACGATTTCAGAAATGAAAGCTTTTTCCAGCTATAAGCACACAAGCAAAGAACGATGTTATTTCCGCGACGCAAGAACTAGGGATTTTAAGCCAATATTTGATCTATATTGTTGGTAGTGAGAGACTGATAAAATGGTGGTATACATAAATTATGGCGTCTTCTGCTTGTTTTCTGTCATAGCTAATATGCATTCATATCATTCTTAGTATGGTGATTTTTTGTGGAAGGCAGACTGCAGAATGGTTAAGAAGTTTCAGGATTTCAAGCTTCTGAAAGTTAATTCATTTTATGACATTTATAATGCTTAGAACGTAAAATACTTCTTATTCTTCCTTGCAATAATCCATCTGTTTCCAAATCATAGCCAAGCCTGCAAGACGTGGCCTGCTGAGACTGAGTGCAAATCTGAACATGAACCTGAATCTGAGACTGACTTGCTTTTAGCTTTTCAAGTCTATTTACTTGTACGCAAGATAGTTTAGCTAGCAAATGGTCAATCTAGATGAGCTCGCACTCATAATTTACTACAAACAACTGAATAAAGTAAGACGCAATCTTGCCAGGCTTTCTTTGTGGGTTGAGGAAATGTATCTCCATGTTCAAGATCCATGCCTAGATCTTGTTGCACTCATATGCCTTTAACCAAACTCAATAAAGTTCATAGGTAGAACCCACCCAAAATAGCTTATGACTATGAGTAAAGGTGTTCGTCCATGTGACTACTATATCATGTTAGTCTCGTTCCTTACCGACATTTTACGGACTCCTTCCAAAAATATGGGGTTAATATTTGTTGACCAAAAAAAAGAAAAAAAAAATATGGGGTTAATATTTAATAACGAAAGATTGGTGTCAAATGTATAAGAGTTAGAAAATATGAGGACTAAACCTGTAAACTGAGGAAAGATATATGTATATGATGATTATGTGGTCGCGTCTCAGAAAGGTTAGCGACGGTGTTAACTTGTAAAGTTGTAGTAATCGTTTTCCTGGACATAGTCGTGTTTCTGAGTTTCCCCAAAGAACTTAAATTGTAAAAATCGAAGATTGGCTTCGCAATCGAGAGAAGGAACAACTCTAGAAAATGGTGAGATTTACGCTTACCGATTTTGATTCCACTCACAATTTTCTTCCTTTAATTCCTATTAAAAATTTTTACGCGATCATAGAAATTTCTAGGGTTTATCACTTCAATTCAAAATTATTTCCTGATTGTGGAGAATTTTTGTTACTTGCATCATTTATTAGTGAAGAATATATATGGAAAACAAGCAATTAGTTCCGAAATTTCTCTTCTTTCTTCGATTTAATTTGTTACTATGATCGTCAGCTGATAGACATCTCACCTGTGTTTGATGTTTTAATTTTGATTTATAATTGTTTTAGATCAAACGAAACCTATACTAGGCTAAGTTAAAGGTCTAAAATTTAAGCTCCAAATGGTTTGTTAAATTTTTGTTTCTCCCTGATCATAGGATGAAAGAGATCGAGAAATTTGTAGTTCTCATGGTGATTCTGATGCTGGTGATGTCGTTAATCGAAGCATAAAGGATACTAGAGAAGAAGATTCTGGTTTATGTGAAGGCTTTGTAGACGAGAGCAAAAGACTGGAACCGGAACAACAAAAGCGCGGTAAATATTTTTTCTATGACGAGCCGCTTTCTGAGGAAACTGGGGTTTGGATACCTGTTTCAGTCCCACCCATGTTAGAACCTGACCACGAGGAGTGGTCAAGAGGCCTTAGTTTCAATGGTGGTTACTTCCCCGAGGGAGATATGGGATGGAATCAGATATTTGATGAAGACAAGGAGTTAACTATGTGGGATGTGATAGTGGATATGTTACTCGCAGCGCGTGGTAAAGCGAGTGCTCTTAGTTCTGGCAACCTTGAGAGATGTGGCATTAATTTTTTGTCCAGACATATTCTTGAACAAGCTTGGCAAGAGATGGCTCATACTCTCACCGAGGCTAACTTTGGTAACGCTAGAGAAATTCTGGAGACTGAGCCACCCAAGTGGCTGCCTGATAGCGCTGCTTCTGCTTGTATGCTATGTAGTGTGAGGTTTCATCCAATTATGTGTTCCCGTCATCATTGTCGATATTGTGGAGGAATATTCTGTAGGGACTGTTCTAAAGGAAGAAGCTTGGTTCCTGCAAAGTTTCGTGTTTCAGATCCTCAAAGGGTTTGTGATGTGTGTTTTGTGAGGTTGGAGTCTGTGCAACCTTATTTGATGGACCAAGTGAGTCCTGCTGCTCAGTTGCCAACCCATGACTTGACAGATCTTAGTACATTGAGGTCTTGGGTTAATTTTCCATGGGGACAATCCATGGAGTATGAGATTTATAAGGCAACAAACACTATTCGGGGTTATATAACCAAGGTGAAATTTGTGGATCGTGAGCGCACTCTCAACTTTTTATTAATTTGTTAGCATTCTTAAATGTCAACTATATCACTGTGTTAATGGCCGACTAGCCTCTGTCCGACTGGAATCCTAATAGTGTGTCTTCAATTTGAAAAATTTCTCATCAGGTTGGTTCTTCAAGAACTGAGAGGTCCATCCCAGATGCTATTTTAAGACAAGCAAAAGGTCTTGCAGTAATCACTGTTGCCAGAGTTGGAGTTATGGTTACATATAAAATCGGGACTGGACTTGTTGTTGCTCGTAGAGATGATGGCTCCTGGTCTCCACCCTCCGCCATCTCTTCATTTGGTTTGGGATGGGGTGCTCAGGTAACATAGCTCTTTTAGTAATTCGTAGATATCGCAAACAGTGCTTGGTCTATATATTCTCATCACTCACCTGTAGGCAGGAGGAGAGTTCATAGACTTTATTATCGTTCTGAGAACTCGTGAAGCCATCCGAACGTTTGGGAGTAACACTCATCTTGTTGTTGGAGCTGGTTTAAGCGCTGCTGTTGGTGTGACTGGACGAGCAGTTGAAGCTGATATCCGAGCAGGTAGCGGTGGCTATGCTGCTTGCTATACCTACAGCTGCAGCAAAGGTAACCATCTAATTCATGTGTCTCTAGCCAAAATTAGTTTAGAAGGTTAATTTTTGTTTAATGGTTCTTAGACTTCTTCTCTTCCATGTCTAATACTAGTTTTCATGGTCCACTATATATCTGCAGCCATTATAAGATTCCTTTTAAAAAACCGTTTTTGGAACTAAGCCTCATAACCAGTCTGTATATTCTCCTGTTTTTTTTTTGGGTTGCAAAAACCTTACTAAACCGATGTGAGTGAGCAGGTGCATTTGTTGGATGCTCGCTTGAAGGAAGCATTTTCACGACACGTACAAGTGAGAACTCACGATTCTATGGGAGCCAGTCCCTAGCTGCGTCTGACATCCTCCTTGGCTCTTTGCCAAGACCACCTGCTGCTGCTGCTCTCTACCGTGCGCTTGGCGATCTGTATCAGAAGATGGGGAGGTGATTTTAAAACAGTTGAAGGGTATTTGTAATTCTGACTTTAATGATGGAAACGTTCTTGACCTGGAAAATCTCTTGGTGTGTGCAGTGAAACTATTCGGTCTCCGGCAGTTTCTCCGTTGTCTGAAGACTAAACTTGTTGAATTATCTCTTTGGAAGAATGACAACAATCTTGTATAGATTCATGCAATTCTTGAATGTACATAGTTTTATGGAGGTTTGGTAGTTTGTGGTTGTAAATAAACATACATTATGGTATATCTGAAATTATAAATTGTTCTGGAATAAAAGATACTTGTTTCAAACTTAAAGCCACTGCCTTATTTTTGGGTTTCAAGCCACTGCCTTATTTTTGGGTTTCGAGATTGTAAGACCAGAAACAGCTTTACAAGAACCATAGAGGCAGAAGAAACATTAATCTATCTGTCTCATTTCGTTCTCATCTTACATAGATCTAAAGATTGGGTGACATGCTTCACAGAGTTTTAAGGCCAAAACACATCCCAGTTATGAGCTCAAGATGCTTATTCATATCGAACTGTGAGTCTTTAAAGATGTTTCCTTAGCTTGCAGAATCCATCTTAATTCCATTTCACTTGGCAACTTTCTTCCTCCTCAGCAGATCTTCCACTTGGAGCTCGTTGATCTTAGCAGCAAGAATGAAGTCGTTTTCCGTCAAACCACCTGTTGCAAGAGAATCCGGTATCACTTAGTCGGCACTTGCAACTTATAATTCATAAAAGTATTAGTAGGTTCAGCCATTTGATAAGATTCATATCAACAACACAGACCATGATTCTCACCTATTGCATGTGTCCATATCTCGATTTTCACATTATTCCAGCCGACCAGATGCAAATCTGGGTGATGACCTGCATCATACCGGTCCATGTGTCAGACAAAATCGTAACAGAAATAACAGATCCTACTTGCACTACCGTTTTTTTAATCTTTTTCAGAAGGGTCACACAGAACATGTGTGCTGAATTGCTGATGATTTATTCACCTTCTGATTCAGCGATATCAGCTACACGTTTGAAGAAATCTAGTCCCTTTGTAAAACTTTTCACTATCCACGTTCGATGCAGCTTTAATGTATCATTGTCATTAGCCAAATCCCATCCAGCAACCTGTGTCAAAGGAATAATTGAGGAGGGAAACATACTATAGACCCCACCTGCTACAATAAGGAGTACAAACATATTACCTTTTGCAGTAGGTCTTGGGCACTTTCTTTGGTCATGGGGCGCAGATCCTTCGAATTGCATGGCACACACTTTTTGGTTGATAAATCTAAGACAAAGATATAAAAACAGAGCGACAAAATACCATATAAATAACCAAGTTACATGGTTTTGAAGTTTTTGGTTACAGATGCTGAAAATATAAGCAGCAAATCCATCTTTTAACCAATCAGATAAAGAAGTTGTTTATAAGGGCAGCAACAAGGAAATCCTAGCAATATTCTTTAAAACTTCAAAACTGACATGACAACCAGAGACTTATCGAAAATAGAGATAGGAAAAGGATAAGGGGTCTCCAATAGAAGTTTTCTAGTATTATAGAGGTGAGAGTGACATCATTTGCTGGTTTTACGCTGCCTAGTATAGTGTCTCTATTAGAGGACCTATGTTCGCCACATACAATACAGAGCTCAATCAATTGGATGTTCATATACATCAAACCTCTACAAACACAAGTACCAATACATGAAGCATATATGTCAATGTCATGTCAAAATCCAGTTAAAACCAAGAAATACTGATTCAGATATAACATTGTAGAGCAGTGGAATGACTAATTTTACCTTCTAGGGAGCAAAATGTTCTAGCTCCAGAAGCAGAACCACCAGTTGTGGATGATCTTACACTATCTTGTGACATCTCACTCGTCCAATGAACAAAGCTGCAAGGAAATTGCAAAAATATTTCATCTTTACATGCCAGGACTTATGTATATCCCAGAGAAACGTGTCCTACTCCTACACCAATAGTAATGAACTGGTTCATTAACAGTTGATTAATAAATCAGGGTACACAAGAAGTTCAAAGTAATTAACAAATTAGGGATTTCGATTTCACTTGTTGAGATTCAAACCACAACAAAAACAACAATATGAAAGATGATAACATACATATCACATTATAATCATAACCCAATTATCAAAATCCATCCTTTGCCACTATTCTTCACCAAAACTCCCAAAAAAAAAAAAGGGAAATTCAGACCCAACAGATTAACAGAAGTTAAAATCTATTACCGTTTGTGACGTCCGTACAGAATTTGGAACAACGATGCAGCTGGAACCTGAAAGTGTCACCAAAAAAACATGAGAGGTAACATATGCAAATCCAGATATACATGCACATATACATACACGAAGAGCGAGATTTTGGTTAACTTGTGTTCTAGAGATTGAGAAAAGTTTAGGCAGCAAGAGCCGACTCATTGCGGTTGCGTAACAGAGATTTTTCGGTGAGAGAGATTTCTTTTATATCGATGTTGATTGAGGGCGTAAATGTTACAATTCATAAGTGTAGGGTTAAATTTGTAAGAATCTAAAAAAAGTCGACGCGCGTCTCTCAAAGCTACTATTTGCTTTTAAAGTATTCCTCTAAAATCTAAATTGCGAACTCTCGAGTGTTTGAGGGTTTGGCATCTGCAGAAAAGAGATAACTGTTTCTATGGTGAGCTTTGTTCTCGATATTATTACGCTTCTTTATTGGAGATTTTGTTTAAGTTGGAGATCACATTTAACTAGAATTCTCTACAAGCCATTGTTGAACTTTTATGTTGTCGGATTTGTGTCTCTCCTTATCTCAAGCAAGTTGTTCTTTCAATCGTATTCATCTTTGGATTATGAATCCTTTATGCTGAACTTGCTATTTTAATTATAAATCATGGGTTTCTTCTGCCAATTTATAAAGATTCTCCTTCTTGACCTAATTGTTTGTTTGATCTCATAGAGATTAAACATTGATGCTGATTTGAATGATTTTATGTGATACATGCAGTAGAACAAAGCTGGTAGATCTTCTATTGATTTGAGACAATGGGTGAAAATGGGGAGAATCATTCAGCAACTCAAGAGAGTAAATCCAAGAAGCTTGACAGTAAAAATCATTCAGGCGCTCCCAAGAGTGATCTTTGGACTGATGGCATTATTTGTGCCTTTGAATTTATTCGAGGCACAAAAAAGCATGTTGATTCCAAACAACTTGACAAAGGTTACTTGAAGCAAGAAGATGGACTAACCAGACATACTTCCCCTGGTCATAACCCGTTTCTTGATTCCTCTCCAGTAGATGATTTAAGGTCAAGGTCTGTATCTTCTATGGATTTTAAGGAGGCTCATCTTCTTCCAACTGGACAAGTTGAAAGATATGAGGGAAGTCATTGGGTACCTATTGGTTGGACTAGAATAACTGAACTAGTTCAAATGGTGCAAGTAAACGCGGAGTGGCCTAGTCTGGAGGTATTGGATGATGAAGAGGATGTCCCTGTTACAGATTTAGCTGCTCCATATTGGGAACGACCAGGTGGTCCCACGTGGTGGTGCCACATGGCTGCTGGAAACTCTTTTGTTGAAGGATGGCTTAGAAGTGCTACATGGTTACATCCTGCAATTAGTCTTGCATTGAGAGATGAAAGTAAGCTAATAAGTGAACGGATGAGACACCTTCTATATGAGGTATGTGCCTTGTTCCTGATCCAATTATGCTAGATGAGTGTCAAAATTCAGCCACATTTTAAATTGTAGCTGATTTTAACTTATAGACAGGCTCGTTCAAAATACCGCCATTAAAATACTTCCACATGGATCATAGTGGTTTTAGTTAGGATAAAAGATGTTTGTTAGTCTCTGAGGAGAGTTATGTTTTTCATTTAGTGCTACTTGAGATGTCTCATTACAGTTTAAACATGCCTAGTGTATTCTTTGGATGTTGTTGTTGTCTTACTTCCATTACGCTGTATTTCCTTAGGTTCCAGTGAGGGTGGCTGGGGGTTTATTGTTTGAACTTTTAGGACAATCAGTTGGTGATCCAGTAATTAGTGAGGATGATGTACCTGTTGTTTTTCGCTCTTGGCAAGCTAAAAACTTCTTGGTATCTGTGATGCATATAAAAGGAAATGTATCGAACACCAATGTCCTTGGCATCACTGAAGTAGAGGTTTGTTCACAAACTGTAAAAATATTCTACTTAATAAGATTCTTTAAGCTTAAAGTGACTTGTGTTGATTTTCCTACTGTTTTCCTAATAGGAGCTGCTTTATGCGGGAGGTTATAATGTACCAAGAACCGTTCACGAAGTCATAGCACACTTGGCTTGCCGCCTTTCTCGATGGGATGATAGGTGACAACATTTTTCTGATTTACCTTTTCTCTAATGAACACTTGTCTAGTTTTGCTGACCAAAATAGTGACTTGGGTTCTATACCATGTTCTTGTCTAGAAAGTATCTAATCGGATCTTTTTGTTGTCCTTGATTGGTGATAGGTTATTTCGTAAATCGATATTTGGTGCAGCTGATGAAATCGAATTAAAGTTTATGAACAGGTTCGTATAGATATGTGTCCATTTCTTTGGGATTATACACAATGCATGTTTAATTTACAGATACTATCTTTTCTTGTTATTAGGAGAAACCATGAGGATGTGAATCTTTTCAGTATCATTCTCAACCAAGAGATCAGAAAATTATCAAGACAGGTCACCTTCTCTTATTTCTCAAACTTGTATTGACATGTTTTAACTGACACTTATGTTTGCACGTGGGACAGACTGGATTATAGTCATGGACATGACGTTTCCTTTTTCTCATGGCAGGTCATCCGAGTGAAGTGGTCACTACACGCGAGAGAGGAGATTATCTTTGAGCTACTCCAGCATCTGAGGGGAAACATAGCTCGACAACTGTTAGAAGGTTTGAGGAAGAACACAAGGGAAATGTTGGAGGAACAAGAAGCGGTTCGTGGACGTCTCTTCACAATACAAGATGTCATGCAGAGCAGTGTCCGTGCTTGGTTACAGGTTCTTTCTCCACAGAACAAAATTAAAATCGTATTACTCTTAATTCTAGCATAATGGATCCTTTGGCTAAAACCCCAATTTGCAATTTTAGGACAAAAGCCTTAGAGTAAGCCACAACTTGGCCGTGTTTGGAGGATGTGGTCTTGTTCTGACCATAATCGTAGGGCTATTTGGGATTAACGTGGATGGCATCCCGGGGGCGCAGAATACGCCTTATGCATTTGGTCTGTTCACTGCACTCATGGTTCTCGTCGGAGCTGTTCTGATTGCGGTTGGTTTGATATATTTGGGGCTCAAAAAACCCATTACAGAAGAACAAGTAGAAGTTAGAAAGCTGGAGCTACAAGACGTGGTTAAGCTATTTCAACACGAAGCGGAGACTCATGCCCAACTCCGGAGAAACAACCTTTCACCTACTGCAGGAGATGTGTTTGATGCTGATTATATTCTGATCCAGTAAACAAACTCATAATCAGATTTCATGTTTTGATAGCTACTAATTTTAAATACATGTCAATTGGCATCTTGTTGCATAAAAGACATAAATTAGTCTGAATTACTGAGAGACCAAGGCTCTTACTATGTGCCAGCATCTTTTTCGCCACCATTTGACTGAATATTCACTTCCATATGATGTGAACCTAGACAAGCAGAGGCTGAACTTGCTTTTCGGTTTCCTCTACAATATTTTGCAAGCAAACAAAAGGGCTTTTCACAGGTATAATTGCTGAATATCACAAACTAATGCTGTGTTCACTTCAGACAAAAGATGACTGCAGTGTGATCGTAATGTTCCATGATTCCAGACCCATTAATATGGGGCAAATAATTCAACCACCACATGATGTTTATAGGAAGGTCATAAAACATGAATTTTTTGTCTTCTTAGACTGTGGACTTCTTGACTTAGATGATAACCAAGGGCTTCTACTTGGCATATACGATATTTCAAGTTTCAACTGTATATTATTTCAAGTTTCAACTGTATATTTCAACCACAAGAGTGAATTTTATTGCTTACCATGTTAACGAAGAATTTTATTCTTTTTACTATTATTCTTAAACCCAAAAACAAATCAAAATGTGAAACGAGTGTGGAAAATATTATGTATCATGAACATTTCTCAAAGAGAGAAAAAAATAAACTAGTTGTTCATCACAATGACCGTCTTTATGAACTCCATAACTGTTGTAGCTAATTGACTTTGATGTTCGGTATAACAATGATTAGCTCCTTCTACCATCTCCAGCTTGTGGTTCGGTATGATCTTCGCAAATTCCTTGGCATCTTCCACGGGTATTACCTCGTCAGCCGATCCATGAACCGTTAAGACCCTGCCATTACAACCAATCATGGTTTGTTTATATCCCAAACATGCGATATGAGTTACAGAGAACTCAGCGAATCTCACCTGCATTCTTTGTCAATCTTGAGGCAAGCTTCATGCATATCAGTGTTTAACCTTTCCATTAAGCTCTCCTCGGTAACACGATACCCGGAGTTTCCTGAAAAAGACCAGCACATTGATAAAGAGACTAGAGTACTGATCTGAGACAGTACACGATGACCAAAGAGTGATAACAGTACCTTCTTTAATATCGATGAATCCTTGTTGCTTAATTCTTTCCAAAAAGTCTTCCCCAAGACGCTCTCCTATGCCTTTCTTCAGATCATAACGCCCCGAGAGATTGATTACATTGCGGATATCGTGATACTTCGAGGCATAGAGGAGGACCACATCACCTCCTATGCAATGTCAAAATAAGTTGAGTTTCTTACAATGTCAGATTCACCCCTACTACGAATCCGTTGCTCGAGGCAGAAAATCATACAGTCCTAGTTACCTTTACTATGGCCGATAATCATAGTAACCACACGGTTCAAGTTAGAGAAGTATTGGATAACAGAATGTAGATCATCAGCTTCATAGTTGTAGTTACCAAAATAGAAACTGCCTTCACTCTCTCTGCAACAATGGAACCGTCGCAACCCCAAGATCAAAAACAAAATCCAAATTCTCTCATTCACCTATGCAAATCAATGATAAATCAAGCAAGAGAAACATACCCATTCCCAGAGAAATCAAAACGGAAAGCGCTTATCCCTTCTTTCTCTATAGCAGCAGCAACATTTTTCATGACTGGATCATTCTGCATAATTTCATAAGCCAATGACAAGTCATGAGGAGTCCACCTTTTGCATACAAAGTTGCTATTTAGCTTAATGCACTTCCTCTATGAATTATATAACCAGTTATCAAAGAATAGACCAGGAAACTGTGGTAAGATTTTCAGTTATAATTCAGTAGTGTATAACCTTCAAATCACTTGTTATATGAAACAATCCATGGAGTAGACTAAAAGTCTAAAACAATAAACCCGTTGAAGTCTTACTATCTAATCTGAATAAAGTTAACAGCTTGAAGAGTCTTTGGCTTCAACAGATTTGAAGTTTGCCATCAACATTCATATTGATTACAATCCAGATTCACCCATTATCTAACTCACATGTGTAAAGACAAAGAAAGTTCCAAAACAACGAGCTATTAATAGCAAAACCTTTAATCAACTAAAATTTACAAATTGAACTAAAAGTATGTAACTTTATACGATATTGGATTGAGAAATGAATATACAAGTAGGTTACAACTTACAAAACACAAATGTCTATAATAATTTGGAACTATATCAAGTCTCAGACCTCAGTCACCACAAGAGTCATTTTACTTACGTTGGTTAGTCAGTGATTACAACAATTCCTGATTCAAATTTTGATTTAGGGGTAAGAATAAACCAAATATGCTATCACACACTAACCTTGTTTGATCGATAGCCATGGCACAACACCACAATTTGTGTTGAACCAGTGTCATGAAGCAGACCCACCAGCTTCTCGTTGTTGCTGTTCGGAATCACAATCCTCTGTTCTGAAATTCCCTGAGACGAATCCATTCTCAACTTGTTTGCTTTGTTGCACGAAGATTTTGTTCTTCTTAATGGGGAAAGCTAACGTCCAAGAGAAAGAGTGTGGGGAAAATGGGGGAATTTTGTAATCTAGATAAATGTGAGGAACAAATTGCAATTTTATGGACTTAATTATAACGAAAATACGTGGACGTCGGGGTAAATGTTACAAATCATAAGTTTGTGGTTATATTAGTAAACATAAAAACTATATGGGGCGAATATGTAAAAACGAGACAGACTGTATCTGAAGCGCGTCTAACAAAAGCTACGTTTGGTTTTGATTTGAAGCATTTCTCCTTTCCTTTAGAGCTCTGTGTTGGCTTTTGAGGTGAGGCGCAATTTCGATTTGGCATCCATAGGAAAGAGACGAACACTGCTCCAATGGTGAGATCCTTTTCTCCAATTTATTACGCATCTTCCAAGTTTCCCCTATCTACTTTTATCTCTGGGAATTTCTTAGGGTTTTGGGCATTTTTTAATACGAGATTTTGCCTAAAGTTAGAGGTCACATTGAGTTGATTAGGTTCCTTGGTAGAAATGATTTTCCCCTCTTCGTTTCGAGACTGGAACGTGAATTGAATGGTTTGTGTATGGTTGGGTTCTGTTATTGATTGCAACTGTGTTTCTTTGAATGAGATTCAATCTTTTATCTCGAATAAAAACAGATGTATGTCTTTGGGTAGCAGATGAAAAGTATCAGTGCTAAGTTTGATAGCTTAGAGTTTTGAAATTCATGACTTTTTACTTTAGGGGTTGAATCAGTGATATCATCTCAGTAGATCTGCTTAAGTTCTAGGTGCCCTTTTTCTATTTGAACCTGTCTTGTTTGAATAGGGATGTTTTCTGTTATATTTCTTTAACCAAATTTGTAATTATAACCATTGGATTCTGTTGCTTCAACTTTGCTTTCCATGATCTCCTTGTTTGTTTTGTTTTCGTCCAAGGATTCTTTTCTTTTTTCGTGGTTCTTGAATCTTGAGTTGTAGTACCATTAGTAAGACCAACTCATTGACTTTAGCTTTGATCTAACTAATGATTAAAAGTATAGGCATCTCTATCTGGCTACTTTCTCAGCACTTTGGCATTGTGTGAGTTATATGTGCTTCTATCTAGTAGGGCAATGGGTGTTGAGCGTTGAATGAAAATATTGACCCGGGAAATGACAGAGTCGACTGTTTTCTTTGATTCATTTGGTAGATTATTTTCAGTAATCGTGGCACTATATGATTCATGTTAGCCGAAGACATTGCATTTTCATGTTTATATCTGCTCCTTTTACTTCCTGATGTGTAGGCTGATCCTGAACTAGAAGCTATTAGACAGAGGAGAATGCAAGAGCTGATGGCTCGACAAGGCATGGTAATTTTTAATATCTTATCTTAACTATTATCTGTTTTTTTCTCAAAAAAAAAGTTTACTTTGTGGCTCGTTTCCCTTTTAAGATCTTCACTAAACTGCATAATTAGCAGGGTAAGCAGGGTAATCAGCAGAATCCAGAGCAAGAGAAACAACAGGAAGATGCTAGAAGGTGTGTATTGTTGTGCATTGGCTGACATGTATATAGTTTTCTTCAGTTTTTGTACTATCTACTAACGTATTCTCTGATTGGAACATTTGTGTAGGGAAGCTGATGAACGTAGACAAATGATGCTTAGTCAAATATTGTCTTCCCAAGCCCGAGAGAGAAGTAAGTCCCATCTAATATGTGTTGGAGTTTATCTAGTTACTTTCCCTTTTTTTCTTCATTATTTCATCAACAGAGCTTTAGAGAGACAATATTGTATTAATGTATCTTTTATGCTTCTCTTTGTTTCTATTATTCTATAGTTGCTCGAATTGCCCTGGTGAAACCTGAGAAAGCTAGAGGTGTAGAGGATGTCATTTTGAGGGCTGCTCAGATGGGACAGATAGTTGAGAAGGTAAAGTCCAGACACTTTTCCATGTCATTGTTCACAAAATTATCTGGTTTTACTCAAGTGTCACTGAGTCTGCGTGACTGTTATGCATCTAAGAGTTATTGAAATACTCTGTTTGCTTTACAGGTTTCTGAGGAGCGGCTTATCACGCTGTTGGAACAAATAAACAGCCAAACTACCAAACAAACGAAAGTCACGGTAAGATCACACGATTTCTCAAAAAACATAAGTTATCGAAGTAAAAAGCCTTGCTCTTATCTTAACCATGAGTGTAAATTTATCTTGGATGCGTTTACAGATCCATAGGCGCCGTGGGGTGGATGATGATTAGGAAGAAGGATATTATGCTGTGCATTGTACATCTATGGAGATCTCACTGTTGAGTTAGTGAGTTTGCTTAAGATCTACTTAAATGTTTCTGTTAAATATGTTTATTGTGAGTGAATCTTGATGATCTTCCAAACACTTGGGTTGAGATTAAAGTAATCTGAAACTGAAACTCTGCATTTTTATCTTTAGCATTTCCTCTGTGAACCATCATTATCTCCATCTTCCTCTTCGCATTGCCTTTTGTGATTTGAATATTACTAGAAAGAAAATGATTCTGTTCTAGTATCTACTTCTCATAATTTGGATGCTATTGCTACTAATTTATGATTTGCTTCTCTTCTGTCTAAATTCATTTGAATCTTTCTGATCATGTTCTAATTTGAAATAGATATTTCAACTTCCCTTGGCGGACATTGTAACCAACTAACATAGATGAATGAAAATACGAAAGTTAGTTTCGGTCCCTCAAAACAACTGAGGAAATAATCATGTAACTTTATCCATCTTACTATTTACCAAAAATATTATAATGCTCTTAGTTCACTTTGACACTCAAAGTTGTTAGTAGATACATGCTTTATCAAAAAAAAAAAAAAAAAGGTCTGCAGATACATAATTACATACACAACGAAACTCGTCGTTCGAGTATAGGTCAGTCATAATCATTCGATAAACCATCTTTGACGTACACTATGACGCAGTTCTACAATGATAAAGTGATTATTTAAAAAAGAAAAAGTTATCGGAGGCTAAACAATAGTTTAAGCAAAGTGTGTTACGAATTACGATCCGTACAATAATCCGATTATTAAAATTATAAACGGTAAGAATGGTTCTTCTTAAATAGTGATTAGAAAATGACATTAGTGGAGTGGATGTTGAACTTGGAATCTCGAATTCAATTGAGCCTAAACGTTGACTTTAGACTTTTCAGTTTCCCAGTCATTGATTTCCTTTTCGATTTCCTAATACTTTTTTTTTGTCGGCTTGCCTTTTTGGTCTTCGTTGTTTATATAATTATATTTATCTCATATTGTATAAAATAATGTAACACCACCCATTTGTTGATGGTACGGTGCATCTAAATTTTTGATTTTGACATTTATTAGATGTTAGATGATATAACATATTGGTCTTTAAAATATAATTTATTTATTAAAAAAAAAAAAAACTCATTTCTGATAATTTTTGTAATAATGGGTCAACAATTTTTGAAAATAGCTAATGAACAGTCGATGATGGTTACAAATATAAGTGTGGAGAAACTTGAGAATCATGTGGACCTAGTGACTTTTCATTGTTTTGATGAATTTAAGGATAAGTAAGCATACTTAACGAATATATTTGGACTTGTTAAATAACTAATTATTTTAAAAAGTAATCGAATCAAAGATTGCCATTTTATCAATTACTAACATACCTATTACCTAACACAATACCTGCTCGGCTGCTCTGAACATGACTTTACGACGTCATAAATCGAAACATTCATAACTTTAGTGTCGCACTCAACTAGAACTAGAATTGACATGAGTAGTTCAAAGTCATATTTTCATGTTTACTTACTTTATTTATGGTAAGGAATTGATCATTAAACTTATCAGAACCTTATTGATATGTTTGATAGATTTTGTTTTATGAAAATTAAACACACATGTTTGTCACGGATTCTTAATTTCTTACTATGAAATTCGATACAAATCAAAGTATCGAAAAACGTACCGTAATTAAATTATAGCATCAAATTCTACATGAGAAATTAGGATTTATAAGAAACAATTATTCAGCAAAAAATATGATTTATAATAAGATTTCTTTTTCTAAAAATAGTTATTAGCTTACACTATTGTGATAGTGACAATGAGGATTAAAAAGAAAAATCATTTAATATTGGCTTATTTATGCTACTTTTCACTAACAAAAAAAATTGTAGGTAAAAAATGTCAAAGAGAAAATGACAACCGCACACCCTTTTACTTGTACAAGTGTCTCCACACATAACCTATCAATCTCGTAATATTTTTATATATCAATTACGATAATCTATTATGAAATTTTTATCAAAAGCCAAAGTTTTCTAGAAAGAAATTCTATTTATTTTTTTAGTAA
Organism: Erysimum cheiranthoides; assembly: GCA_011420285.2. NCBI lineage: Eukaryota > Viridiplantae > Streptophyta > Magnoliopsida > Brassicales > Brassicaceae > Erysimum > Erysimum cheiranthoides. The sequence goes on along the minus strand of CM022176.2, from coordinate 13,761,914 downwards.
CTAAAAAGGCTCAAGCGTCTAATTGACTTACTGAACACTTAGACGTTAAGTGTATTGTAAAACTTTTCAGTTTTTATCATAATCAAGTAATCGAAAAATTAATTAGAAATGTTAAACAAAACTCCGACTAGTTTATAAGATTTTTAACTTTCTCAATGACAAAACCAAAAGCGAATGAATGAAGTTCTTTGGCCAAAAAAAAAGCAGCTTTTTGGCTCCTTAATTCCCAAGAGATAGTGTTGTTGACCTGTTCTCACTTGAACACTTTTGGTAAAAGAATAGTATTATGGTTTAAGCCTTTAACGTTAGTTACTTAGTTGTACTGAACAAGCGATGACACGAATATGATTAGTGGGTCGACCTCTCACATAGTGAATAAATCCGTTACAACTTACAAATATCACAAGCGATGATTATAGAATTTAAAGTAATATCACTTGATCATAGACTAAAACAACAAAATCGTTACAAATAGTATCAAGCGGTGATGAATAGACTTTAAGAAACCATGGACCAAACACTCAAATGTTTGAATTAAGAAAAAAAATAAAAATACTCCTACAAAATGACATGGGGCTTGGGTCATCAAAGACAAAAAGAAAACGAAGAAGGAACAGCACGTGACATGCATGACTTTGGTGACCAAAATGGTCAAAGACGGTGCCATTTTCCTCTACGTCTCTTATTTACCTTTAACCATTAAAAATGCAATCATATGGTTAATATAATTTGTTGGTGTCGGGGATGGATCCCGATCTAGGGATCCGGTCAAACCACATAGAGGTGCCGACAAATTGCTCTGAATATCCAAACTCGACTCATCCATAATATTTATGTGTTCCGAAGTTCAAATAATGGTTACGTACGTTAGATAGAAAATGTTTAGATCCAATCATTTGTGTATAAGAAAACTAGTTGCTATAATTATTTTTAGCTGATATTATTTCATTGTTATTTTTTCCTTCTCTGTATATTTTTTCCTCTTTCCCGGTTTTTGTATATTTATTCTTTTAAATATGGTATTAATGATAAGATTCTTTTTCTCCTGTCTTAGGATAAGGTTATTTGTTAATGAATAGGCTCATCTTATTGAAGTAAATATAAAGCTAAAGAAAAGTGAAGTCATTGCTTTGAAGGACGTTGACTGTTCACAAAACAAGTGGTCTTCGTTGACTTTGAATCAACAACAATAATGTAGCTCCAAAACAAGGAGTATATCTAATTAAAACCCTTTTTAAAACAAGAAAGAAATTAGTTGGCTTTTTTATCAAACAAAAAGAAAGAAATTAGTTAGCTTTTTATGGAGGTCATTTGTATCAGTAAACCAAAAAGTTGAATAAAAAGGGTTCTAGAGATCGGCAAAATGGAGACTTTTGTTAACTATTCTTTCGTTTTTTAATGTATATATGCATAGATTACTATATGATTCGTTATAAATCACCAATAAAGTTATCTTTTGACGAGTGCAAAGATGTTGGAAGTAGATGTACAATGTCTACATTGCTTTATACATTTGACCTCTATTTTATCTTTATTTTTAATATTCCTCAGTAGGACTTCTACGTAAATAAACTTTTAAAACCTAATCATATTGCATTCACATAGGCCTCAATTATTTCTGATATTGTCTAGTCGATCGTTATTTCAGGACATGAAGGCTGTTTAAATTTGTTATGTAAATACATGATTTGGTGACGATCATGTCGTATGTTTTAGTCAAGACCATACTCATAGCGCCAGGCTCCATGTGAAGACTAAAACATACGACATGATCATCACCAATTATTTAGCTGGAAGTTACAAACTGAAAAAAAAAAAGTAGCTAAAGCATTGTGTGGTAGATAGATTAGAGAGAAAAATATAGTTAAATGTTTCCTTTATAGAAACCACTTTTTGTTAGTAATATATTGCTCTCTAGCTAATTAATTTGAAGTTGAAATTGTCAAACCTATCTTTTTACATATTTTATCAAATATTATACCTATTAAAGTCTTCACAGATTACGACCCTTTTAAACTTTCCAGTATCTCCCTCTTGAGTTCTTTCAAATTAGTTTGTATTTACTTTAGAGAGACTATTAACTTCAAATTACAAACCATATTTGATTTTTCGGTTGGAGAAAATATTTTAATTATTTTCAGAACGATTTGTTGCGGGTAGTAAATTGTTCATACCTAGTTGGTTGACAAACCATATGTTAAAATTTGGATTTCTGATCTGACAATCAGAATAATGATTTAAACATAAAGTAACACATAATTAATAGTATAATTCATCCTCTATATCCATTTTCTACCGTTGTGGGTTTCTCAAAGAAAATCGAGAGTTACAACTCTTTTTTTTTGTTTTGTTCTTTAATTAAAACAAATATAAACGAAGACACAAAGTAAATAATTTCTAAATATCGAATATACACCTAAAATATCCAAAATATGTTTCATGATTCATGAACAGCTTTCATTTTATTTTTTATTTTAAAAAGAAAGGAAAAAACAGTTTCGATCGTGGGGTCAAAAAGGTGGTTCTGAGAGATCTAACTCCATAAATCAACATCATGTTTGGGTAAAATAATTTTCTCATGCCATGTATAATAGTTTTGCTAAAACATTGAATTACGTAGAAGTAGAATGTATTAGGAATTTCAGACTGCAAATATAAAAAAAGATAATCTTGTATGTGGCTTAATTAAGATGCAAATTTATGAATCTTCATATGGTATTAGACCACAATAAATCCAAATGAGAATGCAGTAAGCTGATCCAAAACGGGATATTCGATTTGTTCAAACTGAGTGAACTAAAAAATAATATTTATCTTGAACGGATATGTTAGAAATTCCACGTTATAATTAAAGTAAAAGACGTATAATTTTTGTACATTAATAGATTAGTTACTTACTCTATTTATAATCAATCAGGTATATTGGATTAAATTTCATTGATTTTACAGACCAAACATTACTAGTGGACATATTTATTTTCTCCAAATGCTATATCGCATTAAAAAGATTTAATTAAGACCTTAATTGAATATTCAGAACTAAAGACCATCGAAAGTAATAAAGCAAAGCTGAATGGACTTGTATTTATAAGACTTGATCACCCAAAGTCCACATATAACCTAACACATAAGTTTGAAAAACCAAATCTCTTCCTCTTCTTTCTTCTTCTTCTTCTTCTCTTCTTGAATGGATGTTCATGCTGAGCACAAGAACACATCTTCGGAAGATGTGTCATTCACGAGCTTAACCGATTGCTTACAAAGCTCATTAGTGATGGATTATAACTCACTAGAGAAGGTCTTCAAATTCCCACCTTATAGTTCCCCTTTCCAACCGATTTCACCGTCCAATATGAGCCAAATAGTAAACAACCCTTACCTAAATCTCAACTCGAGTTCTCCGGTGGTCTCATCTTCCTCCAATGAAGCCGAACCAAAAGAGAACCCACAAGATAAGAGTGACCGAATGGAGGATAACGAAGGAAACCAACATGGTGTTGGTGAAAGCTCCATGCAATTGTGAGTTTTATTTCCACCTTTTACATTTCTTTCAGAGTTCCTCGCATTTTTTTTTTTCTTTTTCTGAGTAACTAGTTTTCCTGAACCAAAATTCTGACGATATAATTAATGTGAAGCTTACATAAATCAGCAATCACTTGCCTAAAATCACTAAATGTTTTAGAACGTTGAAACCCTAGAGATTAATATGCTTTTGGTGGTTGAGTATGGTTAGGACAAAACAAGGTAAAAAGAAAGGAGGAAAGAAAGAGAGAGAAGCTAGGGTTGCATTTATGACCAAAAGTGAGATTGATCATCTTGAAGATGGTTATAGATGGAGAAAATATGGACAAAAGGCCGTCAAGAACAGCCCTTATCCAAGGTTCACTTCCTCACTACACTCTATTCAAACCCCCACACATTTATTTACTTGTTTATGCATTACAAATTACAAGTATTACAAATTACAAGTATTACAAATTACAAGTATGAACAGCCCTTATCTTTGATATCGTAATATCTATGTATGCGTTTTCAGGAGTTACTATAGGTGCACGACACAGAAGTGTAACGTGAAGAAACGCGTTGAGAGATCGTTTCAAGATCCGTCGATCGTAATTACAACCTACGAAGGAAAACACAACCATCCGATCCCATCAACGTTGAGAGGAACCGTGGCCGCCGAACATCTATTAGGCCACGGTGGTGGTGGTGCTGGTGGAAGCCGTTTCCTCCATAGCTTCCCTCGTCACCATCAAGAGTTTCTTATGATAAATCATCTCCCACCGGTCAATTATCAATCGGTGGGATCTATGTCGCACGAACATGGTCATAGGAACTCTAGTTATGATAATAATAATATTAGTCATCAACCAGTTGTTGACTATGGTCTTCTTCAGGACATTGTTCCTTCGATGTTCTTGAAGCACGAATCTTGAGAGAGGGCACGTATCGAAGCTTTATGGTTAGTTACAATATTATCTATAACTAAAAAAAAAAAAGAAAAAAAAACATAAATAACTAGTACTATATATATATATATAACTAGTACTATATATATATATATAAGTAGATTCTTAGGTGTTATATTTATTATTATCTACAATTGTATGTGTATATATTTCACTGACAAACCTACTACTAATTATTTGGAATTTTAATTCTGATGAGTTAAAAACTTTGTGAACGTCTCTATATATGTTTTACATTTTGCCCTCTTCGAATTTGGGTATATTGTATAATTTGGTATATATGGTGTGGTTACTAGCGGTCTTTGAAACCAAAGAAAACTAACGGAATTCTTGATTCTGAGTATGATTTCACGATTGGTCAACAAAATTGCTAACTTGTGTTTTCAATTTGCCTTTAGTTAAATGTCTCCGTTTTCTTTATTTTTTTTATCACGTGGAAACGCAGAAATTGTTGACTTACATTAACGAAAACGACAACCTTCAAAATCAAGTTCTTCAGGGTCCAGCCCAAAAATATCTTTCGATATGATTAATATAATATGTACGAAGGATAAAAAAACAATAAGAATGTTCTTTTATTATAAACCATCCCAATGAGACGAAGAAGCTATTCTCAGTAAAACAATAGACTTCAGTCAGTCTACCTCCAAAGCTTCAAGTCCTCAACCATATCTTTTGATCTCCCTTGAATGCAAGACCCAATTCTTTCTTCACAGGAGTAATAACAAGTTTTTGAAATAAAAGATAACCATATAATGGAAAACTTTAGGGACCTGATTTAATATACTTGGAAATTTTGGGTTTAATATGTAATTGGAAACTGTGTCGAATTAAACCCGCAAAACGCTGCATCTTCTTATTATTTGGTTATCACCAGTGCTAAGCTTAGCTGCGGGAATTGTTTTGAATACTATTTCTCTTTGTGAATGTCCAAGTGGGCACTTACAGGCTTTATCAGTAGAAAGAAGAAGAAAACAACTATAACCGATAGTCTTTTTTTACCCACTTCTGTTATCAGGTATCGAGCTTTTCGAAATCGAGACACTTCAAAACAAAACATAAAAAATGGGCAGATCCACCAGACGATTTTACAGAAAATATATTTAAAAAAAAACTTTGGTTTTTCATTTTAAGAAACAAGGAGCTAGCTACTCGTCTGCAGCAGCAGAAGAGTGGTGCGGGAAGCTTGCCCAAACATCTTGCCACGTCTTCTTACCCTCTGCCACTGAACTCACAACGGAAGCTGCCTCCTTCAAGCTGACACGAACTTGATCTTTGCTGTCTCTTTCTCTGATTGTCACTGATGTGTCTGAGTCCACGGTTATTGCAAATGGCACTCCAAGCTCGTCGGTTCTCGCATATCTTTTCCCTATTGATGTACCTATTCAGAGACACGCACATAAATCTTCATCACTAAGTTTGCTCCATCTCTAAATTCTAAAAAACTTCAATTTTCAAATTGTTTTTACATACCAGTGATGTCAATCTTATGTGAGATACCGACAGAAGCGAGTTCCTTGGAAATCACTTTGGCTGCTTCCTCGAATTCTTGGTTCTGAACAAGCGGGAAAACCGTGCACTTGATGGGTGCTACAAGAGGAGGGAAACGGAAGACATTCAACTGTTCATCACCTGCTTTGCTTGGCCTTGTGCTGAAGCAATGCTCGTACAGACAATATATGATTCGACCAATCCCAAATGATGGTTCAATCACTGATGGAGTGAAAACCCGCTGGTGCACTTTTGTCCTCTCCTTTGAGATTGACACCATGTTCTTCTTGATGCTCACGTCTTTCCCAAGGGTACACACTTTAAACTCCACTTCTCCTTTGGATTCCAGGGTTGCCTTCATCTCCATAGCTTCTTGCTCATTCATCGCCTAACAAAACATTACACCAAGCATGTTCTTTATCATAAACCATCTCCATGAGACAAAGAAGCTATATTCATTAAAACAAAAGACTCCAGTCAGTCTACCTCCAAAGCTTCAACCACATTCTTTTGATTCCCCTTAAATGCAAGACCCAGTTCTTTCTTCACAGGAGTTATCACAAGTTTCTGAAATAAAAGCAAACAATATTAAGGACAAGTTAACCATATAAAAGAGAACCATATTAAGACTATGTTCATTAAAATACCTCTACTTCTTTAGGTTCTGCAAATTTCTCTTCAGCCACTAGAGGAGTGTTACTTTTTTCCTGTCGTAAAACAGTTGATCCACAATCTACTTTAGTGAATTTAAATAGAATACATACGTATTGGTTTTGAAGAATTAATTATCTAGCTATCAAATGAAATGATGAGAAATAGAGATAAAAGGTAAGTTTCTTACGGAGTGAGCAAGTAAGTCGTATGCAGACCTATCTGCAATACCAACACATTCAATCCACCCATATGAACTATCAATTTCAGCATCCCAACAATCTGCTGCATAGTGGGCCATTTCATTTGCTAAATGCTGACGGAAGCGCAGCCGTTCCTTGTCTATGCCAAGACGAGTAAGGAAAAGATACACTCTCCCAATGAAGTATCCCAGAGTTTCATTGTTCACAGTACCCTATTCGAAAACGTTTTCAGTTGCAAGTATCAATAAGATATAAAAAGGGGTTTGTGTGAGTGCATAGTAGAATTAAGTAGGCGAATATGATTACAAATACGGACCTTGGCCACAGCTTCGCCAAGGCATAGTTTTTTTGCAGATTGGCCAGACATTTGTTCCTCCCTTGGGAACATAAGGAATTCCAATTTTGCTACATCAGAGAACTTAGGATGTGACTTATTCTCAGGATCAACAAAGTGCTCAATTTCTGCCAAAGTAAATTCACGAACTCTAAGAAGGCCTTGTCGAGGAGATATCTGCGAGTAATATGCTGTTTATTTCAACCCAGACATTATATAGAAAAGAGTCTCTTAAAGAAGATTGAGATGAACACATCCCATATATATCAAGCAAAGCAAAATTTTACCTCATTTCTAAAGGCTTGACCAATTTGAGCCGCGGCAAAAGGAAGTTTCCTCCCATTGTAATAGTACAACTCCTTAAAGTTCACAAAAATGCCTTGAGCAGTTTCAGGACGCATGTAACTGAAACACAAAAAAGTAACTTGATAACAAAACTCAGGGAAGAAAGTAGCTCAGAAAAGATTATAACATGAAAAATACTCACCCAGGAGTCAAACCAGATGGGCCAATGGATGTTTTAAACATCAAGTTAAACGGGTAAGGATCAGAAAGTGGATTCTTCGTGTCTGGAGAAGTGATCCCATACTCCTTTATCTTGGCACCAAGCTGTTCAGCAGAAAAATCTTCCATAACAGCAAGAACATCCTTGAATTCAGCAGCTTTCTCAGCAGAAATTGTAAGATCTTTCTCCAGCTTCTCGGTGCAATAATCTTTGAGCAAGTGGTCGGCACGGTAACATGTTCCAGTTTTCTCATCCTTGACCATAAGATCAGTGAACTTATCCACATGCCCAGATGCCTTGAGAACAACCTCTGGTGTCACACATGTACAATCAACTTCTAGCATGTTCTCCTCAAGAACGAAATGCTGCAAACAGAAGCAATTCAAATCCCGTATAAGAACAAAGCTAACTCAACTTCTACTCTATAAACCATGTCAATTTCTACTCAAATCAATTACGTATAATAACAAACGTAACTCAATTTCTACATTCTAAATCCAGACATGTGAATGGTGTTTCTTACTTGACGCCAAAAGCTGAGGACATTGGATTTAATAGCACATCCAGGAGGACCATAATCAAAAAGTCCAGCGACGTTACCGTAGATCTTGAAAGAAGGGATGTAGAACAAACGCCGCTCGAGAGTGTTAACTACAGCTTTTCGAAAAGCCTCACGGTCAAGTGAACCGCTACCGGAGCCACTAATCGTGGACTGAAGCTCCCTCTCCACTGCTGATTTCTCGAGCTTCAATTTGTTGAGCAGCTCAATGGCGGCTTCGATCTCCGGTTTAGCTGCACGGGAGGCCTTGAGAGCTCGGACGGCGTTACCCTGAGCTTCGACGGAGGAGGATTTCTCCGATAGCGATTGACGGAGAGATTGTTCGGTAGCGTCCATTGGAATCTGGATCGAAGCGATGGAGATTGGTTTGCGACGGATTGTGGTGGTTTGGAATTGACGAAAATTGAAGATTTGTTGTCTGCGATGAAAGACGATGGTAGAGAGAATGCGCATTCGACCAAGTAATGGTTTCCACTTACAAGTGGTCCTTAGGGTTTTAGATAACGGGAAACCTTTGGGCCCAGACAGTGGGTTTGCTTGACTAAATAATTAACATTTTTAATAATTTTCTATATAAATATTTTTTAGAAAACAAATAATATATGGAACTAAGAAAAATGTAAATTTGCTAAACTCTAAAAGATAATCTAAAGAAAAAATTTCAAATTTCCAATAATCTGAATATGTTAATGTTAGTACAAAAAAATCTGAAATTAGTCTAATCGAAAAGGAAAAATAATACTAAAATGAAGAATATTATAACTTACAACAAAAACAAAAAAAAAGTTAGTGATAGTTAAAGAAAGTTTGAGTTTAAATCAAAAGGTAAAATTTCTATTTAGCATCAAAAGAGAAAATATAAAAGTTTCTAAATTTTAAATTTTGACAATACAATTTTGACCAAAAAAAAAGCTATCAACAAAATAAAAATGCTAAATATATACTTAGATGCTAAATTTTCCAAATGCTTCATCAACACCTAACAGATATATGAAGTTATGAACATTGATGGTTTAGTACCAACTTCTCCCTCACCTACATTTGTTATCTATAGGCAATCTACTTTATTCTTTTTGTGTTTTCTTTTTCCTCTATAGATATATAACATATAAACATATTTTGTTAAAGGTTGACACCAAACCTGAAAATTATCGACAGGAATGAGTTGATGATCTAACGATGTATCTTTTGATATATCTAATGATCTAATGACACCAAACTAATGATGTCATCAATCCTAACTTGTCTAGAATCAAATTTCTATAAAAATCACTCGACTAAAATGATTGAATAATGTATACGTGATGTGATATATTTAGACTATCATTATGAAGGAAATATGTGACTATCATTAATGTTCTTGCATTACGTAGGCAAAGGCATAGCAACGAGCTTGTAAATGCTTATAACCACTAGCTAATAACCACAGTCAGATTAAACTCTATAATTAGCGTAATTAGTAATAAATATTAAATAACTAAGAGAGAGACGAAACCAACAACCGTACGGGTAAATTTAATGAAAACGACGTCGCATCTGCCATCTTCTTCTTCCTTGAAGCAATAGCTTCTTTCACTTCAGATCTCTTCTTCTTCTTCTTCTTCTTCTTCTAATCTTCTCCGTTGCCACTGTCCCAATTAACTCTCTCTGTCTTCATGCCCTACTGCTGTATTCTGAGGATTTCGGATCCTGTACTTGAGGGTGTTTTCTAGAGGTCGAATCTAATTGCAATTGGAGTGTATTGCAGTATCTGGTTTTTAAAGCTCTGGTTATTCCTTTAATGGATCCAGTAGACATGGTGGTTTCACAGCCAATTACGCCTGGTCAGGTACAGTGTCGCATGTTTCTTCGGTGTTTCTCAACTTCGATTTCACTTTTCAATTTCCATTCTTCTCGAACTTCCCTTTTGCGGATTTTGAGATTTGGGTTCAATTATTCTGTAGCTGAATGTGATTTAATTACTCACCATCCTTTTCTCCTTTAAGATAATGTAGAGCCCTTTGGTTGATTTTGTTCTTCAGTTTATCAATCTGTAGCATGCTTGTTTAGATCAAAGTTGGCTGTTTAAACTAGACTGAGAGATTAGATTATCCCACCTGATGATCTGCTGGAACAATGATCTATAGTAGTTTATTTACGAAGATTGTATTGTCTCAGTAGTGATTCTACTGTCTTAAATTACTACGTCTTATTAAGAGTCTACTTTAGCCTGTCTGTAATTTCCTCAGCTTGTAGCAACTTGCCTTTTCTTTTAGTTTGGAAGATTTGGATTGAATCTTGCTGTTTAATTTCTTGCGGAGATTTACATCTTCTATTTGTCTGAAAGAAAAGAACTTTCGTTGGTTTGTTTGAGTTATTATTGTTGTTTACAATCGTTCTTCGTTTTTTCTTTCTATTGCAGGTTTCATTTCTTCTCGGAGTCATCCCTCTTATGATAGCATGGCTATACTCAGAATTTCTAGAGTATAGGAGGTCTTCATTTCACCCTAAAGTGTATGTTGTCTGGATATTTATTTAATTGGGTCTTATTTACTCATATCTTGCTTATGTGTGTCTTAACTACTTTGTGACCTGCTGTTTTGTGGTTTCGCTTTATCCACATTTGCAGTCATTCAGATAAGAATTTGGTTGAACTGGAAATGGTGACGAACAAAGAGGATGAAGGAACAGTTTTAATGGAAGTAGGTCTTCCAAGATCTGTCTCTTCAAAGTTTTATAGCTCATCAATCAAAAAAAACTTGACTAGGTTTGTTATAGCTCTATTTTTTTTCTTTAAGGTGGAGTGTTCTCTAATCATTATATTTTCTTAACCATTGGCATTGTGTTTATTTGTAGGTTTTTGACTTTGGAAGACTCTTTCTTGCTTGAAAATCGAGCAACCTTGAGAGCAATGTAGGTTCCTTAATTTTCTGCGATATTAGATTCTTGCTGACCACCTCGCTAATGATCAGTTTACTTCTATTGCAGGGCTGAGTTTGGAGCAATTCTTTTATATTTCTATATTTGTGATCGAACTAGCTTGATCGGGCAGTCTCAAAAGGTGCCTCCATCAAACTTCATTGACAAATTTCCTTTTCGGATTTAGTGGGTTGTTAAATTTCGAAAACAAGTATTGAGCTATACTTGTGTAATATAGTTCAATAGAGACGAACGCTAATATCAGTGTTACCAAAAATGTTTCGCAATTGACCTTCTGTCTTTTTGATGTGGATTCCATTGGCAGAATTACAACCGAGATCTTTTCCTCTTTCTCTACTGCCTTCTCATCATAGTGTCAGCTATGACGTCCTTGAAGAGACACACTGACAAGTCACCAATAACAGGAAAATCTATTCTGTATCTCAACCGTCACCAGACTGAAGAATGGAAGGGGTGGATGCAGGTACTGTGTTCGAACGTTGCTCAGTAGTTTTCATTTCCTTATCATTTCCCCCCTTTCTTCCTTGCATTCACTTGAGCTTCATAATAGTATCTCCATCTGCTCTTGTTGCTCCATATCTAAATCTTGGTGTGTCTTTTCTATTACATTCACCAAGATGTTCTTACTGATTTCCATGCCTTTCGGCCTTTTCAGGTTCTATTTCTGATGTATCATTATTTTGCTGCTGCTGAGATTTACAATGCAATCAGGGTCTTCATCGCTGGCTATGTGTGGATGACTGGTTTTGGGAACTTCTCTTATTACTATATCCGAAAGGATTTCTCCCTTGCACGATTCACTCAGGTCAGATTAATTGTTTTAGATCACCAAAATTGTTCAGTTTACCACGTGATATGCTTTTAAAAAGCATTATATGTCTTTCAAAGCTCAAGATTTTCATAAAAGCTTTTACTTTATCCAGATGATGTGGCGGCTTAACTTTTTTGTGGCGTTTAGTTGCATTATTCTCAACAATGACTATATGCTGTACTACATCTGTCCAATGCACACTCTATTCACTCTGATGGTCTATGGAGCCCTTGGTATTTACAGTCAGTATAACGAAATAGCATCAGTGATGGCACTGAAGATTGCTTCTTGCTTTCTCGTGGTTATCCTTATGTGGGAGATTCCTGGAGTTTTTGAGATCTTCTGGAGTCCTTTGGCATTCTTACTGGGTTAGTTTCAAAGTTCTCTCACTTTCCATACCGTTTTTGTCATGTGGTTGATCTTTAGTTCTGTGTTGTGCTAATATATTTTGATGGCATGCTTGAATGTAAATCGGTAATAGGCACCTGAGCTTTTGTATGTTACTAACATTGATACCCTGTCCTTAAAAAAATACAGGGTACACAGATCCAGCTAAACCAGACCTTCCACGTCTACATGAATGGCATTTCAGATCCGGACTTGATCGCTACATATGGATCATTGGCATGATATATGCATATTTTCATCCCACTGTAATTCTAAAACCATGGGGCTTTCATTTTTCCATATCTCTTCTCGAGAGACGCAACTAAATGTATTTTGTGATCTCAGGTAGAGAGATGGATGGAGAAACTGGAGGAGTGCGATGCTAAGAGAAGGATATCAATCAAGACGAGCATTATAGGAATTTCTTCATTCGTAAGTTGTTGTTGGCTTCTTTTTGGGCTTCTGGTTCATATATAGTCGTCTCAAGGATTATTCTGATGGTCGTGTCGTGGTTCCTAATTGTTCAGGTTGGTTACCTATGGTATGAATACATCTACAAGCTGGACAAGGTTACATACAACAAATATCATCCCTACACATCTTGGATTCCAATAACGTCAGTGGCAACAACTTCGTTTTTTCTTCAATTTCATGGTTAATGATAAATCTTGGGATAACATCGCTTCTGGATTTATGACCTTTGGCTTCAAATTTTGAACACAGTGTCTACATCTGTCTGCGAAATTCCACACAACAGCTACGGAGTTTTTCCCTAACACTCTTTGCGTAAGATTCTCAATCTTTTATTCCTTCTTGTTATCTTCTTGTTCACTGTGAACACAGCTTATTGGTCATGATCTCTCTAGGTGGCTCGGCAAGATAACTCTCGAGACCTACATTTCTCAGTTTCACATCTGGTTAAGGTTAGTGGGATCTTGAAATCCAAGTCATTTCATCTTGAGAATTACAAAATGTATATTTTTGACTCAATTCACATGTGGTGCAGATCGAGTGTGCCAAATGGACAGCCAAAATTGCTATTATCAATCATCCCAGAATACCCAATGCTCAACTTCATGCTCACCACGACCATCTACGTCTTGGTAAAAGAAGCACCAGTAAACCTGCTCTATGCTTTTACTGTTTATAACTTCTTACCCTTTCCTTTTTGCCTTCTTCAGGTATCTCTTCGACTTTTCGAGCTCACCAATACATTAAAATCAGTTTTCATACCCACGAAAGACGATAAACGGCTACTCCACAACGTCATTGCTATGGCTGCGATATCATTTTGTTTATATTTTATTGGTCTTATCCTTCTACTGATCCCACATTAATTTTGTAAGTCCCTGAATTCTTCTTCTCCATTTGCGCTATTATCCGAGAAAATGATGACTGAACAAATATTACAGGGGACTTCACAAACCTGAGAAACACAAAGTTAAAGCTGCACAGAGAAAAAAAAGTTTGTTACAAGTATTTTAAACTTGCATACACACATATGATATAACACTATATACACTTGGGCTTCACAATAAAAGATTGCTTCCACAGAGAAGGCCATGCGATACTTCAAAAGTATCAAGCTAGCGGAATCAAGTCCCTGAAATTGGCGAAGTGAAAGTTTCTCATACCATCAACTTAGACGTTAATTTGGTCGCTATTTCTTTTTTCTCGTTTTGCTTCTCTGTTGTAATCTTGGCACAAGTTCTATACATAGTTTTGCTTTATCTCTGTAGACATTTATCTCTGTAGACAACCTCTGTAATTGCCTGACCCCGAGAATATAAATTCAATTCAATTTTGATTTTATGGTAGAGTTGATAAAAAGAGTTTCTCATCATTTACTGAATTTTTACGCAACAAAATATGATAATAGAGTATTTGACATCATAGTCTTGGAATTTAGAAACTTCCTTCTTGATCTTGAGATGCGTCAGCATTTTAGGAAACGTTGCAACATCCGGACCAGATGTTAGTCATGTGACTGTATAACTGCATAATAATGTATGCTGCAAAAACAGTAGTTGCGACCGCATTGACTACAAATAAATGCGCTGATTTGTTTAAAATTTGACTTTTTTTTGGTTGACCCATTTTGTAACTGATTTAGACAAACTTTTGATTCAAGTGGTGTTAATTCATAATATTTCAAAATTTTAATGCATATAAAATTTAGAGTACATACAATTGTAATATAAGACACTGTATATTTTTTTAACATGACATGAATACATTTGTTTTTTATAAATAAAATATAAAAAAACTTTTTGATCTGGTTTTAAGAACATTAAATTTAATTTAAACTATAATAAGTGCAATTTATTTGATAAAATACCAATGAAACTCTATTCATTACAAATTTACAATACTACACTTTTTTTTCTTTTTCAGCAAAATGATAACTACACTTTATATTTTAGATAATACTGAATAAAACAATACTATTCCACTTTAAAAAAAAAAAAAAAAATACTATTCCACTTTTTTCATTTTTCAAAAAAAATTGTTATCGCTCTATAAGTCTAAAAACATGACATACTTGTTATGAGTTATGACAAATAAAAACCATTTCTCTTTGCAATTTTGAAGAGTTAATTTAATTCTACTCCATTTTATCTCTACCAATTATAGTATAATTTATGTCATTTATCATATAAACAAAAAAAAAAAAAAAAAAGAATTTTCTTATTTAAAACATGGATAACCATCAATAAATAGCAGGAGCGAAAAGGACAAAATGAATAAACCGGAATAATCCAAATTCCGAGAAACCCTAAAACCCTCTCTCTCGTCTCTCACACTCTTCTGCAGTCTCCTGTTACAAAGCCGACACAGACCAACTTTTGAAGAGAGAAGAAGAAGAAGCAAAAATGAGCAACCATTGCTTAGAACTCTCTTCCAATTGTTCCTCCATTTTCGCTTCTTCCAAATCCAATCCTCGTTTCTCTCCTTCCAAGCTCTCCAATTCCACCTTCTTCTCTCGCTCTCCCAACTATTACAGAGCAAAATCCAAGCTAGGCTCTTCTTCTTTCTCCACTTTCCTCCCATGTCTCAACCGAAAAGGCTCCGTTACTCGGGTTCTCAAACCCGTCTCAGAGCTCGCCGACTCCACTACCAAGGCTTTTTCTCCGGAGATAGTCGGGAAAAGAACCGATCTGAAGAAGATTATGATTCTCGGTGCTGGTCCGATTGTGATTGGACAAGCTTGTGAGTTTGATTACTCTGGAACTCAAGCTTGTAAAGCCCTAAGAGAAGAGGGGTATGAAGTTATTCTGATCAATTCGAATCCGGCTACTATCATGACTGACCCGGAAACTGCTAACCGGACTTATATTGCTCCGATGACTCCTGAGCTTGTCGAGCAGGTTATTAAGAAAGAGAGGCCTGACGCTTTGTTACCAACAATGGGTGGTCAAACCGCATTGAACCTTGCGGTTGCTCTTGCTGAGAGTGGTGCTCTCGAGAGATACGGTGTTGAATTGATTGGGGCTAAGCTTGGTGCGATTAAGAAAGCTGAAGATCGTGATTTGTTTAAGCAGGCGATGAAGAACATTGGGCTAAAGACTCCACCTTCAGGGATTGGGAACACTCTTGATGAGTGTTTCGACATTGCAGAGAGGATTGGTGAGTTCCCTTTGATTATCCGTCCTGCGTTTACTTTAGGTGGTACTGGTGGTGGGATTGCGTATAACAAAGAGGAGTTTGAGTCGATTTGTAAAGCGGGTTTGGCTGCGAGTGTGACAAGTCAGGTTCTTGTGGAGAAATCTTTGTTGGGCTGGAAAGAATATGAGCTTGAGGTGATGAGAGACTTAGCTGACAATGTTGTCATTATCTGTTCCATTGAGAATATTGATCCTATGGGTGTACACACTGGTGATTCCATTACTGTGGCACCTGCACAGACCCTAACGGATAGAGAGTACCAGCGGCTTAGGGATTATTCCATTGCGATTATACGGGAGATTGGTGTTGAGTGTGGTGGATCGAACGTGCAGTTTGCAGTAAACCCGGTTGATGGTGAAGTTATGATCATAGAAATGAACCCTAGGGTCTCGAGATCTTCTGCTCTTGCTTCCAAGGCTACAGGGTTTCCCATTGCTAAAATGGCAGCCAAGTTGTCCGTTGGGTATACCTTGGATCAGATTCCTAATGATATCACGAGGAAAACACCGGCTAGTTTCGAGCCCTCCATCGATTATGTGGTGACTAAGGTTTGTTGTTCTTCCGTGTTCATACTTTTGGCTTTTTCTGTGTTGCGAAATGAGATGCTCTTGACTTTGAAAATTTACGCACATATATCCACTTGAGGATATATAAACTCTGATGCATATTTTGCTTAATTTTATCTATTTCTTTATCATGCAGATTCCTAGATTTGCATTTGAAAAGTTTCCAGGATCTCAGCCCTTGCTAACGACCCAGATGAAATCTGTTGGGGAATCTATGGCTCTCGGCCGTACATTCCAAGAATCTTTCCAGAAAGCTCTGAGGTCTCTGGAGTGTGGATTCTCGGGTTGGGGTTGTGCAAAAATTAAAGAGCTAGATTGGGACTGGGATCAGCTGAAATACAGCCTTAGAGTCCCAAATCCAGACAGGATCCATGCGATATATGCTGCCATGAAAAAGGGTATGAAAATTGATGAAATCTACGAGTTGAGCATGGTAGACAAGTGGTTCCTAACCCAGCTTAGAGAGCTCGTGGACGTGGAACAGTATCTTATGTCCGGACCCTTGTCAGAGATTACGAAAGAAGACCTTTACGAAGTCAAAAAGCGGGGATTTAGTGACAAGCAAATTGCTTTTGCTACAAAGACAACCGAGGAAGAAGTCCGTACCAAGCGGATTTCTCTAGGAGTTGTTCCATCTTACAAGAGAGTGGATACATGTGCAGCAGAATTCGAAGCGCATACACCATACATGTACTCTTCATATGATTTTGAATGTGAATCAGCTCCAAACAACAAGAAGAAGGTTTTGATTTTGGGTGGAGGGCCAAACCGTATTGGTCAAGGGATTGAATTTGATTACTGTTGTTGCCACACATCTTTCGCCTTACAGGTCTGTCCCTAGACAATCTAAGCGTCTCTCCCCTAAGCCAGTAAACATTGTTTTCAACTTTATTTCGCTAAACTTACTTATCTACTATTTCAATCTGCTTGCAGGATGCTGGATATGAGACCATAATGTTGAACTCAAATCCTGAAACAGTATCCACAGATTATGATACAAGCGATAGGCTCTACTTTGAACCTCTCACAATCGAAGATGTTCTCAATGTTATCGACCTCGAGAAACCTGATGGCATAATAGTGCAATTTGGTGGTCAAACTCCTCTGAAACTTGCTCTCCCGATCAAAAATTATTTGGATAAGCATATGCCGATGAGCTTGAGTGGAGCGGGACCTGTTCGCATCTGGGGTACATCACCTGACTCCATTGACGCTGCTGAAGACAGAGAGAGGTTCAATGCAATTCTCGACGAGCTGAAAATTGAGCAGCCCAAGGGAGGCATTGCAAAGAGCGAAGCTGATGCATTAGCCATAGCAAAGGAGGTAGGCTACCCAGTTGTGGTAAGACCTTCTTATGTTCTAGGTGGACGAGCAATGGAGATCGTTTATGATGATAGTAGACTAATAACCTATCTGGAAAGTGCGGTTGAAGTTGACCCAGAGAGACCTGTTTTGGTAGATAAATATCTGTCTGATGCCATTGAGATCGACGTTGATACCCTCACTGATTCGTATGGAAATGTGGTGATTGGTGGAATAATGGAGCATATCGAACAAGCTGGTGTGCATTCTGGTGACTCGGCTTGTATGCTTCCAACACAGACCATCCCATCGTCTTGTTTGCAAACTATCCGGTCATGGACCACTAAGCTGGCGAAGAAGCTAAATGTATGTGGGCTGATGAACTGTCAGTATGCAATAACAACATCTGGGGATGTTTTCTTGCTCGAAGCCAATCCCCGAGCTTCCCGTACTGTCCCTTTTGTCTCAAAAGCCATTGGACACCCTCTTGCAAAGTATGCAGCACTGGTCATGTCGGGAAAATCTCTCAAAGATCTTAACTTTGAAAAAGAAGTCATCCCTAAACACGTCTCTGTGAAAGAAGCTGTTTTCCCGTTTGAGAAGTTCCAAGGATGCGATGTGATACTCGGGCCAGAGATGAGAAGCACAGGAGAAGTGATGAGCATCAGTTCTGAATTCTCAAGCGCGTTTGCAATGGCTCAGATCGCTGCAGGTCAAAAGCTACCTTTAACTGGCACAGTCTTCCTCAGCTTAAACGATATGACCAAATCACACCTGGAGAAAATCGCGGTGTCCTTCCTCGAGCTTGGGTTCAAGATCGTTGCCACCTCGGGAACAGCTCATTTCCTGGAACTGAAAGGCATTCCCGCGGAGAGAGTGCTGAAGTTGCATGAAGGAAGACCACATGCTGCTGATATGGTGGCTAATGGTCAGATCCATTTGATGTTGATCACAAGCTCGGGCGACGCTCTTGATCAAAAAGATGGGAGACAGCTCAGACAAATGGCTCTTGCCTACAAGGTCCCAGTTATAACCACTGTGGCTGGAGCATTAGCCACTGCTGAGGGAATCAAGAGCTTGAAGTCAAGTGCCATTCAAATGACTGCTCTTCAGGACTTCTTTGAGGTAAAGGATGTATCTTCTTTGCTCGTCTGAGTTAGTTTTTTTGTTTATGCGTTTGATCGTTTGTGTGGTACTTTTTTACGATTTCGATTTAGTTTAACGGATTTTGTTTCCCATAAGCATTTCTATGAATAATCTTCGAGAATGCAGCAAACTTGTGATTTATCAGTCGGCTTTGTTCCTGTGATTCAGATATATACAGGTCTTTGTTTGTATCAGATCATGTACCCGTTGACATAAACTTGAGTTATGTTCTATCAAATTGTATAATTGTAGAAGTAGCCTCTTCAATTAAGTGAACACGAGAACACATATCCAATTCGATTTTTGTTATTACAAGGCAAGTATGAGAGAAAAATGAGTTATTTGAATTTGATGAATGATAAATCATACAAAGTCTTGCGAATTTACATCAGAAAGTCTCAAACCATCCATCACAAATACGAACCTGCCCTTTCTCCTTCTGTCTTTCACTCTCACTCGAATTCCAACGACAGAAAAAATCAAATTACAAACTGATAAAACATTGCTCACTTTCCGGGAACAAAGTTGGTGGCAAAGGCCCATGCGTTGTTGTTGACTGGATCGGCCAAATGGTCAGCAAGGTTCTCCAACGGTCCCTTACCAGTGACGATGGCTTGAACAAAGAATCCAAACATAGAGAACATAGCCAATCTTCCGTTCTTGAGCTCCTTCACCTTCAACTCCGCGAAGGCCTCTGGGTCGGTAGCCAAACCCAATGGGTCGAAGCTGCCACCGGGGTAAAGCAAGTCCTCGGCCTCTCCCAACGGCCCATCTCCTGCGACTCTGTAGCCTTCAACGGCTCCCATCAAGATCACTTGAGTGGCCCAAATGGCCAAAATGCTCTGAGCGTGGACCAAGCTAGGGTTTCCCAAGTAGTCGAGCCCTCCATCGCTGAAGATTTGTGAACCGGCCTTGAACCAGACCGCCTCTCCGAACTTGACCCCGTTCCTGGCCAAAAGCTCAGGGAAGACGCAGCCTAGGGCTCCGAGCATGGCCCACCTGCTGTGGATAACTTCTAGCTCACGGTTCCTTGCGAATGTCTCGGGATCGGCTGAGAGACCAGCGGTATCCCATCCATAATCTCCGGGGAACTCTCCAGTAAGGTAGCTCGGTGGCTCGCCGGAGAATGGACCCAAGTACTTGACACGGTCGGATCCGTACCATGGGCTGCCTGATGGACCCTTTGGCTTGGCAACAGTCTTCCTCATTGTCACACGGCCGCTTCCGAGGACTTCTGATGTCTCCGGAGAAAGCTTGACAGCCTTTCCGGCGAAAGCAGGGGAGGAGAGAGCCATTGTTGAGGCGGCCATTGAATTTTTTTTGTGTTTTTGTTTTTTTTGGGTGACTAACTTGTGAGTGAGATCTAGTGATTGAAAATGGTTCGCTAGGTTTGGAATAAATAGTGATATTGTGAGTAAGGTTTGTTATCTGTGAAGTAATCTTTATCTCTTTATTCATTGGGTTTTTAGATTTTGGTTTTATCGTTTATTATTCTTACGTGGCACTCTCTAATCCACCAGCTTTTACTGTGATTTTTTCATTGCAGCCAAAAAAATTTTAAGACCACAAGTTTTTTTTATTAAAACCAGAAGAAAAAAAACATTTTAGTATCCAGACCATAAGTTGTAAGTCCTATCCTTTATTTATTTTTATTTTTGGTTAAATGAGTCCTATGCTTTTTATTTATATATAGCCTTGTGACTTTGCTTTTCGAAACAGCTTAATTTTTTTTTTCTAAGTTTGTAAATATCATTAACAATGAAGGTTTAGATATTACAAAGATATTACCTAGGATCGGATTAGAGTAACCTTAGCAAAAAAGAAATAAAAACAAGGTTACAATATTAAAACACTTTGGAAAAATTTGGTGTTATCGAATCCATAGTGGCATTAGCGGTTTCCAACGCTTTCTACCTCGCGCTCCCGTGATTGTGTTGCGTATTTCTCGATCAATGGTCTTGAAGATTGTTGAAGGAGGAATATCTTTGGTTGTTGTGTTGAACGTTGTTTTTTTGGCGCCAAATATGATACACGGTTGCTTGAGCCGCCACTTTTAGGAGAAGGGATGGTGCTTGTTGGGAAGATTGTCGTATGCAAGACATGAGCTCACCCCATCCGTCGATGGGACGGCGAAAGTCTGCTAAGAACTAGGGTCCATATTTATGAGGCATACTGACATGTTAGAAGCAGATGAAATTCATTTTTATGAAAAGGGATAAGTATTTGTGTGTTTTTTTCTTTAAATATAAATAACATTTTGATGATATAAAACAGTAATATTAGAAAAGAACGTGTTTAACCAAAAAAAAAAAAAAAACATTATAAAGAACGTGCTTAATGGCACAATTTCAACCTTCAAGTTACAAAATTGGATTCGTGATATTGATACTTTAGCTAGATCTCCTTGTAATTCAGGGTCTCTCTTTGTTTTTTATCATTATGTTCCATCTTCTATAACTCAAGTCCTCCATGAGGATCATACATTGTCACATTCATAGTAATGATATAAAACAAGACGTCACAAAAAAAAAAAAAAAAAAAAAAAAACAACATTATAAAGAACGTGCTTAATGGCACAATTTCAACCTTCAAGTTACAAAATTGGATTCGTGATATTGATACTTTAGCTAGATCTCCTTGTAATTCAGGGTCTCTCTTTGTTTTTTATCATTATGTTCCATCTTCTATAACTCAAGTCCTCCATGAGGATCATACATTGTCACATTCATAGTAATGATATAAAACAAGACGTCACAAAAAAAAAAAAAAAAAAAAAAAAAAAAAACAACATTATAAAGAACGTATATGATGCTTTGATAATGAGTAATGACTATCAATAATTTCAATAGTAAGTCCACTGATGAGTAATAACTATCAATAATTTCAATAGTAAGTCCACCATCAGTCCATCACTACCAATTTACGATAACATCGTTGCTGTTGGATTTCTCACTTTCACTAACCATGAAGGTTAGTTTTCTTCTTTCTATCTCTTACTGTTTTATTCCTTTGTTCTGGAGAGATAAACAAGGAAACGTTTCAAGCTTTAATCTTCTAAATTTTTAATAAGTTGGATAATGTTTACACAACACAACATACTTATACGACTTTCACCACCCACTTGGACTCTAATGATGACTTCTACTACTTAGACCTTATTTAGGCTTTCTTACACCAATCACACGACACATTGGGACTCTAATAACACCTCTTACAACAATTATCTACTCTAATTGTCCTTTAGCTACTAACTTAGACTTTTCCCAAAACACTTAAACACTTGGCCTTAATTCTTCTTTTAGCCCATTACAACATTATTACAGCAAAGCCCAACTCCTTTCTTGTGTTTGACTTTGTCTTGTCTCATTGACTTTCTTCCTCCTTTGGTCACGACAACTTCTTCTCTGTTCTTCGTCTTCTTCTCACATGAAGTTTATTCTTTGTTGCAGATTTTAATCAATGATTCATACTTCCAACAGATTATATCGTTACTTAATACTTTATCCGCTAATATTATAATTAATTTCATCTTGAAACTCTGACTTGTATTTTTAAAATCAAAATGCAAAGACTCAAAAACACTGATTATTTGAATACTATCTTGAAAAAGATAAAAGCTATCCAACTGTCGATAATGATTTAAGAACATAAATCTAATTCAATTTTGGTTTTACGAAACAAATTTAGAGAAAGTGAGCTAGTTGATTAATGATAAATCATACAAAGTCTTTGCAAATTTTACATCTGAAAGTCTCTACCATCCACCACAAACACAAACCTTCTCTTTCTCCTCCTGTCTCTCACTCTCACTCGAATACAAACGACTGAAGAAAAGCAAATTACAAACTGATAAAACATAGCTCACTTTCCGGGAACAAAGTTGGTGGCGAAGGCCCATGCGTTGTTGTTGACTGGATCGGCCAAATGGTCAGCAAGGTTCTCCAACGGTCCCTTACCAGTGACGATGGCTTGAACAAAGAATCCAAACATAGAAAACATAGCCAATCTTCCGTTCTTGAGCTCCTTCACCTTCAACTCCGCGAAGGCCTCTGGGTCGGTTGCCAAACCCAATGGGTCGAAGCTGCCACCGGGGTAAAGCAAGTCCTCGGCCTCTCCCAACGGCCCATCTCCTGCGACTCTGTAGCCTTCAACGGCTCCCATCAAGATCACTTGAGTTGCCCAAATGGCCAAAATGCTCTGAGCGTGAACCAAGCTAGGGTTTCCCAAGTAGTCGAGCCCTCCATCGCTGAAGATTTGTGAACCGGCCTTGAACCAAACAGCCTCTCCGAACTTGACCCCGTTCCTGGCCAAAAGCTCAGGGAAGACGCAGCCTAGGGCTCCGAGCATGGCCCACCTGCTGTGGATAACTTCTAGCTCACGGTTCCTTGCGAATGTCTCGGGATCGGCTGAGAGACCAGCGGTATCCCATCCATAATCTCCGGGGAACTCTCCCGTAAGGTAGCTCGGTGGCTCGCCGGAGAATGGACCCAAGTACTTGACTCGGTCGGATCCGTACCATGGGCTGCCTGATGGACCCTTTGGCTTGGCAACAGTCTTCCTCATTGTCACACGGCCGCTTCCGAGGACTTCTGATGCCTCAGGAGAAAGCTTCACAGCCTTTCCGGCGAAAGCAGGGGAGGAGAGAGCCATTGTTGAGGCGGCCATTGAAATTTTTTTGTGTTTTGTTTTTTTTTTTGGTGACTAACTTGTGAGTGAGAGTGATTGAAAATGGTTCGCTAGGTTTGGATTAAATAGTGATATTGTGAGTAAGGTTATCTCTCAAGTAATCTTTACCTCTTTACTCATTGGGTTTATGAGATTTTGGTTTTATCTTTACTAGTCTTATGTGGCAGTCTCTAGACCACCAGCTTTTACTTTGATTTTTTCACTGCAGCCAAAGCATTTTGTGACCACAAGTTATAAGCCGTCGTATACTTTAACGGTAACACCCTCGTGACTTTGCTTTTCATAAGAACTTAAATTTGTGTGAATTTAGCTCGTGATAAGAGTTTATATGATTTGTGTGATTTTTGCTATAACTAAAAGTGAAAGTACCATTTTGAAAATATTGATATTATTGATGATCGAAACATTATTTTAAAGTAACATTACAAGAAGCATTTACCCACAAGTATATGATGTTTCGATCATGACTATCAACATTTTCAATAATGATCAACAAAAGAAAACATTTTCAATAGTAAGTCCATTATCACTACCTGTTTATAATTTACTGAAGCATGGGTACTTCATCTAATAACCCGATGAGTAATGTTATTTCATCTTTAAACTACGAGTTGTTACTTTTATTGAAACGCAAACTAAGAACAAATGATATAACTGTTGATCATTTATTCAAAAACATTGAAGAAGTCTCCTATGGCATCTCGTTACATTATTACTTTTGCTTTTATCATGATTCGAGTGATCCGCTCAAGTGATCTTGATGGGAGCCGTTGAATGCTACAGAGTCGCAGGAAATGGGCCATTGGGAGAGGCCGAGGACTTGCTTTATGCTATCAACAAAAGAGTACAGCACTAAGCAATTAAGCGTTCTTTTATGCTCCAAACACTATCGACCCATGATCAAGGAAATTTCTAGCAAGAAAAGATTTTCGAATCCTTTGATCTTATTATGGCCTTTGATGTAATAACCGTTGTGGCCGTTGTTGGGTCTATCTACGGCTTTAGATGGATTTGGAATTGGCTTGTTGTGGCCGTTGTTATAGCCGTTTCGAAGATTGTTAGGGAGAAGCCGACTTGTGGCCATGAGTCTATGACCATGACTCGTGGTTATGGCGTTGTCTTATGACCATGACCATCACCATGATCTGGTGGATTCCAATGTTGTCCTGAAAGTAGTACATTAACATTATTATACGAAGCTGCTAATAAAAAAAACTACACTTTATTCTTTTCGTACTTTTTGTGATATATATTATGGTCAATACAAGTTTTTAGGAGGAAATAATTTTTTATGTTTTTTAGATTAAGTTCCGCGCGTTTATATTTCTGCATTTTTTTGTTAATACTCTCAGGATTTCAAAAGGATAGAGATATCTATTCTTATACGTGTCACTTCATGAGTGGGTGTTCCACCAATCCCTGAAACGCACCAAGATATCTTAAACACTAATCAACTGGGAATCTAAGAAGTGCGAGCTTTTAACCACGTAAGCACACAAAAAATCTAAACGCAAAAAAATATTGTGGATAGCCAATAGAAACTCCAGAGATTGATATTCAAAGATAAGACATTATTTTTAGATTTTTATATTATAAATACCAAAAATCCCATCAAAGCCAAACCACCCATTTCTTGGCTTACAACAACAACTCATAAACGTTTTTACTTTGCGCTATACTCAACCGCAATGGCCGCCTCAACAATGGCTCTCTCCTCCCCTGCCTTCGCCGGTAAGGCTGTCAAGCTTTCCCCTGCGGCATCAGAAGTCCTTGGAAGCGGCCGTGTGACAATGAGGAAGACCGTTGCCAAGCCAAAGGGCCCATCAGGCAGCCCATGGTACGGATCTGACCGAGTCAAGTACTTGGGCCCATTCTCTGGCGAGCCACCGAGCTACCTTACCGGAGAGTTCCCCGGAGACTACGGATGGGACACCGCCGGACTCTCCGCCGACCCCGAGACATTCGCAAGGAACCGTGAGCTAGAAGTTATCCACAGCAGGTGGGCCATGCTCGGAGCCCTAGGCTGCGTCTTCCCTGAGCTTTTGGCCAGGAACGGAGTCAAGTTCGGAGAGGCGGTTTGGTTCAAGGCCGGTTCACAAATCTTCAGCGATGGAGGGCTCGACTACTTGGGAAACCCAAGCTTGGTTCACGCTCAGAGCATTTTGGCCATTTGGGCCACTCAAGTGATCTTGATGGGAGCCGTTGAAGGCTACAGAGTCGCAGGAGATGGGCCGTTGGGAGAGGCCGAGGACTTGCTTTACCCCGGTGGCAGCTTCGACCCATTGGGTTTGGCTACCGACCCAGAGGCCTTCGCGGAGTTGAAGGTGAAGGAGCTCAAGAACGGAAGATTGGCTATGTTCTCTATGTTTGGATTCTTTGTTCAAGCCATCGTCACTGGTAAGGGACCGTTGGAGAACCTTGCTGACCATTTGGCCGATCCAGTCAACAACAACGCATGGGCCTTCGCCACCAACTTTGTTCCCGGAAAGTGAGCGAAGTTTTATCTGTATTTTGCTTCAGTCTTTGTTTCGTGTGAGTGTGAGAGGTGAAAGAGAGGTTGTTCAGATGTAAAATTTGCAAAACATTGTATGATTTATCAGAAGTCAATAACTCTATTTCCTCTCAAACATGTCTAATAATATAAAATAAATAAATGGAATTTAATTTATGTTCTCAAGCTCACTCAGTTGCACATGTTATTTTTACAATTGCAACTTAATTGAACATGTCACCAATAATGTTAATGGTATTGGAGAATCGAATCCATTGGTTTTATCCATACCAATCGTACACCAATGTTTAAGAGTTAGGAACGTATTCCATAAGAACAAGGAGAAGAAACTAACGAAGCAAAAAAAACAAAACTAAGAAATAACTAACAATATATTATTCTTCTACAAACAATATTACATTATTAGATTTGTGATTAATTTTCTTGCTCTGGTGTTAAATCTTCATCAGTTCCTTTTTCTCTATCGCTTAACTGAAGGGTCATCTTAATATTCATTGACGCCAACTCTGCAGCTAAGTACCTGAACACATACGGCATTGCAACTGTTTCCATGCCTTTGCTTGTCATGCAAGAATTGCAAGTTACCCTCTTTGGAGCCCTACCAGGAGGTAACTTTCCAATATCTAGACTCAGCTTCTTCTGTTGAACGTTCGCAACCGAAGAGGTGAGCAAGCTTCCACATAGAGAACAGACATCTGCAATGTGGTGATCTGAAGAAGTGTGAAGCCTGTCGTGTAACAGATAGGACGCTCCATGAGCAAGCAGTGAGTCTCGTTCCATTTCACCAAATCGAATCCCTCCACCTCGCTTCCTTCCCTTGATTGGCTGATGAGTTAGCTGATCCACTTGTCCTGTGGATCTAACCTGCAAGCCAGGATATTATGATTCAGACAAAGTATGAAGATGAGAGAAGTGCAAGTTGGAGACTATATCTCAGGATTATTTGTTCACGAGCCGTAAACTCAATAGTTAGGACCAGATGAGATGAAACCGTGGGGGTCAAAAAACCTGGAATTTGTCTGAGACCATGTGACGCAGTCTTTGGTAGTAAACAGGCCCCATAAATATCTCATAATCCAGCTCTATTCCAAAACACCCATTATACAATTTCTCAGTCCCATAGTAGTTGAACCCTTTTTCCTTTAACATGGAACCAAGATCATCAACAAGCACACTGGACTTGCTCTCCTCTCCTCTGTCTGGTTTTTTTACCGCATCACGAAACGGAGTTGCATCTACAAACTTTCCATGCAAACTACCTCCCTGTATAAGCCAAGGATATACGCATTACATGTATTTACCAGCAAAAAAAAATGGGAAGTTATTTAAAAGACACGGAAAAAGAAGATGCACAGCAACAGTGTCGATGGAACCTAAGAATCAGACGAATTTCTAAGATACCTTGGCAGCAATAGATTCCATAAGCATAGCAATTGTCATTCTTGATGGGAAAGCATGCGGGTTAATGATGAGATCTGGACGCATTCCAGTAACTCCATTAAATGGCATATCAATATCAGGCCACAATTGCGAACAAACACCCTTTTGCCCATGTCTACTGCTGAACTTGTCACCGATTATGGGGTTTCTGGCATGTCGGAAACGAATATTTGCCTGCCAAGAAACTTGAAATTTAGATTTTAAACAAAATTGGAACCCATCAATGCAATAGTTGGAGTTAACCTCACCTTTTGA
This sequence comes from Erysimum cheiranthoides, assembly GCA_011420285.2. Lineage (NCBI taxonomy): Eukaryota > Viridiplantae > Streptophyta > Magnoliopsida > Brassicales > Brassicaceae > Erysimum > Erysimum cheiranthoides. The sequence continues at coordinate 13,734,012 of CM022176.2, read as the reverse complement.
GGATGTTTCTTGCTTTTCATGTCAACAGAGACAAAGTCAACTATGACAGGGTCGGTCCCTTTTCGCTTCATGGTCTTTATTGAGTTAGTTACCTCATCATAGATGCTACAATACGGCTCATCTGGATATATTTTCTGCGTTAGACCCAACAAATTAGTGAGTGTCTATGGAAGTTGAAGAGGAAACTAAAATTAAATATTTTAATCTACAGTACATAGAGATGATAGAAAAAGCAGTTATTTACCTGTCCAACATATGGTAACCCATCGGCATCGATTCGAGAATGAGCTGATTTGTCAACACTCCTCCTAAAACTTTTATTACCACTTTCATATCGGCTTTTCTGATCTGACAGATCAATAGTTTCTGTCTGCGCGATCATAAGGACATGAGTCAGGAATTCACACACAAAAAAAAAAAGAATTTGGGCGATTTGTATAATGATAGTAAATCCCTCGCTGCAACTACAAGACTTCTCTGGGGTTCATAAAGGAATGAGTGCACATTGACCAGGATTACGTTAAAGTTCCAGACCCAAAGGAACTTATAGCACTAAGCTTAGGCACCAATATTCGGCTATTCTTCTGGACTCTTAATTAAATAAATGAGAATGGGAACTCAAACCTGGTATATTTGCCCATGGCACATCCCCCGCTCCACAGATGATTTGTTCAAAATCATAGCATCTTCCATATCAAATCTGTGAGATAGGTAGAAAAAGGTTAGCCCAAAAAAAAAAAAAAGGTAGAAAAAGGCATCAGAGAAACACTTGTGAAAAAAAGCTTATCATTGACAAGCTCTTATATGCAAAAGCAATTTCTTACCCTGTATGTGCGAGGACAGCAACTATTGCATTAGTCCCTGTAGGATTCTCATCAATACTGTAAGTGGTGTATGTTTTTGTGCGCACCACAGGGGATTGAGGAGTCTGTAGCATACACAAAGAATTTTACAAGACATGGACCAAAAAAGAGGAAATGATCAACTGAAAGTCGTACCATGTACTTTCAGCTTTATTAGAGTAAGATAGGAACTCAGAATTGACCTGCAGGTGGTAAATCTTCTGGTCAGCACGAAACTGGAGTGCTTGAGTAGAGTATGCCATGGTTTGTTTTGCCATCTGTATTACGTAAAAGTTTAAACAACAACTTCCAGTAGCATAATCATATGTAACTTGCATTGAATTAGTAAATACCTGACACTGATACATGTTACGCGGACTTTGGTTATGATCTGACCAAGGTGTAAGATTAGCAACCACACTTATCATCCCAGTTGGATGAATTTCCTCGTGAGTTGCTGGGGAAGTGTTGTTCCTTCCTCCGTTTCCACCATCAGGACAGCTTATTTCCATAAAAACCTGGTTTGGGAGAATTTTTTTTTTAAATTTGATTGTATACCAGGAAAGGTGGATATAAGGTCATATTCTTGGGATTTGCTACCTGTTCAAATGGTCCAATCAGTTCAATATTTTCAGAAGGTACAGATATATTTTTCACAGGCCTAATGAATCTTGCGGGACATGATGCCAAATACAATCCTGGATAAGATCCACCCATGCTTGCAGGTACATATCCCACTTCGAGGTCTTCAGGAATCTGTAGAGAAGCATTCGCATATAAAGTTATCTTCTAATGAATACGTTTACGGTCAAGAAATACTGTTCAATACTGTCAAGAAGTGAATACGCCTTACCACTGAAGGAGCCTCCACTTTCAGTCTCCGCAAATAAGAGACGACCTCCGTGACTAGATTAGAAGGTAGAGTGCCTACAACTTGACCATCTAAAAGAACATGAATGACTTTTGGTGGTCCAGCTCGTACTAGCTTTGGCAATGAAGATACCATACCCGCCCCAACAAGAACATCAACAATTGACTTTCTTATTTTCAGAAAATCTCTGATGTTTCCTTTGGAATCAAACTGAGAAGTGATTCCTGAAAACACCATGACCAATCAGAACACAATAAGCAAAGTTGTTACTACAAATAAAGTGACATTTAATGGTACGACAAGTGTACACAATCTTATTGTGGTACAAATGACCAGAATTTATGCATACTAATTGCATCCACAAAAAACCTATATATAAGTGGAGACAAAGGAAAATGAAACAAAAACATAATCTAATATAACTATATAGTTTGAAACTCCAGTCTATAATAATTTACCTTGAGAAAAGTAATATAACAAACTCTAACTAAACATGATTCCATGTAAATCTCTCAATGTTTTTCAAGCTTAAATAAACTATGTAAACTCCAACTTGGTCTAGCCAAATGTCAAGTTAAGAGAATAGTGTTGCTGAATTCAAGATGTGGTACTGGATTTCACAAATGATGTGTGAAGAAGAGAGCTAGAGAAACTCACGGCTAGTACGAGTCATATGATTCAGTAATCCACAGGGTTCCCCATCAGGAGTGTGAACAGGGCAAAGAAAACCCCAAGATCTACAAGATAACAATAAAACAGGAAAAATCTGAAGACTACTATTTTGGGACAGCATCATCACATCTGGAGTTTGATAGGTACAAAGTGAAAGAACCTACTCAGGAAGCAGCTTCCTCACAGTAGTTGTACGAAGTCCAGCAAAAGAAGCACCTCGATGAACCGCCCGGAAAAATGAAAGGAAACGGAGAAAGTTCAACCTCTCTGCCTGAACACTGTAACCTACTCTCTGTTAAAGAATTGAGAATTATATATTAGTATTGTTCTATCCAACGACATCATACTTAATGGAGCTTAGCTACATAAGATTAAAGGCCACTAGGCCGCGATCAACTCAAGTGCTTACCTGCTGTAAATCCAAACCAGACTGTGTAGCCAGCCTTCCTGTCTTCAAAAATGTCTCAATTGACGTACCCATACTCCTGGGAGGATTTTTGTTGAGAAGCTTCTTGATATCAGAGACTGCATTCAATTAAAGAATCATCACCGAGCACATGACACTGAGTTAACAAAATATTTGTGGAAGAGAACAAGCAAAATTTCATGCAGAAAATCAATGTGGATATAGCAAATAAAAAAAGAGGTTTATATAGTTTCAACTTTCGAGGGATGCAGAAGATAAGAACATTAACAGGAAAAACAAAATGAAAGTCACTTACGGCTTTCAAAGGAAAATTTCGTGCTCTTGTTATTCAACTCCTCTTTAAGAAGACTTTTGCACTTCCGCAGCCAATCTTCAAGTTTTTCCTAGATAACCAATGCAGGTGACGTCAATTAACTCCATTTTATGAAGTAAAACCCTTGTCTAATAAACACAAACTTCATGGTTATGCAAATAGAATCGTACAATTTCACAAACTTTGACAATGACAAAACACATGCTCTTATATAATGATCCTCAACATAGATGTTTATACCATATGAGAAAATAGTTATATACCTTGAGGTAAACGGTTATAAGGTGACCTGGGACTAAAATTTCCTGATTTTGCAAAGAATCCGGATTGTCAGGTAAAGAAGTCTGATCCACCAGAGAAAAGAGCTTCTGAATTATGAAGCTGTGAAACCAAAAAGAAAATGTTGACCACAATCACACTTAAGAAAACAACTCAACGTAAAAGCCATCAAGAGGCAAAGGCAAAACATTACATGAGCAAATTGAACTTGTCGTTATCATTGTCAAGGTGAACAAATATATAATCCCTGAGCACAGCTTCAGCAACCTATATATATATATAAGAATGAAGAGAAAATAAAAGAAATTAGAAAGGACTAATGCATCAGTTGTAGAAATCGTTTACAGAAATTAGAACCAATCAGAATTTCCAAGAAGCTAGCAGCCCAAAGCTAATCTCAAAGAAGTCAGTTATTTTTATTCAAAAAGCTTACTAGTATGTAAATGAAAATAAACGCAAAGAAACTTTTTTTGCAAACACAACCTCTTTTGGAGTAATGAAACCAAATAAGGAGGTTAAGAATGATCAAGTAAACTTACAGTAGGATAGCTTTCTTTTTCTAGCCCATCAAGAACAGGTTGAAAATGCTGTCCTGTTGGTTTTAGAAGTAAAACATTAGCTTCTTATTTTTGAGATATGCGTAAACATAAACACTGAGACAGGTAATCACCTAAGTGGTCCCGGCACTGTGCCCGGGTAAAAAGACCCAAGTCTCGCACTTCATCAAGAATAATTTTGGCTCTCTCACGAACGAGTTGGGTTCCAATAGCTCCATCGCCTCTTCCGTAATGCTCATTGTAGCAACAGATCAGGCTTTCGTATATTTCCTCATCGTTGGTTCCAGTTAGAGCCTAGGAACATACGAGCACAGATAGGAAAAAATGGAGAATTGAATAAGAATTCAAAAAAAGAAGAAGAAGAAATTAACTGATAGAAAAGACAAGACCCTTAGTAAGCATATAGCTAAATACTCTGCCTCAATTAAAATTATTTTCTCATGATATAGGAGACAGATACATTAGAGTCACTAAGACCATACCTTGAGAACAAGGCCGACAGGAAGCAAAAATTCCCTTCCCCCTATCCTGTGTCCATTATAAATAAATTTAACATGCAGCTCAAATAGTAGGTAATGTCTTCCATATTCCACACGTCAAATTAACACTCACCAAAATCCAACTCTGGCACTTCCACTGCGAAGATAATATAGTTTAACAGTGACAGATGACTGGTCGTCCCTAACACACCTAAGAATTAAGAATAAAGAACAGCATGAAGAACTCATAAGATATATTGCTACTTCAGGTGAAGATTGGCATTATTATATGCACCATCATAGGAAAGAGACAAACTTCAGATACCTAATGGCAACTGCCTGTTCACTGTGTCCTTCCTTACGATCACGGAATGAGTTCCGGATCATACTTGTGGGCTATAATAAGAGATTCTTCGTCAGTTAAATTATGATAGATCTATGATACAAGGAACTTCATGGGAATACACTATACCCATAAACTCTATAAGCAAAACACTATACTCATAAACTTAGTCAGTTAAAAGCCAAGATAGCTTACATGGTTCCGCTTTGGTGCAATAACACATCGGAACACTCTCTCGATCCCATTCAAAATAAAGTACCTATTTCAAGGAAAGCTAAATTATTATCGTGACCGAATTATAGAAGGAAATATATATCAAAAGCAATATGAATATATAGGAAAAGGGATGTTCCTAATCCCACCCCTCAGTTTCATGCCTTACAGAAATACACTTTAGAAGAGAAAACCCTCAAGACACTAAATCACATATTAACCACAACCCTTGCAGTGGATATATCATAAGGCATAAGAGGTGGAAGAAACATTTACCCTCCCATTTCAGAAGTTGACTCTTTACACCTCAACAGTTTCTGGCAATCAGCACCCCGTAAGCTGCAAAGCTTTGACTGCACAAAAGTACGGAAATCGATTTCCATTAGCCCATAAATCAAGACTAGTAATCATAACAAAAGTAAAAAGAGAGAATTCTGAATCTAAGAGAAATTATTGAGCTAAGCTTTGTTCCATTATTAATTATAATAGCGACAATTTACAAATCAAAGCATCCAGCAAGAGAAGTGACTCTAGCTTATTGACACCACAGTGTAACTTTAATTTACATTCCAACACTACACTATCTTACATACACTTGTAATCGCCATATCTTCAGGAACAGAGTAATAGATTGAACAAATTATAACAGCAAAATCAAATAAAAAGATCACCTACCATCAACATAATAGGCAATTGCCCAAAATCAAATTTATCTCTCACGACGACTCCATCATTATACTTAAAACAAACATCAGCCATGAACGTTCCTGTGTACGAAATCTTCGCCTGCCTACACTGTTTATTCAAGAAACCAAAACAAAATGTATTAACACCACCAAATATATAACCTTTAATAAGTCAGAAACAAGTTCAAAACACACAAAAAAAAACAACTTCACCTCAAAGGGAAACAAAGACTCTTTCCTTGATGTTGAACTGAAACTCTCCTTCTGAGGTGAGAATACTACAGGATTCTCTAACCAAAGTATCATACTTGTCAAGAAAAACACACAGAGAACAAAAATTATAAACAAAAATTCAACTTTATATAAGAAATTTCTATAAAAAAGGATATTGCTCAATTTGTTCTCGGTGTCTGAATCGTAAACAGAAATAGGTTTGATTCGATTGAACATAACATCGAGTCCTTTCTCAATCATGTAATCGAAAGACTCTATATGATGCGTGACGAGATTGTGAAGCTCCTTAAAATCTTCAATATTTGGAACCGTCGAGTCTTTCGCGTTGACAACCATGATTAGGGTTTTGCTCTCAAACAGGGCTGCTTTTGAGGTTGTTGAAGCTGAAATTGGGGTTTCTACGTTCACAAGGATGAACTCAACGCAGCGAAAACTTTAGAATTGAAGCTCGAAGAAGCTTGATTGCTTGCCTGGGGTAATTGAAGGAGAGGATGAGACGTTTGAGAGGCGGCGCGAGAAAAGTGTGTGAAGGGTTTTAGGAGTTTATTGTGTTGGGTTTAACTCTTGTCATAACTTTCAAGTTTATTGCACATAATGCTCTTATCTTTATAAATGTTATATTTTTAACCCCTAATTTATTAATAAATCTAATTCGATCAATTGAGGAAGGAAGTGATTTGTTACAGACTTACAGTCTTACAGATTTACCTTTTTTTTTGTTGGTGAACTTTTGTATCGGAATTTACCTCTTTGGCCATTTGGCGAATTTAATTAAGACTTTGATTCCTCTAAACTCATGTAATAAACAACGTTAATCAAGTTAGAACAGATGTATTTGGTGGAACAAACTATATATGCTTGTCGGATCTCTTACAAAACTAGGATTTCACATTTCATATTTTTAACCAATAACTTAAAAAGCAGAGCAAAAAATGATTTGCTATTAAAGTCAGTTGAGTGAAACTTTCATTTGCTAATGATATACTCCCTCTGTTCCTAATAAATTGATGTTTTGAGTTTTAAATTTGTTCCTAAAATATTGATTTTCTAGATTAAAAAAGTGAAATGATTGTTTTGTTTTATGATTTTTGCCACATGTCATAGTAAGTAATTGTCTAAGTTTTCTCTTTCCACTTATAAAACAATTTAAAACTAATTAAAAATTAAAATGTCATTATATCTTAATATGTGTGAAAAAGTCTAGAACATCAATCTTTTAGGAACAGAGGGAGTATTAGATGATGCATTTGTTAATTTTGTGAAATTTAAGTTTAAAAGTACAAAAGTACATATATATTGTTCACAAGGATGACTGGTTTCATCGGGTGGTTGGATTCCGTATGAATATGGTTAGACGGTTTGACAGCTAGAAAACAAGTGCGGCTGGGAGGATTCTTCCCACCGTGAGGCGTGTGTAATGTGTGGAGGTTAACTTTATGGTCACTTGATGTTCTCATTCTTATTCAAGCAATAATCTCATCATATTCAATGTTGGATCCTCCTCTCATTGTTGAGAGGATATATAAAAGATCTCATATATTTTTCTACAATAATCATATACCTTATGATATGATGATCCAAAGTTAAAATATTACAATTCCAAATGCTAACATAATTCTACTGCCGTTTTATAGCTATCCAGACCAAAATGATCAAAGCAATAAACATAATGATATACCGCATACACACCCAGACCATCTAAATGCAGTAAGACCAGTATTACTTTACAATGACGCACTATATGCATGTCAGTCTAAGATCTTGGACATAATGAATGTGTCACCTTAGATCTCTGTAGGGGTATATTGGTGGTGGGCATCAATGTTGTGTATGTGAGATGTCTGTGATCTAGACGTTCACCAACGTAAACTAAAGTGTATACCTAGGCTTTGGTGTCAAAAGTTAAAAACATAATAATTTATTATTCGACCATATGATGTACTGTTTCCGATTGAATTTGAAAGTTTCTTTCTTTGGCTTCCAACTTCTTAAGAGTGTAGGATCATATGATGATTACAAGGTCGCCATCAAAATCACCTTATCCAACTAGTGATTTAGATTTTGACCATTCAAGTGGTCAGAACTATTAAAACATCGTAAATTATGATACGTTCATAAGATTAAATTATTCTTATTGTACTTTTTAAAAATTGATGCATTTGATATTCAACTCCTAAGAATGTAAGGTGATATATAAATAGTTAGAAATTAGCCATCGTGATCACCATTTTAAATAGTAGCAAATCTCATATTATGGAGGGTTATGGGCAATTTTTATTAAAAGGCATTCGACAGCACTACAGAACCTTCAGTCAACACTTGCATTTTGTTAGTACTCATGAATGGCTTCTGTCAAAATTAAAGAGTGTTCTTCAGCACTAGAAGGCGTTTTGTTAGCATGCATTTAAGGACACTCGTCAATACTAATGGATAATTTTCACTAAATGGTCTTTTGCCTGCTGTACCAAAGATCATTCCGAAAACGCAAATTTTTTTTTCTTTTACAGTTCATTCCTCGTTGAGTGCACCGAATGATTTTATATATTTTCTTTTGTGAATATATTTATATTTTTGGTTTTATGCATTAATAGAATATATCCATTTTCTATATAAAACCATTCATGGCCATAAATTATCTAACAACGGTTTCTAATATTGTTCTTCTACATATATATATATATATATATATATATCATCTAGAATTATTTAGGTGAATAACAAAATATGAATAAGTATTTAGGTAAATGACAATTGTTAAAGTTGTTAGTTAAAAATGGCAACAAGGCACCAACAAAAATTTGATAAAAAATTAATACATAAGTTTGTAAAAATAACATTCAAGAATTCATTTGGTATTCTCCAACATAGAAAACATTGATGGATTACACACACTAAATAAGTATATAGAACTTCAATTTAATAGATAACATGCTTATGTAACAAAAACATATATATTGTATTTGAAATTAGATGTCCGATTGTCCGCATAAAAAAAATTATGTAATACATAAATATTATACATGTTATACAAAACTTAAAAAATAGTATGAGTTAACTCGTATAATAACTTCATTCAATATATTGGATGTCTACAAAAAAAAAAATATGTTACAAAAAACAACCCGATCCGTAACATCAAAATGAAATGAGTAAAATCATCCAAAATGCTCAAAAATATGATATTTCTTAGATCAAGATATTCTTTATTATTTTACATAATTAAAAAAAAAAGATTTTACTTATTATTTTGTCATTCCTTACAAATACTCAATCTTTTCTTATGTTAGACTGCTCAATTTTATTTTTCTTGACATCTAGACTGCTCAATTCCTTCCTTTGCTTTAAGTCTTAACTTTTCTTTCAATCTTATCACTTGGCACTAGGATGATATCTCGTACCAAAAATGATTTTCGCTTTCGATTATTTGTTTCTAAATAAGGCCGCTACAACGAACAGATTTGGCCTCCTTGGTGGTGTTTGAAGGACACTTTTGTCTTCCATATCAATGCTTCCGAAACGATTTGATGTTTGTGTACAGTTGCATTAGCTTGGTCCTTTTAACAACACTGAGAACAAACTTATATGTTCAAGTGTAATACAAAAAAACTTAACACAATTTTGTAACGGATACTCATAGAAGGGACTTCTAATTAATCAGGAAAATACTACTTTAATCTTATAAAATCTTTGGAAAATAGAAACATAATGATGGATTTAGAAAGAACCTGCATCATTAAACCAAACATTTAGCGAGATTTAAAAAAAACAAATCAAGTGGAGAAATATATTTGTTGTACTTAAGTTGAAACAATGTGGCATCGATCGTTGCCTTTGAAACTAATACTGTCCAAATCATGATTTAAATTAAACCACACGATTCATATGTACACGTTTATCTTAATCGTAATTAACTTATTGCCAAATGTCTACTTTTTTACCAAAAAATATTCTTACTTGTCGTATGTGGCTACAACCAATCAAATTAATACAGTACTCCGGCATCCGCATGCCAACATAAATAAATTACAGCTAGCTCTCAATTCTTTATTTTCTTTTGAACTTATTATTATTACAGCTCAATGTGTAGAGACAAGAATGATGAGTTTGGTTTGGAAATAAGTATATTCTTTGGAAGAAGTATGGGTTGGGGGAAGAGCCCAAGAGAGAGGAGTGTCTGTCGTCTAATTACAATATTTTTCATTTGATATTTTAAACAATTTGTCAAAGAAGACTTTGGTGGGGGTCCAGAAAAGCTTTTCACGCGTGCTATGGAGCATCCTACGGTCACCATCATGCCCGCATTAAACGGAAACCATTGAGATTGTTTCATCCAACGGCTCACACTCCCCGTGTTTGACTCTCTTCTGTCCATCCCCTCACGCGTGCTCCCTCTTATTGTTTTTTTTTTTTTTTTTTTTCCCATTTCCACTATTTATTATTTTATTGTAATTTTTATGCATTTCTAGTTTCTTATTTTCATTCAAAAAAAAACTATCTACATAGTGATATATATACATTGGTTACTTAACACTGTTAATCTTATTCTTGAAAGAAATGTATAACAGTTTTCTAATGATTTATTATAGAATTTTTACTAGATAAAATACTTATTTCTATAATTGGATAGTGAAAAACTAAAGTATAAAAAAGTGACACTCCTTTACCTTTTTGGATTTTAAATACCACTACTATACTAATGTGTCATCTACTACTACTCCAAGGATTTTTATCTATTCTTCAAACTCGTGAAAAGACATATTTTGTCCAAGATTTTATTATCTTAGATGAATCAGGAGTGCAAAAGAAAATTGATAATTCCCAAAAATCCACTAAAGTTTAACATCTTTTTGCTCCACATTTAACAAGTAGATTCACGCACGAAAAGCGTGAAATGGAAAAAAAAAAAGCTTTAAACAATGTTTGTAGTGACTAGTGAGTGATTAAAAATGACAAACCAAACAAAAACAAACAAACCGCACCAGAAAAAGAAAGCCACGCTCTCTGTCACTTACTCCCTCCTCTTATTTCCTCTCCCCTTCTTCTCCTTTTCGCCACACAAATCATAAATCCTCTCTCTCTCTCTCTCTAGATCTTCTTCCTCTGCACAAATACACAACTCTTCCCGGAATTTTATCAGAGTCTTTAAGCTTAAGTTTGATTCATTTGATCCTCTAAAGCTTTTGATTTCTACGGTACGCTTCTTTCAACCGCCGCAATTTCTGACTTAGGTTTCTTTTTTTTTTTGTTTTCTTTTTCTCGTATTGCTTTGATGGTATTTGATTACTTAAATAGCTATTTTATGGTTTATAGATATTCTTAGATGATTGTTGGATTTGAATTTTCTTCTGTGTGGTTTATCTTTAATCGTATTTTTCTTGGATAAAGTATTCATGATCATGTAAAGATCCTTTTTTTATTAATCTTTAACAATCCAACTCGTTTATCAAAGTTTTGTTTCGTCTCTGACTCTCTGTTAATGAAAGTTTTTTTATATCCCCGTAGGCTTTCGTGTTCTGTTTTTAAGCTGTGTTATTGTGATCACTATGGCATTTTTAAGCTCCGATGTTAATGTCTTCGGTCATGGTGTTATGTTTGGCTTAGCTTCTCTGTTTCTTGTACGCAGATGCTTAAAGTTGTACTCTTTTATTTCTTAACTAGTATGTTTTTAGTTTCTCTGTTTTTTTTTTGCCAATAGATATTCGTTTTGGGATTTTTACCTCGATTTCAGTGCCTTTCAACTTCATATAGTATTTGAATACAGTTGGTCCTAATTTTTGTTTGTTTGTGCAGTTTGTGAGAAGAGGAAACTGTATTTAATAGACTGAAACTCAATTTAATAGTGGAAGAACCAAAGATGCCCTGGACATCCTTCTTCATGTTTTTCAACAGGACTTGTACTCGTCTGGTTGTCTTTTTCCTCGTTATTCTGTAAATTTGATTCCTTTCAGGTGAGGACCTTGTCTTTTCACCTTCATTCCACATCTTGTCTTCTTGTCTGCAATTACTTTATACATTCATATAGAGTGTTTTGAGTTCGTAGCTTCTTTTCCTTTCTGCCTCTGGATTGAGCATTTAACTGATTATCTTACATTGGTCTCATTGCTACCTTATTTACCGTTTCTTGTGTTAAAACAATTTCTTGTTTCGCAGGTGTTGTTTCCGGAATTCGGAGTAGCTCTTTGTTGTTGTGCTTATTTTACTGGTTAGTGTGAGAATGTGCATTGTTGGAAACAAGAAGGGAAACCGATCATTGAAGGAAATAGGAACTTTTATGATGACTACATGTTTCATTGCTAATTACCAATCCGTTCAAGTTTGCCAGGTACATGCCTCTCCTGGTTTTACTGTATTTCCTAATACTCTTAACGCCTAGGCAACATATTGATTTATGTCATTGAACAAACATTAACCTCTTGATGGTATTTGAATAGTCTGATAGAAGTTTATTGTACATGTTTTGGGTTAATAGTTTTATTTGTTAGAGCATAAACCATAGTGTAGTGTGTCTGATATTCAACTTTTCTTTTTTTTGAATCTTTGCAGGCTGAATATTTCAGACAGTTGCTTAAGCCTGTAACGTAGTCTGGCGTCTAGAGTTTTCGAAAAATTGGGGTTTTGGGCGGCTATCTACTTTTGATTTCGAAAGAATTTATTGTGAGGTACTAAGAGTCTAGTATTTTGAAGAGCTGTGTTGACATCTGACCTCTCCGTGGGGGGGAGCTTCTGGTTTGGGGTAAGGGCTCTGGTGGAAAATTCGTGATATCTTTAGTATGATGGCCATAACTTGATATAGCATTTGGTTCGACTGTCAACTTAGTGTAGTAGTAACTGAGCAGCTGGAAGCTTACAACGGCGAATCGGTAGTAGAAAATTTAAGCAGCTTGCAGTTTGAGTTTGAGGTGTACAACTTGTTTTTCCTTTTGTGTTTCACTTTTACCTTTGCACGGGTTTTCTGATGCAGAACAATCAGTTTCCCCACTTCTCGGATGAAGTGGGCGACAGAAATATGCACATCCCGTATGCATCAGGGTCATCCTTTGATGCTTTGTTCCCACCATGTGCTAAGTTGCCATACCATGGTGTTGAACTTCAACCCTCTGCGGTCTGTCCAAAGAATTTTGTCATCTTCGATCAAACATATGACCGCAGCCAAGTGATGTACCATCCTGAGCTGACTCATAAGCTCGCCAATAACCCATCATTGAATGCATTAGCTTCGACATTTCAGAACGAGTATGTTGGGGGAAGTTATGGTAACTATGACCAAGAAGTATCCTCTTCTCATCAAGAGGATCCGAATGAGATTGATGCCCTCTTGAGTACAGATGAAGATTACGAATATGATGACGAGGAAGGTAATGATGATGGTGATTCGGAAGAGGTCAGCACGGCTCGTAACTCTTACAGGGATTATGGAAATACATCAGCTGAGTCTTGTTGTTCCAGCTATGGGTATAATAACAACAACAACTCAAGGAAGCAGAGTTTATCGGGCAGCGGTAGTAGTAACAATGATGGGAAAGGACGGAAAAAGATGAAGAAGATGATGGGAGTGTTGAGGAGAATTGTCCCCGGAGGTGAACAGATGAATACAGCTTGCGTTCTTGATGAAGCTGTTCAGTACCTCAAGTCACTTAAAATAGAAGCACAGAAACTCGGCGTTGGACATTTCTCAAACCAATCTTGAATGCTTACCGATATTCGTTCTTCCGCTGCAATTGTTTCTTGGGAGGTAAATCGGTCCAGCGCTATCTGGACCTCTCTCTATTTTCCTCTCCTCCCTCTCCTCTCTTCCTTTTGCAGGATGGGATCTACTTGAAGTTGAATCTCTCTCTATATTTTGTGTTCTTTTTTTTTTGTGTTATTGCTTCGAATGTAGAAGCGGGGTTTGCACAAGTACTTGTGGATTTGATTTGAGCTTTGATTTGTATGGTTTTAACTTTCACTGTAATCATTTAACTATTATGGTTGAATTATGTACTTGCTTCTTATATTAAACATTTGGTCGTCTGATCCTAAACATCATATGTTGTCATGTTGAAGTGTTGAACCATTGTGACTTGCAAGGGGCCTAAAGGGACATCACTTGTGACTTGCAAGGGGCCTAAAGGGACATCACTTTAATACTTGTACTATTTTTACTCACGCTTATACCATAAACCGGGTGTCATACGTTACATGGTTTAAAATAAACCGGGTTCGAAGATCGGTTTATGATTATACCAAAGCTAACACAAATCAGCATTAGCTCAGCGATTCGTCTCAAGTTTCAGAGTTCAGACTTTCGCGAAAGCGAGCAAAATAAAGTTGCAGACTTTTTGTGATTAAGTAATGAATTGACTCTACTCTGTTTTCGCTTCTCAACTTCGTTCGATTCAGTTGCGGAAATCGGAAATGGCGTCTCCTTCGTCGTTCTGGAACATAGCTTCTCGAGAAGCCATGAAAAGCGGTGTGTTTCTCGCGAAAATCTACTGCTTCTTCCATGTAACCACCAACTATCTCGGATTCATTGCTTATGTGAGTTCATCAAATCTTCCTCCTTCTTTTCGTTAATCTAAGTCGTCATGGTGTTGATTTATTTCTCTTTCTGAGCAGGCTTATGGTCCGAGTATGACTCCGACGCTTCATTCATCAGGAAATGTCTTATTAGCAGAGAGAATCTCGAGGCGATTTCAGAAACCGAGTCGTGGAGATATAGTTGTGATACGATCTCCAGAAGACCCTAATAAGACTCCGATTAAGAGAGTTGTTGGAATTGAAGGAGATTGTATAAGCTTTGTGATTGATCCAAGGAAGAGTGATAAATCTGAAACCATTGTGGTATGTTTGTTATTTAACCTTCCTTCTTTACTTCACTCTCTTCTTGCTTATGAAATTAGATTTGAATGTTCTGAACTGAGTATTAAGTTTTGAAGAAATTAGATACATTGTTGAGGAATTGGGTGATCAGAGTTTGAAACAAATGTTGGTGTTTCTCAGTATTGAGCTCAGTTTAGCTGTTGCAATTCATGGAAAAGTTTGAATCTTTAGCAATGTTAATGCTATTGGTGTACATACAAATTCCTGTAGATTGTCTAGTTTTGATTCGACATTATTAGTTGTTGGCAGTTACAGATCTTGATTTGTCTGATTTATGGCGAATTGATCTATCGATGTCTTTTTGGTTTTAGGTTCCTAAAGGATTTGTCTTTGTTCAAGTTGTTTCCAGTTTTAGAATGTTAGTGTTTATCAGTATTAAGCTCGATTTAGCTTATTTCGTGGAAAATTTTGAATATTTAGCAATGTTATACTGTTTGTGTACATACAGTTTCCTTTAGGTTGTTTAGTTTCGGTTTGACATTATTAGTTGTTGGTAACAGAAATGTTAGTTTGTCTGATTTATCGCGAATTGATCTTTCGACATTCTTTTGGTTTTAGGTTCCGAAAGGACATGTGTTCGTTCAAGGTGACTATACTCATAACTCAAGAGACTCAAGAACCTTTGGTCCTATACCTTACGGTCTTATTCAAGGCAGAGTGCTTTGGAGGGTATAAGCTTTTTGTCATTTCACATCAAATACGATCTTATGATACAAAATATAGTCAGATTAACTGATTTCGAAACTTCAAATGTGTTATTTGCATTTGTTTTGATGAATCTTTTTTACTAATCTTTGGTATGTAAAATGATGTGTAGGTTTGGCCATTTCAAGATTTTGGACCGCTTGGACCAACCTCAACTTAGCAAATGAGTTAGCTTGGCTGATGACCAAGGCCGTTCAGTATCCAAGTATAATAGTTATCATCCAGAAGTATTTTTTTTTTTTGGTAGGAGAGGGGAGACAATTTGTCTCCCCAATTTATTAAATAAAATCAAAACTTACACATGAAGGCGTCGCGGGCGTGCAGTCCCGTGACTATCCTCTACCAAGATCGAAACTATGGAGCGTTTTTTTTTTGGCAAATGAGTTAGCTTGGCCGATGACCAAGGCCGTTCAGTATCCAAGTAATAGTTATCATTCAGAAGTATCTTGTAAATCTTATAAAATTTTACTATAAACTTTTCTGATTTAACGGGAAACATTTTTGAAAATTGACCGTTGAATGAAGCATTTATGAAAATACCCCACAAAAATATGTAATAGTCGTTATTCGTTATTCGTATAGTTTAATCATTAATGATTCCTCAATATTAATTGATAGAATTTAATCATTTTATCGAAATAATTTTAATGAATATTAATGATATGAAAATAAAAAAATACTATATAAGCATATGTTTTGTTTGATCTAAATTCGCAAAAAAAAACAAGAGTTTTATGTAGATATTTACAAAATTTTCTAAATATTTTTCAATATAAACTCTATATTCTACATATTATGTGAGTTTTTGTAATATATTTTTTTTTTTTTTTAAATATCAACTTAGACGTCATCAGATGATCAAATGAGACACATGCTCATGGACAAAATTATCAAGAAGTTACAGGTAATTTAAATTATGAAAAAATGTTAAATATCAAGTTAGGCGTCTTCATATGATCGAATGAGACACATGCCCATGGACAAAGTGATTGAGAATTATTTCCTATGTGATGACAAAAAATTTGTCAAATATGTAATTAACTATAGTTTTAGCTACTAATTACATTTTATTTTTTGAGTACTTATTATCATTATTTGGGATAAACTATAAGGTCACGCTTTTTTTTTCATGAATAAATAAATATATTTTTTTCCAAAAAACAAATTGAATTGTGTTAGTTTCTGATTATATTTTTTAAAAAGTGTGATGGAGCTAAATAATTAAACTTTATACTATAGCATTTTAAGTTGATGAAAATTAAATATTCCCTATATACAATAAAAAAAATGTTTTGACTAGAATATGTTTATGGAAAAGCTAGTAACTCCAATTTTTTGCTATTCATGAAGGAAAGTTTGACTCTTATAGAATATTACAAAAAGGTTAACAACTAGTCAAAAATAAAAATAAATAATTAGTAGCTATATAATTGATTACATATTTGACAAATTTTTTGTAATTAAATATTTTTCATATATGACATTAAGTCTCACTCACTTTACAAAATAAAAGGTTCAAACTTACAAACATTAGAATTGACTAACTTTCATGCAATCTAATAATTACTACACTTTTTTCATCTATATAAACCAAATCTTGCACTCAGGAAATCACATACTTTAAAGTTTAAATTTCTCTTTTCATCTCTTTTTTTCTTTTAATAAATAATCTCATATTTTTGTTTTCCTCCAAAATGAGTTCCAAGAAAACGAAAGGAAAGCAAAAGATTAGCATAAAGAAAATAGAAAAAGAAGAAGACAGATTGGTTACTTTGTCAAAGCGCCGAAGTGGTCTCTACACTAAGCTGAGTGAGCTTTCCATTCTTTTCGGCGCTGAGGTCGGGTTTCTCGGATACTCGGCCTCCGGAAAGCCTTACACATTCGGCAGTCCCTCCTTCCAAGCCGTGGCGGAGCGTTTTCTCAACAGGGAGGCCTCGTCCTCTTCTTCTTCCTGGCGAAGATCGGTCATGGATGCTCACTATAGAGCGAAGATTGAAGAGCTTTGCAAAATGTACAACAGTTTGATGGAGAAGGCAGATGCTGAGGAAGCGAAAGCGATGACGGCTGCTGCATCGGTGGAGGCGTTGCCAGTGGTGGAAGATGCGTGGTGGAAAGTGGATGTGACGCAGGTGAAGGATCAGGAAGAGGTGAAGCAGTTGCTGGAGAAGTACGAGACGCTCTATGAGAAGTTGTGTGAGGAAGCTGCTGCAAGGAGCCAAGTAGGACATGCTGAGAATAATAATAACTAATGATCCATATGACTGATTTGTTTCAGTCTTTGTTTTATGAATTATGAATGTGTTCTAAAACATGTTTAATAAAACCGATTTATTTTAATATAATTTGTTTTTGGGACATGATTCTTGGCATTCTTGCAACACCCGAAGGAGGAAACAGGACAGATAGTCGTTGCTAATAAGCCCATTTCCCTTGCGGGTTAATGAGTTTAAACACCTTCAAGTTTAAGTCTATAGCGGCCTCCCTTATTAAAAGGTCTTCTTGGTGAACCATCCATGACCATTTCTCCAACCAGACACTTGTACAGGTTCCATCCATGATACATTTCTCCAACCAGACAAACTTCTAAAGTACATTCTTCTGATTTTTTCCTTCCACTGTTTCGATGTTGCAATTGGTTTTAACTTATGCTATTTCTACGCCAATTGGTTGAATACGCTTTTTTTCTTTTCTATAGATATTTTTTTTTCTGTTATTTAGATGATGTAGTCATCTATTTGAACTTATCAATCCACGCAGAAAATGGGGAAACCTTGATGTTCGTTAGAACAAGAAAATTAAGAAAATTTGATTTCTTTAAAGTCTCAGGATAAAATCCAGTATTAAAAACAAGAGAATGCATCATAATACTTCAAGATTCTTCTACCTCAAAATTAAAAGACAAACACAGCAACTTTGATCCCTCAAAAAAGTATGAATAGTCAATTACCTTATGATAAAAGAGAGAGAGAGCTTCTACATGAACAAGTTGGGCTTGGAGGCCTTGTAGGTAGTCTTGAGCTTTCTGGTGGGAGGTCTAACCTTCCTGAAGACCAACGGGAACTTGATCTTGCTGTTGTGAAACTGCTTAGTGCTCTCTCTCTTGCAGAGGTTGGCTGGGACTGTAGCTGTCTTGATGATCTGAATGCAAGGGAACCTGACTCTGTGTCTTGACGCCATCTCGGTGTACATTTGCTCCACTGCTCCGTTCAAAGTCGTGTCGCGGAACTCCTTGTACATGTTGTGGTAACCTGTACGGCTTTGGTATCTCAGCCAAATTCCGTAGTTCTTGATCTTTGTTGGGTTCTTCTCAAAGATCTGTCACAACAATTTTGTCATCTCAAGAATCAGCAGCACGAAAGGCAAAAGGAATGATGAAGAGAGCAAACAAATAAAGTAGACAACTAAAACAAAACATTTTATATCCAAAACCGATACATATATCAACATAGAGAAGTGATGTTTGATTAACAGTATCACAAACAATTATTGAAAATGTTTCAAGAAATGGTTAGATGAATACATTCTCAAGTTATTAGATGATTGAAACTAAAGAATAAATATCAAGAAATGTTTACAGATTTAACAAAGATCAATTCAGATCCTACAACCAAATTTCTCAATTTTTTGCTGATCAGAGAATAGAGCAAATGAAGTTACCTCGTTGATAGCTAGCATCTGTCCATTGCTCTTCTTCACCTTCTTTTGCCTTCTCAAGAAGTACCTGAATCCAACACACATACAGGAAAACATTGTTCAAATGATTCAATTTTTAACGAGAAATTATAATAAATAAATAAAATTATACTAACCAGAACTTGGACTTGGCAAGGACCTCGTTCGTGGCCCAGAGCTTCATCCTGTAAATCTTCGGATGCTCATCCTTCTCTGACGGGAGACCTCTTCCCACAACCTGGTACTGGTGAAGCTGCAAGAAGAAAATTACGATCAGATTTGCCGAATCAAGTGCCGAGAACATCAATGCGCTTCAATTGGAAGCAGAATATGCAAGAACTCCGGCCAGATTTACGAAGTTTTACCCTGAAAACACCCATTTTCGTCTCCGCCGATGATTGAATCCTCGAAAAGACGCAAACACTCTTCTTGCAGCGCTTATATATATATATGACTTACTTAAACAGAACGAAAATGAAAACCCTAATCTCAAGCTTTCGTACCAGATCATAAAGCCCATTGGGCTTTCTAAATTCACAACCCATTGCCAAATAAATGTTTTTACAAATAACTCTGTTTTTTTTTTAATCGTTTAATGATTTTTGGATTCCATAGCATAGAAAAGTAAATTAATTGTTATGAATATATTGTTAATATATGGATGACAATTAGTAGATTCTAGAAGATTTTATGTTATCTTATCTTTAAACAAAACCCTAATTTTGTATCTCTATATATGTTGTATCTCCTATCATAGATCAAGAACAGAGAGAATATTTTTTCTAAACTTCTTTGTTCACAACACGTTATCAGCACGAAACCCTAACTACCTGAGCAAAACGAGATTTATGTCAAAATCCCTAACTTAAATCTCTAAGCAAGACGTCTCCGATCACTGACGATTCTGATCTTCCACGTTTTCATTTCTCCAACGCTCTTTACGATAGAGCCACCAAAAACACCAATTATAGAGATAAGTAACTCATACTTTATAATCAATCGGCTGATCATGAGTTATTGCTTCAATATTTTTATATGGTGTAATATGACTGTTCATTTATTCTTTGGCTTGGTCAAATAATTATTTTATTGCTTCATCGTCTATTGTTACTCGTGATTCTTACTCTATAATTTAATAAAACCTAAATTGCATCATTATTGTCGATCTATATATATGAGACTGATTTTTGTTAATCTCCTAATATTTTATTATTGAGAACGTTACTGCTTTAGCATACATGTATGTATACGTTTATTAAAGTTAGTATTTGATGCATATCAATTATTGCCTTTTGCTTGTTATTGGTGTTATACACATATTAGAAAATTAAGGTCACTTAATTTATAAAGATTTATTTATTTGTTTCATCCAGACTCATTAATTTTGAATACGGCATCTGAATACTTTATAGTCCAGTCTTTTGTAAAGAGACATGTAATAGATTAATTTAATTGTTGTACCATTTGTTCGATATACAAGATTGCTAATAATTATTTTATGAAATTTCTAGATGATAATTTATGATGATGTTAATAAAAGCACACCGGTCGATGGAGAAACCAGATTCCACAGTCAACACCGTCCGTCCGTCCCATATTTCCGATCACTCAGATAAGTATCATGCTACATAATTAATAATTTAATTATTTGATATGTTGTATGCATGGTTTTACAAAAAGATTACTTGTTATTAAATTAAACAATAATTTATTGCTTTATGGTTTGGTTCGTTTAGTTTTGCTAAACCGATGACATTATTTATAATGGTTTGTTGTATTAAAGAATCACCCACACTTTATTGATTGTTTAAGCAGTTCGTATTGTTTTATTATCGTTTAGTACTTTCATATAATTATGTGGCTTGGAAAATTGTTGAGATTTTTAATCGTTTGTGTGATTCATGAAATTACGGACATATTTTGTTTGATGAGTTAGGCATCTCATACTCATTGTATTGGTATAAGAAACTACTACGTAATAAGCATTTAATATTATTATGGTTTTTCTTTATACAGTTTCAAGCTTTTATTATCAAAAATTGGTTTACTAGAAACTGCACATGTGCATTATTTTCTATCGTTAAATTAAATACCGTTGTACCTGATATTTGCAAAAATATGAATTTTGGTATGACATATTTAATATGCATTAAATATTTGATTGAGCTATTTTATTGTTATTTGTATTATCTAGAAGATAAATATTTATAATAAACTAAAAGTTTATAATAAACCAGAACTTTATTGAAAATCTCACTTTTTGGCAGGCCGGTTAAGCCATTCCGGTTCCAAAGTGATGCGAGTGAATAATAAAAAATGTATATTTATTAGAGAAGTAGAAGATTTTTCTTGATGATTTTTGTGTGCTGCTTGTTCACAAAGCAAGCCGATTATATGGCTTTCACTGACCCCATGAATTTGGATAGTGTCAATTTTCTGGTACGTATACGAGGAGATATTGTGGATTGATCACCCACCATATATTTTTGTATCAACCTGCAACCTGGAGTTTGTGAGGGTATTTGGTTAATTGATAATGGTGGTGAAACCATGTCTAAGTAAATGACAAAAATACGTCAATTGATTCGCATCAGGCCAATGAATAATAAGAGTTATCCCCATTAAAATTGGTTTGGGTCAGAAACCAGAGATTTCCCATCTAGATGTGCTATAAATGTTGAGTTGCTCCACCACAGTGATATAAGATGGGAATTGAAAGAATGTTGGAAATATGTTGAATATAAATCTCTCTTGAAGATTGAATATCTTGAGCCATTAAGAAAGAATTTATGTAAGGCTTGAGATGCAGACTGTTGTTTTAGTGAGTCAGTCTTTCCAACATTAGGGGGAGAAAGAATACAGCTGGAAAAGAAATATATTGAAGGAATTATCTTGATCCTCGTACGAAAGAATGTGCACTAGAACTTAAAGATAACTTGAAGTTAAATGATAATTCATTTGTAAAGTTAGCAAATTAGATACCAGAAGTATTTACTGACCCAAAGTGACAAAGTTATATATTCCAGCTGTGCTCCAATTGAAATTGATGTCCCAGACGGATAATACCAACTGCTAAGTAAGTCTAAAGAGTGGCGCATGAAGCGTGATAGACTTATTGGTTCCAATAAATAAGCATCTTCGGAAAAGAAAAAGGAAAAGAAAAGGAGCAGATTTTAATATGGCACCGAGTGATGATGAAATACTCTAGAAGAGATGTAGACATGAATAAGAAAGAGATTCAGGTGCCTGAGAATGATAATGAAAGGAAATCTCGACAAGTTGAGTCATGTCTGGAATAAAAGAGAACCAAAGCAAATCGACGTCGTACATAATTTTGCATGCAGTGAAGCAGTTGATGATGAAGTTATGAATGAAAACGAGGATCGTAAACCGCGGTTAATAGAAAAGTATATACAAAGTGATGATTGGCCAATCATGGAAAGAAGTTATAAAAATCTCTTGAAGAGAAAGAATTTGGACTAGTAGTCCTTACACTTGAAGGTGTAAAAGTAATGGGACATAAGTGGATTTAATGAGATACAAAGCACAATGATTTTCACTAAGACTTGAAATTTGATATGTACTATTGTGTGGTGGATGCAACTATTTTTATATCCCTTATTAATTTGAAAATGAAAGAAAGACTTAATTTAGTCTGCCCTGAAGGAATGCAATAGCCAGAAGCAGCCCTCAAGGATTCACTTGCCAGAAGCAGCCTTGAAGGATTTAACTGCCAAAAGCAGTCCTGAAGTATTCAATTGTCAGAAGCAAGAAATTAAATCGATATTGTTATGAATTGAAATAATCAAGGCAAATGTAAGATGATCGCCTTAATTGGTGCTTGTTAAAAGAATGCCACAAGGACAAGTGCAAAGTATGTTGATGATTTAAGTATATAAGAGAAAATTTAGGCCTGAAGTTCAAGTAAGTCCAATAACTCGAGAAACTATATTATAAGTATACGAGTCTGCTCATTAAGAATCTACTCTTTTACAAATCCTTAAAGATGATATATATGATTGGAATGTAAATCCCGAAGATGATGCTTTAAGGGGGAGAAATATGATTATGTGCGTGGTTGTACTCTTTTTCCCTTGTCATGGTTTTTATCCCATTGTGTTTTTTCATGAGAGGTTTTTAACGAGACAACAAAGAACACGCAAATAATGCACTCCTGAAGAGAAATATTATGATTTCAATGATGAAAGACTATCCTTCTTCAAAGTCTTTACATACATTGATGAGATTGTGAGAAACGAAGATAATGATCAAGATGAGGACTACCTACGAGATCCATGTGATGTATGTGCCCTACATATTAATTCAAGTGAAGATTTGGCGAACTAATTTATAAAGGTGTTTTCAACAACCACTTTCAAGAAGCTACTTCATCATATTGGATCGCGTCATCTCGAAGATTTCAAGTGATGTACTTATGAGGGGAAGTAAAAGCGCACTGCACTCTTTTTCCCTTAACCATGGTTTTTCCCACTGGGTTTTCCTGGTAAGGTTTTTAATGAGGCAGCATTTTTTCACATGCGCATTTGGAAGCATAATGGTCATCAGGGGGAGTGTTATGAATATATTGTTAATATATGGATGACCATTACACTACAACAAAAAGGGTTCGTTGCATCACTTAACTTGCATCAAAATATTAAATGATACTAATTTAAATTATTTATTTATAATCGATACAAAAAATATAATTTAACATCAGTTATAATAATTGATGCATTATTAATTTGTATTGCATCAGTTCATTAATATTGATGCAAAGCTAGATGTATTTGCATCACTTTAAGAATATTGATGTGAATATATGAATTTACATCATTTAAAAAATGATACAAAAGTTAAATCACTAACAACCGATGCTAATTAAAAATTAAGCATCACTTATAAAAAAAGTGATGTAATTGGTTAATCAATTTGTCTACGTCCCACATCGCTCCCATTGAGAAAAGAGGGTTCATAGTTTTCTTATATATAGTGACATCGGAGTTTTGATAGTGTGAAAATAATAACCAATTATTATCTCAAATAAGTTTAATTATTTGCTTTAATAATAATTAATAAAATTAAATCATATTTATTTATTAAAAACGAATTTATATTATTTTATTATTAAAAACGAATTTATATTATTTTATTAAAATTAACATCAATTATTTATAATTGATATAAACAATTAACGTTACTTATTAAACTGATGCAAATATTAACATCATTTTGATTAATTGATGTAAATACTAATATCATTTCTATTAACTGATGCAAAATTAACATCATTTTTTTGCAACTGATGCATATTAACATCATTACAATAATCGATGCAAATAATTATTTGAAGCGATGCAAATATTTGCATCACTACTCCCTGAATCACTTATACAAGTGATGTAAAACTAATTTACATCAATTATAACTGATGCAAATATAGAAAATAAGTGATGCAACGAACCCTTTTTTTTGTAGTGTTAGTAGATTCTAGAAGATTCTATGGTATCTTATCTTTAAACAAAACCCTAATTTTGTATCTCTATATATATGTTGTATCTCCTATCATAGATCAAGAACAGAGAATATTTTTCCTAAACCTCTTTGTTCACAACATTAATATGTTTGTTATTTAAATTTTAAAAGTTAAGTAGAAAGATACTTGGAAACATTGTAAAATTTTTTCCTTTACAAATTCCAAAAATGACTTGAAGCGATCTAGGTTAAAGCCGTTTGTTGATATAAAACCGAATGTTTGTAATTGATTATGTTATATAAGAAAATTTGTTGGGTTAAAAAGAAAAGAAACAAATAAAAGACTTGAAACGAGTTCAGCTTCATGGGAACGTTTATACTACTACCAATCGTCAAAATATACCTCAAACACTATTACATGGAGATGCCAGCAAAGGAATCAATAACATATACATACATATTAGATCAAATATAAGAGTTTAGCACAACGTTACAAATATTTTCCTTCTGTAAATCACCAAAAACATCAATAACTAGTATAATTATATTTGATATATCTACAGGATTGAGCTCGGTTTTGAGGGGTGGTTTCACCAGATGTTAACATTCCCAGTCATCCCGAGCATGAAGGCGATCAAATAGACAATGGACTGGAAGATTTCAGACAAAAAATCAGATGTATAAGACACTATGATGAAATATAGATGAGTGACCAAGTTTGTGGTTCTAAGACAATGTGAGGAAAGAGACAGAGAGAAGAACTCACTGCGATTGAACAGGCAACGTAACCTGCCTTCTCGCGGTGATCAACAGATGTGACTAGAATAATAAAAGCACCAAGGTACCAAGGGATCCCACCGAACAAGAAGCCCATGATAAACCTGGGACCAAAGAGAAAACCTTAAAACAAGATTCAAGTCACAAGATTTATGCTTTTTCAGCTTTCTCCTGTTCCTATGAAACAATACAATCATATAACTGGGTTGCTCTCATAGATCCCATCAGAGATCTCATCAAAGTATCTAGACTGAATGACCAACACATCCATTTATCAAATATTATATTAGCTATCTCGATGCTCTTGCAAGTCTTAACATTAGTGGACAGAAACAAGCCACAGTAAGTTTTTTCACAGACTTTTTATATTTGATTTCAAGAATCAAGGGTATGAAGATGCTTCCAAGAAGAAAAATACCCCCCAATGGCCCAATGACTAGACTCTAGAGTTAGAAAGTTACGTAAAAGAGAGAAGCAAAAAATCATCCAAATCATCAAGATTTACACTCGAAATAAAGAGATTCCAGGAGACGTGATATGTTAGATAGCATTCTAAAACCTATGGACCATGAACTCAGTTTCCAACAATCCAAAGTTCTAACAATGATAGAGAGCTAAAGGTTTTGTGTTTATGATCTTATACATTGATAAAACAACCAGAATAAAATGAATTTGGAATCCCGCAAGGCCGCAACACTTAGAACAGAATTCGTATAGACCATTTATAAAGCTATGAAATGAAAAAGCAACTAAGTAGGAACTTACAGAAACCAGCCCATGCCCAAGCCACAGCAAGGAAGGTCATGCTCTCTCATCGGTCTCACCTCAACCACTGTATAATCTAAAACAACAAAATCCAGAATCAATACTCTTAACATTAACCAATTTTAAAGATACAAAGCAATATGTAACATTCCATACAAATTCACTTAGATTGGATACAATCAAAGAGAAGATTTCACCAAAAAATGAGAAAATAAGATAAGACGTACCAGGAACAACTGGGAATCCTTGAGCAGCAGAATTCACAAAACCACCACCAGGTCCAGGACCTAACAATTTTAAACACGAAACAGTCACAAAACTAAAAAATCATATAGTATATCATTCAAAATCAAAGAAAATGATAAAAACCTTGGACATTCTGATAAGCATATCCAGGATATGTAGCAATCGGTTGCTGCAACGGCGGTAGAAATTGAGGTGGTGGAGCCGGAGAAGGATAATTCGCAACGCCTTGAAACGTTCCGTAATAGTATTGTTGCTGCTGACTCACGGTGGAGTCTCTAGGTTTTGCTGCTTCCTCGTCCATGAATGATTGAGATCCAATTAATATATAAATTCGCTTCCACACGGCGTGACGCACAGAGAATAGAGAATTATCTACCTCCTCCGCTGCGTTTACCGATGGCTAACGGATTGGCGATGGAAAGACAAAAAGACAGACGAAGAGAAGGAGACTTGACGAAAGATACGCCGACGAGGGAAAGGAGTCAAAAGATACGGGATTGTTTACCCGATTCACGATCCAGATTTATAACCGGGTCGCCCCAAATTCGATTTTTCTCAAAATGGGCTGTAACTTTATATAAGCGTACTAAAAAGCCTTTTAACACTTTCTTCAAGACCAAACGTGAATAGAGAGAGTTCACTGTATTTTTCTGATTGTAAGTTTTGTAGCTAGGTTGTAAAATGATCTCTGAAAAATGTGGAAGAATGCTTAAATCATCTTAGATCCTTGATCTTCGGGTCTTAGATTGTCTGTCTGATGGAAAACTTGTGTGATAAAGAGCAAAACGATTCACATTTGCTTTCTGCACAAGGCCTGTTTTCATTTTTTTTTTCATTTTCAGAGAGGCACATAGTTAAATCAAGGGTTCAAAGAAGTACAAACCAAACGAAATCAGTCATATTTGTTTACCATCCTTCACAAAAAATCATTTAATCAACTGCGATACAACAATATGCTGTTAGGATTAGTGAACTAATATTTGAAGAAGAAGAACAAAAATCACTTGTATATTTTTGACATATTCATCCGCAAAGATTTACCAATAACATAAGAATGCAACTTCTGTTTTCTTCCTTCTATAAAAAGTAGTAGTTCATTACACCTAAAGAACAAACACTATAGCTGATCCTCTTTAAGAAAAGAAAAAAAAAATCTCAAAATCTAATTAATCACACAACCAACAAACATTGGCTGCACAACAAAGTTGCAGTAAGAACATTCGTGTATAATAATAACAGCAGAAAAACATCTGATGCTGGATGTCACATCATAACAAAGAAGAAATCTTTTTTTAGCAAAAAGGAACTAGAGTATGATTTTTTTTTTTGGATGTGAGAATTAGAAGATGATTGAATCAGAAAGAAGCTGATTTGCAAAGTCATTCAGACTGAGTATCCGGAAAATTCTGGCATAGCAAAGTTATATATAGCTGCACCAAGAAACATTCCAAGGATAAACAGACTGGTCTTAAGTACCTGCTATATCTCCTCATTTTCATCATCTAATATTCCCAGAATCAAAAAACATTAAAATTAAACTCTAATCTCTACTACTATAAATCATAGATCCAGAAATCTAAAATGTTCATGGAAGCGAAGAATGGAAAAAAGAGTCTATCAGGTTAGTATCTATCTAACCATGATACCTCCGGTGATAATTCCGGAGTAAACAATTAAGAAATGCATTGGAGCATCGGTGACGACGGCGGCGGAGAAACAAGTAATGAGAAAAGATTTCAGATTTCAGAAGTAATATGAGTGGACAGATTTATAAGACCTATTTTTCTCACCAAACCAGACCGAAATATTTGTGATCTCCGGTTCGGTTTTGAATTGACTTTGTTAACCTCGTTTACCAACTATAATTTTCTAAAATATTAGTGATAGAATTATCTAAGTAAAATTAACAGTTAGAACAATCTCACGTGGGCTTTTGAGTTTTGATATAAAGATAAAAACACCTTCGAATTTGCTTTAACCTTAATGGATAAACCATACAGAATTCTTGGTTTGCAATATCATTTTCATGGTACACTAGAATAAACCCGGGACAGCTAAATCTTGAGTAACTAAACCAAACCGATAGCCATAAGAACAAATACCGAAAACCAAAACCCAAATCCAGCTCCAATTCTCTTCGACCCGGAGAACCAAACTCTAACGTCATCGATCACAGGTCCACACAAGGAGCTCATATCATCCGTCCTCGTGTTGTAATAAACACTGTAGAACGCAACTCTGGTTCGATCAGCCTTAGCCGTGAAATTCAACCCGACCTTTTCGAAACTGGAGTTCGCTTGCGCCATGTAATGAAAGTTCTGCGCCTGATCGCCCGCGAATGCCATAATAGCCAATGGTTCCTTGCATTTGTCACCTGCGTGGCCGAGCGAGAAAGATAATATGTACGGCTTATCTGCTTTGGTCTCGACCATTTGTGAAATAATGCCTTCTTTGCCCGAGAGAAGCTCGACGGCTCGTTTGCCCCCTGGAACAGAGAAGTGATCCGAGTCCACGTACCGTACCGCCCGGTTCGATTCAACATTCCAACCCGGAAGAGACGATGTTTCTTCGTCGAAGTTGGTGGGAAGTAGGACGCCAAGAGACGTGTTCCTAAACATCCATGGACCTTCTTCAAAGTCTCCATTAATCACCGCATTATCTGTAAATGTAAAAGATCATAGGTGAAATTGAATGATTTTAGAGCTTGGGGTTAAAAAATATGAAATGTTACGGTTAATTTTGGTACACAAGGGTAACCTTTTAACGAATTTAGACCATTGGGGTAAAAAGTAGGAACATAGAGAAATTCAGGGTTCTATATGAGGTAAAAAAAAAAAGAGAGTTACCTTTGGGCTTATCAGGAGTAAAAAGCTTCTTAATAGCAATGTCATCGATGATCGGCCCACAAGTGGGATCATCCTCCATGCCAGGATTCTTAAAAACCAACCGAACATGATCCTCTTCCGCTTCAAACGCCCACGCATATGGATCCCACCCCTGAACGCTATACAGCGTTTGCAAATCCACGTTTCGAGACGCAATCATATCATCCGCGTCTGCGTTCACAGACGCTACCGACACATTTATTGATTCGAGCTGAGCGCACGTGCGAGCGGCACTGAATGTGACTGAATAGACTAAACCTTTCTCAACCGTTAGATCTTGGCTGATCTCTGCGTCATTGCCTAATCGGACGGCGTGGCGGCCTTGTGGGACGATGAGGATCATCCCGCCTTGTTTTTGACCGGAGTTTACTAGCTCCACCGTGCCGTTTGATTTCCAGCTAGGAATCTCGTTTGGTCCGTCAGTCACTCCGTCGTCAGGGAAGCCATTTGACGGTGATGTTTCGAAGTCGCCGTTTGTCACCAAACCTAAGATAACAAAAAATTAAATATTCGGTATATACAAAATAGTCACAGATAAATTCGGAATTAACTTTACAGTTGATAAAAACTCAAATGTAAAATTCGAATCTACTACATTGGATTTTTTGGATAGACAAACTCTGCACAAAGTCACAAACGCCAAAATAATCACGTTCAAGTTTGTTTTGAAATCAGCTAGCTGTGTGAAAAGAGACATTTTTTTTGTCTTTCTCAAACAGATAGTTGATTCGACATAACACTTTAATATACAAGTTGATACTTGGATACTAATAAAAACGCGAAAAAAAAACAAAACAAAAGAGAAGACACGAGCTCGAAACGTCTTATATGGGCCCAGACATACGGCCCATACCTTCCTTCTTGCTAAATTCTACGGCCTAGTGGGACCATAATTTTCAAGACTCTTTTTGACTATTACTAAAAATTGATACAGTCCCAATTTACAACTTACAAATGCCCCTTCTAATAGACGATTGTATTTTCGTTGGAAAAATAAAAACAGAAAGCGTGTTGAAAAATTAGAGAAGTATTCAGACACTTGGATGTCGTTTTATTAAGGACTCTTTGGTTCCGAATGGTGGAGGCGGTTAGGGCGGACAAAACCATTTGCGGATTGGCCCGCTTTTGATTTACCATTCGTTAATTGTAAACCGCAATAGTGCGGATCTAAGAAAATAAAAGAAGTCCGCGGCGGACCAAATGCGGTCCATTTTTACATACAAATAAAGTTGGTCCGCGGCGGTTTGTTGTCCGCTCTATTTTTGAAGCGGTCCAATCCGTAGACGATTTTGTTTTCATACTACTAAAACCCAAAAGACCACCTTTTATTTGGCGGGAACCCTTCTCATTTTTTATTCAGGGACTTCAGGACATTTATAAATTTTTTCTTATAAAATAATACATTAAAGTACCTGAACAACTTCTTTTTTAAAACCAGATCTCACAACAACAACAAAAACGAGTTCCCAGGAATTTTTTTGTGTTGTGTGTGTTTGTGTAATAAAACTTAGCAACAAAAAAAAAATGAAGTTGTAAGATTTTGTTTTTGGTAACAAAATGAAGTTGTAAGTTGAAGCCAAGAAAGGGCTTCCTTTATAATCTTGCCGCCGCCGAAAGCATGAATATGATACTTTATATTTAATTGACAAATAGACCCCGAAACCTTTATTTTCTTTTCAATTGTGACGGATCAAATTGAATTGACAGATTTTACCCCACAATATGAGACAGCCCTATAGCTAGATTAATAATATTACTGGTTCCATTACCACTGTTTATTTTCTAGGTAGAATGAAACTTGTTTACTGCTTATAATAGTACACAATAAGTCCTAATCTTACTCAGTAAAGAAAGCTTTACATAAAGCTAAGCTCAAAATCCAGAGAAGTGCTATATTTATTAGTGCCGTGGCTCCATTTAATGTTTTTTTCCCCAAATCAATACTCTGAAAGTAATCTCTTTTGGTTCTCTGTTCTTGAAACAGAGACATGGGTTGGATTCAAGAAATCGAATCTTAATAACCCAAGATTCTTATTTAAATGGCATTAAGGATTAAAGAAAAGCCCATTACGCAGATAATAAAAAGAAAGACCAAGAAATTTTATGAAGGTAAGTGAAAAGCGTACCATCCTCGACGACCGGAGCCTTGTCGTCGGCGACGGCGACTAAGACGGTGACGGAGAGACTAAGCAGAAACATGAAAGTGGAACCCCATTTGCATCTATTCTTGTTCAGAGCCATTATCTCTCCTTTTTCTCTTCTTTCTCACTACCTAATGCTCTCTTTATCTCTCTCTCTCTCTGTAAGTGTGAAATGTGAAAGTGTTTTCTGTATGTTCTTTTCGGGCAGCGAGCAAAGACAGGGAAGGGTAGTGTCCTTTTTATCCAAGATTCCGCACTCGTTATTATTTTTTTAATTTCACATTTAATTTCCACTATATTTAAAGCTGTTTACAGATATTTAGACAAAACTCCATGCACGCATAACAAAAAATTTAAGTATACTAAAAGAAAAGGGTAAGAAATGTTTCTTTCTTTCACTCCTTTTTTTGCAAGTTAATTGACATATTTAATTGTTATAATTAGTAGAGCCACGATATGGAATAAGTTTTATACCTCTATAAGATGTGAGATTAAAGTGACAGCTTTACTTTTTGATCTAGCTCTATTTTTCTTTCTAGATTATGGAGTGAATTATTAGTTTGACAAAACAAAGTCCCTTTAATTTTTTTTCAACTTTTCACTATTTTAGATTGAAGTAGGGAGTGAAGAAACGTGAATATCTGTGTAATAGACTTTCATATTGTGTGAAGGTTGTGATCATTTAGGCCACAAGCAATTATTGTTAGGATAAGCATATTGGGCCGTTAAAAGTCCAACTTAACTTAACGGGCTTTGGCCTTTTTAAAACACTGGGACTTGACGGCGTTCTTTGGTGGATCTGCGAGTGAGTTCTCAATAAACCACCGGAGTGAGGAAGAAGAAGAAGACGACGACGACGAGGATGAGTTCATCGACGGCTCTTCGAGATATGCAGAGAGACCTAGAGAACAAGGCTAATGATCTCGGCAAAATTCAGAAAGGCAAGTTCCGTGGATTCTTTTCACCTTTCTCGATTAGATTTTCTATTTTCCTGGAGGCGGGAAACCCTACTTTTCTTTGCTGAATCACTTTTGAGTTCGTAATGTTCGTTTTTTTGCAGATATTGCGAAGAATCATCAGTTGAGGAAGAAGTATACGATCCAACTCGGTGAGAATGAGCTCGTGCTTAAGGTATATATATACACATGTCTCACTGATTTTTCTCTGGGTTTTGTGGCTACTTAAATGGTGGAATTTCTGATTTCTGGAATTGAAAGGGGATTGTTTTTTTATTGCATTTCTTAATATTCGACCTTATACTTCAAGCTTTGTTATCTTTTTGTGTGTGGCTACAGGAGTTGGATTTGCTAGAAGAAGATGCAAACGTCTACAAATTGATTGGTCCAGTGCTAGTGAAGCAGGATTTGGCTGAAGCTAATGCAAATGTCCGCAAACGTATTGAGTACATCTCTGCTGAATTGTGAGTTTCTTTCCTTTTACTTGGATTGATGAAGCAAAATGTAGTTAATTGAGCAACCGATTTTTGAATACTGGTTTAGTAATTGAAACAATAAACGTTTTGGGTTGTTATCTCAATTTGGAAAGGAAGAAGCTTTCATTTTAGGCTAATTGTGACTGAATGCTGTTGATTATTAGTAGCTAAAATGGATAGTAAAAGTTTAAAACCCATTCTTTCTTTCTCTTTTTAATCGAATACACGCTGTTAGAATATGGATAAGCAGTGTAGCACTTCGGTAAAAACATGTTTTCCCTTATAGCTATATAACAATTATGAGGATGTTGATCAAGTGTTTAATGAGCTATAGCGTTGTGACCTCAAGAATATTGTTATATCCTTTGCAGGAAACGGCTTGATGCAATTCTTCAAGATATGGAAGAAAAACAAAACAGCAAGAGAGAAGCGGTAAGACATCTCCCTCTCATGCATTGTATACTTAGTTGAGTGCATTAAAGCAGTGATACTAGCACTGCTACACCAATAATAGTCCAAACATCAATGCTCATTAACTAAGCTCTAAAAAGATACTTTAGTAGACTGTTTTCATTGGTAATAAATTACTTAAACTTTGTTCTCACACCTGTTTCGTTGAGTGGCCTTGGTGTCATCTGTTGTTTTGAGAGATTAAGGACTTATGGACACAAATGAAACTTGTTTCTTGGCTTAAACTAGCGATAACGATTTGATGGTTTCAATTCATGGAATCAAAACTTTTGCAGATAGTGAAGTTACAACAAAGGCTACAATCTATCCAGGCAGGAAAAGCAAAGGCTTGATTGAGCTAGTCAGTTGCAACCACATTTGTCAAAGCCCTTCACTTGTTCTCGGCCTTGGTGTCATATTCAGTTATTGAGGTTTCATGTGGTTTCATTTTTGTGGTGATTGATGATCTCTATGTGTCTCTAATATTTGTGTTTACTACACTTGAATGTGTAACTTATACAGATCTTGTCGCCCTTCCTCGAGTTATGAATTTGGAGCTTTTTTTGTGTGCCTAATTTGGTGTTTATACATATTTCAAATCGATTTTGGTTCTATGCAACATCTTAAAAAATTAGAAAGAGCTAAAAGGACCAAATGATCTCAATTTTCAAGGTTTACGAGTCAGTAACTGGTGCAGCAATACTCTTTTGCAGTGTAAATGTAATGTATAAAAAAACTAAAACCATTATTCATCTCCATTTTCTGATTACAATTTGCCAAGTGAGAGCTCAACGAAAGGAGAGAATATTAGTCTCAAGAAACCTACTATTATTACAAACAAAAACTTTTAAATTATAATTTGGATGAAACTTATCTTACACTGAAAAGTTAAAAAGTTTTTTTCCTCAACAAACTAACCTCTTCTCCAATTGGCACTGTACTATACATCACTTTCTCCATACCCTCTCTTCAGTTTGTGTATGTGCGTGTGTGTATTGTCCGGAGTAGTCATCAAAACTAATCCTTCAGGTGTTTCTTATTGGCAATGGATGAGCTTCAGTGTTGAAAACAAACTTATCCAATGGTATCACTGAGTCATCTCCAAAGAGCAAGTATAAGTATTTCAATGTTTCACCAAGGAAAAATGTCTCCATCTTGTCTCTCCTATGAGGAGGCACTTCTGTTACATCATCCAATGATGTGTATCCACCTGTTTTCACCTTTGTGTACTTCTCAAATGCTTCAAAGATTTGCCAACCTTGATCTCGGTATCTGCAATTTTAAAAACATGTTAGCTTGAAGAGTAGAATAAACTCCAAGAACTCAGATAATGAGGGTAAATCGGATGAATAATTTTCATACTTTGTATCTTTTGTGATACGATAGAGGACAAAGAGTGATTCAACAGTTTCGGGGCGCAGTAGATTATGTCGATCAGCGGGCTTTATGATTATGTCGTTTGCATACACTGAACTTGTATTCCCACCACCAAGACCATTCTCAGAGTAATCCTGCTTTATTAAAGTCCAAAACTTAAAAAAAGAAAAAACAAGAAGACAAGGACGATACGCAGAAGCAAGATTATTGTTTTGGCCAAAGGTACACGCAAACTTTACCTCTGTATGAAAGTAAGCAATTTCTGGAGCGAGGCCAGTGGCAGTCACTTCATACATTTCAAAGCATGTTTTCGCTAAATCTTCTGCAAGTTTCAAATTTTCTAGGTCCTCAAAGGATAAAAGATTTTGTTTTAGGGCTTCTTCCTTTGTGAGGCCCTTGGTAGCACCGAGAGCAAGAGTACCAGGCAAGAAGCATACCTAGAGAGAAAAAGCAATTGAATGAATCAAAAGTCAATAACAACAAATTTCGTGAAATCTCTCAGCGAATGACACTAGCGAAATGCTATGAAATGGAGTTGATTGCTATTTTCAGTACCAAGTAGCTAGTGACACTTACCAGATGATCCATTTTTGGACTAAACTCTCCCTTAGACCCGTAAGGTAACTCTCCTACAAAGACAAGACCTTTTGGAATTGAATTACGCACAAGCAAATGCCTAACTCCTTTCATTGCCTCAATGTACATATCATGCAAATATGTGACATTACTGTTCAACTTGGCTCCTTGCTGAAGCCACACCTTAATTAAATACTCATAGTAGCTATCGCCACGAGATCCCAACCTGATATTCTCACCAACAAATTCACCTGATTGAGGGCTGCAACAGGTTGAAACAACATGTCAGATTAAAAGAACCCGTGAAGTCGTGATATTTATAGTTGAAAGAAGAAAAACTAATTACCTGATGTAAATTGGAACAAGACCTTCTGTCTTTGGAAGCGTATTTATATGAGCTAAGACCTTCATGGCCTCTGTACTATACTTTGGATCACCAGAAATAGCACTGAGGTAATTAAATTCAAGCTGTACAGTGGCAACTTCTGCTGTACTGCTCGCTCCTCCTGGAGCTGGATGAGCAGTTGAGTCACGCAATATGACATCACAAAAGGGAACTGAAGTAGGGCTGGAGGTAAAAGCCGAAAGTAGACGGTCAGCCAAATCCTTAGCAATATTTAGATAGATAGCTGGTTTCGGTCCATTATGGGTCATGTTCATTGTACCCTGCTCTCCTCCACTCAGATGGTATGCACTTAGAAGCCCACCCAAAACACGAATTGTAGTTTCAAACAAATTAACTTGACCCTTTTGACTGATTCTCTCCAAGAGATGAGTCTCAACCCATGATCCTGCTTCAGAAACGATATTATCAAGACCCATTATCATGGCTGTATCAAGAGCATCCACAACAGTGGCACCCAGTCCTCCTAAGCCATCCACACCTTTCTGGCTAATAGGCATAAGCTCGTCATAACCCATGGCATACTTTCTATATCCAGACCATGCATAGTCAAAAGCCTCCTTCACACTTTGCTGTCTAGCTGCCCATTTTGGGTCAGAAATCGAAATCATAGAGCCATTAGTGGAACTGCCTTTTAATTGTCCTTCATCAGGTGATAATCGAGGTGGAAGCCTAGGCGGCTTTCTCAAAAGTCTCCCTAGCCTAAGGCCCCCAACAAAAGTGACCTTTCCTTTTTCGTTAAGAACAGATCCATTAGGACTCTTACCCATCAGCATTAGACATGCTACTCCAAAGAACAATATTAATATCAAGAACTTCCCCGTGCTACAGCTTGCGTAGTTGCGTTTTGTGTTAAGAGTAAGGAAGCTTTGCGAAAGAACCTAGAACCCAAAAGAAAAGGAGACATTGCAAAAAAATGTCACAAGAAAGAGGGACAAATAGATAATCTACATCACATTTCATAAACACATACAAGCAGAAGCTTCAAGTCATCCTATTACTAGAATCATAGCACTTTATAACCTTATTTCAGGAGTCTCACACCAAGAAGAAGCCTAACACTTTTTATCTAAAGCTAGAGACTGTATACTAAAAACACAAACGAAGCATGAATCAAAAGACTGGAGTTAGATCAAAAAGAGTATGGCTTTTGGTCAAACCAAAAGAAAAAGGAGAAGCCTTTTACTTAAAGCTCTTTGATCCAGAAATATAAAGACTAGCCAAGAAAAATGAATGCTTGGCAATGATATATTCGAAGGACGACTCTCTCTCTCTTTCTCTCTCTCTTAACCTGAAAGCTTACAACTTTATATCTAAAAGATGAAGCTTTTGCGGCATTTCCAAATCTAGCTTTGTAAATCCATGATTCCAAAACCCTTACCTCATTGAGTTTGCAAATTAAGAGCTAAGCTAAATTCTTCTATGTTATCACGTAATTTCGTATTTCCCATGCCAATTTTGACACAAAGCAATTCATGTAAAGCCAAAAACCGAACCAGAAGTAAGTACTTGTGACATAAAATCCATCTAAACATTTTAATATCAAAGAAGAAAACTTGGACAGAACCCATTATCACAGATCAAGATCTAAAAGATGGGAAACGAAGCTCCGACCTTTAAAGGAGATCGATGTCTGAACTTGGCATTGTCGTAATCAAGATCTTTCACTGAACGTGGTAGTGATTTCGACATGCTCAGATCCTACCCGTCAAATTGAAGATCGGCTTAGGTTTCGGGTTCGTTCTGCCACCGATCTAAACGGGATGAGATTTTTTTCACAGCCAAAAGCAAAAAAAAGTGTTTGGCAGCTTACGCAGAGAAGTCTCTCTGAAATCTTACGGCAGATTCTTAAGAAGCATTGACCCCAAACACAAGCTTCCAGTTTCTTAGCTCACGTTTTTTCTTCGTCAAACATTGTTAATTCGTTTCTAATTACGTGATTACATTATTTTGTTTTCAATTTTCACCCATTTACTAATTGAATTCTATAGTAAATTCTTTAATTAAAATCTTATACACTTTCAAACGATAAAAAAAAAAAAAGAATGAAGATATAAAATTAGTGTCATAATCACCGTATAAATTAACTTTAGTCTTACGTAGGGTGTATTACTTCATTTTCAAAACCTAAGGCTTGACACGTAATAATATCAAAATACTGGGGCTGAATTAAAAACCACTTTTATATCATTCAAGCGTTCGACTTTCTACTCTCACGCACCCAGAGAATGAGAAGACTGACAAATCCTTTCACTTCGGTGAGGAATATCGTCGAACACTTTCACTGCAACTCTTTCTTTAAATCAATCTCTTCCCTTTCAATCTCCCCAAATCGCAAACCCGAATCAGCACCAACTTCTTCAACTCAAGAGCCGTATTCACTACTCAAGCAAGACCCCGTTGATATTTGCCTGTCCCTTTGGGTCAAATCATTCTCTTCTCCTCAATCTGCTACTTTCTCTAACCTCACTGGTTTCCTCTCCAAATTCGATTTATGGGTCTTAGCTTATCAGCGCACTTGTGCTCACGTCACCGGAACTTTCCCACCGCGAAATGCCATTCATGCCAACGCTCTCCGTTCGCTTCTCTCTCTCCAAAACGCCGTCACGCGTTCCGGTGGCAAATTCCGGTGGAACGATAAGATGAATCAGTACCTGAGGAGTCCTAATGATAAAATCTCGGCGAATGGTGGAGAGGGTATGTCGAAAGGGAAGTTAAAAAGGATAATTGAGTCGGAAGAACCTATTTTCCAGGATCGGGTGGTTCATGAGGTTTTGTTGATGATTCTTGAACCTTTCTTTGAAGCTAGGTTTTCGAGTAAATCTCATGGGTTTAGACCTGGTAGGAATCCACATACTGTGATTAGAACTATCAGAAGTAATTTTGCTGGCTACTTGTGGTTTATGAAAGGTGATGTTAGTGAGATGTTGGATCATGTTGATGTTGATGTAGTGATGAATTGTCTTCAAAAGGTTGTTAAGGATAGGAAAGTTCTCGGCTTGATTGAATCTTCTTTGACATTGTCTGACAAGAGAGTGTTGAAGCGGGTTGTTGAGAAAAATGGCAATGGCGATGGATTGGGAGCCAAAAGGAGGATTGAACGTGAAAAGCGAAACAAGACGAAAAAGAAGATTTTGAATGATGATGAGCCGAAACCGGATCCTTATTGGCTGAGGACTTTCTATAGTTTTGCTCCTAAGGAGGCTGCAAAGGTGCCTTCTTATGGTTATTGTGGGATATTGAGTCCTTTGCTTGCTAATGTATGTCTTAATGAGTTGGATCGCTTTATGGAAGCGAAGATAGTTGAGTATTTTAGGCCTTGTAAAGACGATTCAATATGGAAGGAGTCTATTGAAGATGGTTGCCATAACCCTGCTTGGCCGGAGTTTGTTCCGTCAAGTGGGAAGGAGAAAACTAGGAAAATGGATTACATTAGGTATGGGGGCCATTTTCTGATTGGCATTAGAGGTCCTAGAGAGGATGCAGTAAATATGCGGAAGGAAATAATTGATTTTTGCGATAGAGTTTTTGGTTTGAGATTAGATAATTCAAAGTTAGAGATTGAACATATAAGCAGGGGTATACAGTTTCTTGATCACATAATCTGTCGAAGAGTTATTTACCCTACTCTTCGTTACACAGGAAGCGGAGGCAGCATTGTGAGCAAAAAGGGTGTGGGAACGTTGCTTTCTGTGTCTGCTAGTTTAGAACAATGCATCCGCCAATTTAGACGGCTTGCTTTTGTTAAAGGTGACAAAGATCCTGAGCCTTTACCTTGTAACCCAATGCTTTATTCGAGCCAGTCTCATAGTAACTCTCAGATGAATAAGTTTCTTGAAACAATGGCTGATTGGTACAAATATGCAGACAATCGCAAGAAGGCTGTTGGATTCTGTGCTTATGTAATTAGAAGCTCTTTGGCTAAACTATACGCTGCAAGGTATAGACTTAAATCTCGTGCCAAAGTGTACAGCATAGCCTCACGGGATCTTAGCCATCCATTAAGTGAGAGTAGCAATAATTCTGCACCTGAATACTCTGATCTTCTGAGAATGGGACTCGTCGATGCTATAGAAGGAGTTCAATTCTCTCGCATGTCTTTGATTCCGTCCTGTGATTATACTCCATTCCCCAGGAATTGGATCCCAAATCATGAGCAAGTTTTGCAGGAATACATCAGGCTACAGGACCCTAAGTTCTTCTGTGAGTTGCATAGGTCAATAAAACGCGAGGGTCTAACCTTGCCTCAGGATGAGATCTCAGAGGTTGTGTGGGATTTCAAGACTCTTGGTGCTTGGAGATCAAAGAATGGAAGTAAAAGAGAAGCAGACGATGCTTTGGAGAAATTAGACTCACCACCATGATTGTCGACCATTACCTCTTTTAAAGATTTGGTGGTTTCGATACAAGGATCTTGAACCCCAAAGACAGACTGTGAGCTTTGGCTGGCAGGTTCTTCGCGATTCCTTTTTGTTCCTCTTCGCAAGAAACCCTGCTTTTTGGATTCTGACTTTACCCAGCAAAACATTGAACTTGGTAATCTAACTCTATACATTGTCGCTCACTTCGTAGATATTTTCTCAGATCTGAGTATTTAGTATTTACTAATGTTGGTTATGTGCAAAAACTTAGGAAAGTTGTTCGTTTGATCTATCTGAGTGTTTAGATTTACTCGTGTCTTTCCTCATTTATATAAAATACTGCATTGGCTTATAGATAGAGAACATGACATACATCTTCTGCCATATTTAACCAATAAATCATTCTAATACGTCGATTGGAAACTCACTGTTATAATTCAAGGCATGAATTTCGAAACTTGTTTGTTTACTTTTATGATCAAGGAAGTTTGGGTTCTCCTCTTTTCTTCTGATTTATTAATCCTCGCTCTGAAATGCTGAAACTTTAAATGTGCGTGACAGGCCGGTGGTATTAGCAAAGGTGATCTTCTCAGGATCTTTTTCTCTGATGAAGATATCATTCACAGGAACCCAGATCATGAGCTCCTTGCTTTTGACCCCGGTAAGTCTCCTCATACGACGGTCCTCAACAAACGCAGTTATCTCCGTGTCATATAACACCCTGCGACCTATTGCACGGAATGTATGCTCAATCTTGCTTCTCATCCTCATCCACACAAACCCTTTTGTTTTGTTGTACCCAACGTCTGTCATATCCTTGAGTGGCAACAATCCCGTGG
This sequence comes from Erysimum cheiranthoides, assembly GCA_011420285.2. Lineage (NCBI taxonomy): Eukaryota > Viridiplantae > Streptophyta > Magnoliopsida > Brassicales > Brassicaceae > Erysimum > Erysimum cheiranthoides. The sequence goes on along the minus strand of CM022176.2, from coordinate 13,693,133 downwards.
GTAGCTTGATGAGAGCAAGAAGCTCCTTGGCTTTATCTAGACAGAGAGATTGATCACTGTAGCTCTCTATATCATCACTCTCATCTACTATCATCTCTCTTAACGCCATAGGTGATAAATCACTTTGTTTTATTGTCGAATGCTTCTACTCGACTTTTGGTTTATTCGCTATATAGTAAGGTTTTTAATGGGTCATATGATGTGTTTGAGTACGTAAAATGGAACGTGAAAGGTGTGTGATGAGCATTTTCAGGCCCCATATTTTGGCTGCATCATAACCCTGTGATTAATTATTGAGGCTGAATTCAGCTATTACATAATTCAAGAATGGAGTTTTACGATATGCATTTTTGTTACCTTCTACATTATTATTTCTGTACTTCAGTACTTGTTAAATGATTCAAGGACTTGCTTGTCAGATTCACTTAAATGGGAAATAATTGATTTCAGTTTCAGAGAATCTAATTTCATTTCTTCTGAGCACTTGCATTTTGAAGCCTGTTCAATGTTTCCGTATTTTATTGATGTGATGATTGTATTCGGTGACTAATGATCTTACAACTTTTATTTTGTGCAGTATCATAAAGACAAATGAGCTCATCCATTTTACCAAAAAAAAAAATGAGCCATCCATAGTGGCCCAATTTAACCCAGATTATTGAGTTAATGGGCTTTTCTTTTTGGTTTTCGAGTCAATTTTTATTTATGTTAGGTTAGTTATCAGTAACGTTATGAACTTAGGATGATGCAGATGTTGTGATTTTGCTGACGAAGGTTAATCATAACCGAATCGAATCCGCGGTCAGACCGGTCAATCCAACGAACCAGTCACTAAACCGTTAAAATATGCTTTATCATAAATCCAGTAAAATCTAAAAATATTCAACAAAGTTTGCATTGACCTTGGTTTTACTGGTTAAATCGTTTGTATTTAAAAATGTTGATTAAACGTAACTATGGCTTTCTAATTTTTCTTTTTATTGTATATATACATTTTGATGACGACTTCATTATATTGCTTAAAGAAAATCACTACAAAATAAAAGGATAGTAACATCGGTTAAAATTAATGTTAACATCGGTTATAGATGAATTTTTATTTCGGTTTAAGAAACGACTTGTCAAAGTCTGACGTCAGTTGAATTTGCATCACTTTAACAACCGACGCTAACTTTAGCGTCCAAACTATTTACGTTACTTATTACTTTAACATCGGTAAAAATATAACATGAAATTACCTACTCAACTGACACTAAGTGTAAAGTATATAGTTCGAAAAGTTCTATTTACACTCAGGAATAAAAAAATTGACGGAATTTTAGAAACTCAGACCTAATCTCATAAATAATACAATACAACAATTAATTAATATTTGAGTCGGTTTTCAGAACGTCGTTAAAATGCATCCCATTTTTAATTTTAACGTCGGTTTTACTTATGACTTACAAAAAGTGACGTCTTATGACTTGTTTTTTGTAGTGAATGAGCAGAATAGTGATACAAATAATTGAGATTGATTAATGAGATGTATTATTAATTTATTACTATCATTAACAATTTATTACTATCCTAGTATATTTTTTAATTTGGATCCACAATGTTCAATACTTTGTAATTATTGTTAGACATCATAATTTAAAAACAGATAAAAAATATTTTTATTTTTAACCTGTGATCGGTTCAAAAGGTAGTTCGGTTTACTGGCTCGGGTTTAAAACATTGCTACTATGATTTTATAAACAGAAGTTGAAAACACGGTACAAAAAGTGTTTTAAGCTCTAGTAAGTTATTTTTAGTTCAAGAAATTCGTATATAAATTTTGAATTTATTTCTTTAATGATAGATTCTCTTCGGTCTGCCGTCCACAAATGATACTTTTCCGAGAGATATTTTCCGGCCTAATAAAGTATCTTCCAAATTAAAAAAATAATTGAAAGGAATATATATAAGATGCCTCCGAAAAATCCGACACAAATCTAAGGTTTCTTTCTCGAATCTAACACGCCAACACAAAATATAAAAGACAAGGCAAATAATTAATAAAAACGAACATGCATATCCAATTGCTTACGAATGTACACGTAACACGTTCATGTGCCCACTAAGATTTTATATCGACGTGTAAAACTATTGAAGGTTGCATGAAAATCACGTGAAGTTTATAAAATGGGACAGTGTGTCCGATGAGTCTTCCATCTGCAGGAAGCATGAATGGCTGCGTAAAATTTTAGATTCATGACCTTAAATCTTAATCATCAACGATATGATCACTGATCGATGTTTACAGTTCAGATATATGTTAAATCAAAACCTAAATTAATCTCATAACATGCACTTGAAATATGAGGCTATGTTTACTTGAAATATGAGTTCCATAGCCTTATATTTCCGCATTGTTTGACCGTTCTAGTATCCTTTTGACTTTAGTTGCAAAATATCAGGATTCCATAAGAAAACTAATTGCTCATAATTAAGAGCGACCGACTATGATCTCTATTGTTTTAAATAACACTTATATGTTCACATTTGCGTTTATATAAAAAAATATGTTTGCAAATTGCAGTTTAAACACAAACATCCATACGTTAAACGTTTAAAGTTACAATTAACAAACAGGTTTTACTTAATTGTATATGATTAAAATTGCTGATTCATTTAAAACGTTTCTCACTAATATATATATCAACATAAACGCAAACAAATAATCGGGACCTATATATATATTCTGCACTAACGAAATTAAGATTGACATAGTGCAAATACTTTAATGTATGAAAAGTATAGGGTCTTTGACTCTTGAATGGTTGCAGATTTTTATAAAGTTTGTAGTTTTTGTTTTTCAAAAACTCATTGAATCACCAATCAATTTTTTTTTAAATTAGGTTTTTAAGATATAGAAATCTTTTTTTTTTTTAATGTCCATTTAAGTTTTTGAATGTTTAGTTCTCATACAAGCTAAGGAATTTCTTTCTTTTCTTCATTTACGATTATTTCTCTCCAAAAATCCAAAATCTATTTTATATGGAGATTTTTTTGTTTCAAAAATCCCTTTACTAAAAACTTAAACAACAACTTGATCCATATATGGCCTAGTTTTATGACCTCCTGACTTTTCCTCCCTTCTAAGTCAAGTCAGTAGCTCAGATTGTTTTCATGATTGTGAACAAGGAAACAAATAGTTAATAAGTAAAAAACTAAAAATGAAGTAGTCGTACTCAAAATTCGTGCGGCATATGGGGCGTAGTTTGATTAGGCTTTTGGATGAGGTCATGGGCCACGTGATAGTGTATGGGAATAGGTTGGGTCGCATATGATACATAATACTACCAAGGATTTTACAGATTTTATATGCAAGTCTATAATTAATATATGCAATTCTTATTTTTAAAACATAATAAGAGCGTTTAGAGAGAAGTTCTTAGACATGCATCTTCTACACTAACTTATTTTTAGTTTTTATTTGTATAAAGCATTCGATCGCTCCAGTATTCAAACCATTTTTATAACCGTGTGTTTTTTTTTAATTGTAATTAAATTAATCTCATCAACATTATGAGAACTGAACAAACCCGTATAAATTCAATCAAATATAAATTTCAGACAGTATATGTACATATATATTTAAATATGTAAATGGTGGGGAAATTATCTGTGGTTTTCAATATGACTCATTATTTTTCTTCCGCTGCTCAAATTGCAGAGTACACGAAATCTTATATTCTACTATGGATGGATAGTGACGAATTGAATAGATACTCACAACTACAGATACAACGTACACATACACATACTAAAAATATATTTCAGACACCCATATCTAATCCAAAGTACAGTTTAGATTTTTTTAAAAATTTTAAAAATAATGATATTTTTTCAAAATCTCCACAATTAAATTTTGGTAATAATATTATTACGACTTGTGTTTAGAAAAAGTTCAAACATTTTCGTAACTTTGATTCGGATTTTTGAACACTTTCCTCGTTATTTAGTACTTATAGTATTAAAAAAAAATCACACCATCACACCAGGGATCGAGTACCCGACCCTACAATTTGTAGGAATTAGGCTAATGGGCTGGTCAGTTGTGGCCCAAATGTTGACAAAAAAAAAAGTATTAAAAAAAAAATCATCGGTTGAGCTACTCCGGTCGGATAGCATCCAATGCTGAATCTAAATTTGAATATTTGAACTAATGATCAAATTCGGCTGTCAAGATGCATTATCCTTGTATATCTAAATATATGTTATTGGGAAAAAAATGAGAAGTTAAATAGTGTTACGTGTTTGTGTAGGCGCATTGGAATAGAAAATGGCACGGAATCTTTGGTGAGGGTTTTTGGAAATGGGGAGAGCGACAAAAATCTTTGTCAAGAAACAATCCTGTCCAAACTTACCAAAACGAGAGGATATATGAAAACCCACGTCAACCCATTTGGCTTCACGCACCCTAGCTCTCCACGTACGTATCATTTAATTTTCATCAACTATTTTCTCATTTTCGAAGAAAAAAAATTCGATACTGACCTGATAAGTCCAAGATTTCTTTCTTTCTTTTTTTCTCTTTTTTTCTTATAATTTCTTAAGATTATTTTGTTAAAGAAACTATTTATGGGTCGGAGTTCACTCATCTTATAAAAAAAACTATGATTCGATTAATTATAAGGTAACAGGATAAATCGAAGTTGTAATTATAAACGTTTTTGGAGAAAAGGATTCACTTAAAAAGGTAACATTAGAATATATAGTTAGGAATATTAAAAAGTAATGTAGACACAAAATGCAAGGTAGAGATAGAAACAAAAATTATATAATTTCTCATAATTTTTTGGATTATATTTATGTTATCAACAGAAAGATTTGAAACTTTGACATATATTTTTTTTAATTTAGTATAAATTTTGTTCTACCTGGATAGATTGGAACAATTAAAACTCTTTTATTGTTAGAAGTCTTTCAATTATTGTAAACTCGACATGTCTAGGATCTTATTTTATCTTATCATTTCACAACTAATCAATAGTTTGACCTCAATTCAAATTTGGTTTTGTCGAACTGTTTTCTAAATACTTTGCTAAACACGTTAAGATTTTGATAATGTTTTAAGTTTTCGAGCGTGAATTGCTTTTAGCTGAAAGCTGACCAGTCACACTTCCACGTTATCGACCTTTTGTGCATGTTGGGTTTCTCTTCGAGTTTGACTCATCAATTCTACGAAACCCCTTTTTCTTATTATTAAAATGTACATATTTATACGCCCCCACACAAATAACGGTCCATCGAATGGTCTATTTTCAAAAGGTAAGAACATTAAAGTATACATATTCATGCACATGCCTCACCAGTCCTCTCTGCTTTCCAACATCATCACTTCCTTTACGCGCTCATAACAATTTCGTATATGCGAATATATATATAAGCATTTGTTGCGTATGTAATTAAGTATATACGTACGAGCCATTGGAGAAATATTTATTGTATATAATTGGTATATAGAAAAGTATTTATATATGTTTTCTTGGTTAAAATTTAGAGATTGTTGTACCATATATATTCTTAATTAGACATGTATCTTTACATAACGCATTCTAAATGTTCAATTATCGTCATTTCATCCGTATTTTGGTTCCTTTATTTGTGATTTCAATTCTACGACTACGACAGTGAAGTTTAAGTTTGTGACAAAAAGTTTTACTTTTCTCGGGAGTCCAATGCTTAAGATATTTTTATTTTCCAATGCTTAAGTTTTCAAAAGACACGTTAGCATCAAATTAAGATATTTACTCGATCATTCATACGCACAAAAGTTGAAAAAGATACAGTTTTAAAGAGTCTGGAAAAGGTTTCTTTCTGGCCACATACACCTCTAATCCTTTATATAACAAACTTTAAACCCAAAATCTAGTCATGCAAAAACAGTTTTTTTAAATTTCTAGTGGGATATGATACTGTATTTCTGATTGAATATTTAATTTCTTGTAATGAATAAATGACTGAGGCAAAGGATATAAAATGAATTAAAAAATATATTTTTTTTTGTATTTTTCTCGGTGTTTAAACAACTTGTATATTTTTATGGATATAAAAAAAAAAAATCTGATATATTTCTATAGAATCTTCTCAATTCAGTGATATGATTTCGTACAGTAATCATTATTTATATAATTTTATATTTTGGGTTAACCAATTATTATTCATTCAACGAATCCTATATTACATTTTTCGTGGATTACTCTTGAAAAAAAATTATTACAAAATAATATTTCCCAATCTAACTTCCTTTATATAGACTTTGAATAAATCAATAAACCTCCCAGAAAGACTCACTCCGAGTCAAACAAACATACGAACATGTGTTTGTTGGATTTGCAATTACGTCATCGATTGAATATTTTGGGACCTATCAGTGGATTATTCTTTGTTACACACAATAGTAGTTATCTTTCCATCATGCAACTTTTGAGTCTTTTACGCATTTGAAGAAACTTGATTAAGACAAGATGAGAAAGACTATCACCAAGAACGAAGGAGAATAAATAGTCGACATCAATTAAACTTTAGCTATGCCACTAACTTGTAATGCCCAATGATCTATAGATCATCTTTAACTTCTATGAGTGCCCATATCTTTCAAAATTCTCTAAAGATGCCCTCTTTCTAGGTTTTTTTTTTTAAACTTCTCACGACCTAGGCGTGCTTTTTCCTCTCATTTCGTTCGATCAAAAGGAAAGTATGATAATATGTCTAATCGAATTTTCTGATTCTGTGTTACTTCGAGTCACTAAAATATGGTATAGTATGTGTTTGAGATAAAAGCTTAAAAGATCAGTTTAATCGTATGTTGCAACGCAATTGCTCATTGTAACATTACTATTTTTTAATATATATCTTATGAGTTCAATATAACATATTAGATTAATTTGATAAAATGGATGTAAATGTCAAGTGAAACTGTAAAGTTATTTCAATCATTGTATCGTTGGTTGACGAAGGAAAAATCATTTGATTGGATCATATCTAAAGACGACCCGGACCATTTAATTTCTCTTTGTCTCAACCAACCAGCTTAATTTAGGGACCTCGATTAGTTATTGTCACTTATTGTTTACAAATATATACATGTTGGCACGTTTATACTTCATATATATATAGTAACTATTTTGTGATCATCACGTGCCTGGTCGGCTGATTTTCCATTTTCAGTCCAAATGATTGAGAAAATGGCTACCATCGACAATAGGATCATCTAAATTTGGGTAGCTGAGTCTATTTGATCAGTATTATTTAAATGCAATTATGTCCGCTTCTTTGTTTAACATCATGTGCTAGTTTAAATATCGTTTCAAATTACTACAAATACTATCAAATTTTATCCAGAATTTAGGAATAATATGGACTACGGAGCATAACTTACATATTTTAAAAGTAAGGAAAATATAAAGATCCCAAGAAGGACTAGAGAATATATGCATTTAGTTATTTTAAAAAACTGAATAAAAAAATTATTTTCCATCATTGAACTTAAAAACGCCACACTTTACTAAGCGGTGTGAAACACTTTCGAGGGAATCAATCCGATACGGCGATAAAAAAGAGCTTACATTTGAAAAGATAAGGTCCCGTGAATGTTCTCGTGTGACAAAGTAACCATATATCATGCATATTATTCAAACAACGAACAAAAGAAACGCATTCATCAAGTGATTATAAACTTTTAAAACTTCATTTTAAATCTGAAGAAAAACTAGACTATTCAGCTTTATTAATAAATTAAGTACAATCTATCACAAAACTTCGACATTTTATCAAATGGTGAAAAGGTAAATTTTATCTTCCAAATAAATGCATGTGCTTATGCATAGAACAGAGATAAACGTCTATGAGATTCTTTTAAATCCAACAAAAACTAGTCTGTTAGCGAGCCAACAATACTCAGGTAATACCATTGTGTGAATCCTCCAACCGCCAAGACTTATTAATATGACTATACAGCTCATGGACCACTACAACTTGCGGAATAATATTCTCATGTGATCACTTTATCGATCTCCTCATGCTCCTCGGTTTTAACTTGTGTTCTTTACCAAGCTTCCGTCTTCAATGTCAAGTGTAATAGTGTCCGTCGCTAATTAATGATTAATGTTCAAAGAAAAAGAAAAAAAAAGTATATATGGGCTAAATAATTTGTATATATATAATAATATACAAAAAAAATTATTTAGATCATATGTTTCCAGTACGTTCTCTCTTCCTCCTAACAAGTACTTGTTTTTATTATGTGTTGAATAGGGATCCACTATTAAATGATAATGACGTAAAATCGTGCAAATCTATAGTTGAAATTCGTACTTCAGCATCAATTATAATAATGGTTATAGTGAGATTCAAATGATGATGTAAGTAATGTTTTAAGTTTAACATTTACTGCCACAAAAAGATCACATCGCTAAACTATACAAACGGCGGCAACGTATTGGACAATACATTAACACTCAATGTGACCAAAGTGAGAATTGATGATTGTTTTCCATTTCATCATTGAAAAGTCAGAGGAAATATCTGAAGTCAAAAGCAAACTAGATTCGACGATAACAATTTAGAAAAAAAAAAAACATATGCAAACTGAGTAAGTAAGAGATTGATTTGCGTATATCAACTTCCTCAAGATAATCATCTGATTTGCCACGTCTAAGACATGAACGAATTTATTAGAGGTCATGATCATCGTATTATATGTGATTATGGTTCAATTATTTAGCCGATTTTATTTTCTTTCTCTATTTATCATCACAGCTGACTTACTTTTGTACGATTCTTTCTCTTAAATGGGCTCCCGATCCCTATAAACTTTTCATAATTTTATATCAAGACAAATAACAAGAATAAATGCCCTCATAAATAACCTTAAATGCCACCAAATGATTTGCTACATCATTATTGTAAAGAAACGTCCAAATCAATATGAAAGAAAATAAACCTATACTATATACTATTAGTATATCTTTTGTCAAGAAAGAAATTCATTAATTAGTAATTTGGAACAAGAATTTCGAGTTCCAACAGTGCCTCTTTGGCTATAGAATTAGCCACCGCACTATATATAAAAGAACCAAACATATTTTTTTTTATGGGAAGAACCAAACATATTGATGTGAAATAGTTTGCTGAATTGTGAGTATTGTCAATTGTGAGTATTGTCATAACAACTTTGAACCAGAATCATGTTCAAGATTTTAATAATAGTTGGCTTAAAATTGAAAACCGAAATGACCACTCTCCGTAATAATATACTGACGTTATTTTCCAACTTAGGATCATTAACTTGTTTCCCCCGAATGGTTTGTCGAACTCAAAAAATACTACATAGGCTCGCAAAAAATATTGAAAAACAAATAATGCAATTTTCAAAAACTTATGAGTAAATTGAAGATTTGCAAAATCTTATGATTTATACATATAGATAATGTAGCTAAGATAGGAGAAGGACCGGCATTTGTGATTTATTTTTATAGAAAGGAGAGTGATAAGAAATTAATTATGTTCTCATGATTGTAAAAGACGGGTGCACCAATTATTTGCGATGTTACGAGAACGTGGAATGGAACAGGGTAAAGATAAGGATGTTTTTATTTATGTATTATTTATTTTTATGTTTTATGACAAAAATAAAATATAATAAACGTGTAAGAAAGCTGGCCTTGGGCCTCTTTGATGGGTAGGCTCTACTCTTCAACATCACCATCCTTACTCTTACGACTTCCCTGTGCGTAGGGGATATTTATCTTTTTTACTCATTCCTAAAACCATGAAGAAAAAAAACGAGGTGGTGAAGATTTTATTGGTGGGAAATGATATCCTTTCGGGGAAACGGAAATAAATAAAAAGTTTTTTTTATAAAGAAGATTTTATTGTTGGGGTTAGATGAGAGATCCAATCATTTTCATCCATATATAGATCTCTACTCTTAGTTGTTATTTTTTATTTTCCGAAGTTAATAGATGTTTTAAGTGGCAAAATGTTTTTGAATTTTTACCAAACTTGAAGAATAATTTGGGTTTTCATTTAAAATTCGTCCACTTATCCAAACAAGCCATAAAGCTAAAAGAGTAGAAAAACATTCATAGGATCTTGATTCAAAATCTCAAGATCTTAGCTTTTTGACCCAAAAATATAGTCTAACTTTTATAGGGTCATTCTGATCCTATCAAAAGCCAGAATATATGATGAGTTCTTTACATACATGTGCATAGACGGCCATTTGAACCAACAAATTAGTTCTCTTAATTAGATAGACCAATGGGTTTTTTAATCCTAAGATTATATATATATTTTAAAAACTAAAATAAGATACTGTTTTCCACGCTTTTTACCAACCGAACAAATCTAACTGAATCAACCCAAATTTGAAGATGCGTATCCTTACATTTGCATATTATATGAGAGAAAGTGGTGAAAAAATTATGTGAAGTTTGAATTTATTGTAATTAGGTCATCAAAATTTCTGAACCATAATTCATAATATAACTACCAAATTTTTGTAGGCATCATGTGAATACTACAAAAGTGAAATACGATGGCATAAAAATCAGAACCTAGGAAACACATGAGTTTATGACCTTGACCACCATACTCCTACAGTCCTACTAGTTATTATTTCACCACTTGCGTTAATTTTGAAGATAACATTGTATCAGAAATAATACGTATATGTAACAATCAGTTTGAACCCAAAAAAAAAGTATACGTAACGATCAAACTACCTATATTTGTTTAGGATGCAAGGTTTATTTATCACGATTCACCGTATATCTAAGAATCTTTGTTTTGTTTAAATATATTTAAGAACTCCCTCTGACAGTCTGATTTAAACCTAAAATTTGCAATTTAATTGGTATACTTTTGATTGAATGTGTAAAATCATCCCCAAAACGGTAAGAATATACAGTATTCCGAAAGACCAAACCTATTAAAATATCTACATTGCACTAAGCTAGATATAAAGCAGAGAAAATGTGAAATTAAATAGAGTAAACAAAAGTTATTTACTGCATGTTGGAGAGAAGGCTTGGCCTCCAAGACTTGGCCACCGCAAAAATATGCCGACTTCCAATTGCTTTAATTTACCTTTCAACTTTATAAAATTAATGAGTCTGTAAAATGTTAATATTTTATTGATATTTCAACAATACTGTTTCGAGTGGAATAAATTAATAATAAGAATGGCAATGATTTTTTTTTCAAAGAATGGTTTTGTTTTAATGAAAATTGGCTAGATGCAATTGGTTTGTTCTATCGTGTGAATCTCACTCACCGCCTAATTTATAATCCTGTTCAAGTTACACTATTGGTAGTAGGACGTTAGAAAAATAACTATATATAGAAGACTTCGCGGTTGGGTTTTATCTTCAACAAGATCTACGCAGGATATATTTTCTGTAAAAGCATTTGGTCACGCTCTTTATTAATTATTATTTTTGTTTTTCGTCGTCACACTTTTTTTTTAAAAAAACATGAAGCTGGAAGCAAATCAAATAATGTGAAACGTAAATAGTGTTTGCTCTAGGAATATATACTATATATATAGTGAAAAAAAAGTATCTTAATTTTAACAAAAACTGTATTTTCATCATTAAAAGACTATAGCTTTTTCTTACATAAAGCATAACTTTATATTATATATCATAAATTGTTGAAACATTTTGAGTCAATAATTTATTAAGAAAAACTATGACCTGCCGTCAAAAAAAAAAAAAAAAAAAAAAACTACGACCCGTGATTCTTTTATTCCTTTGTCAACAACCCATACGCGTGAATACGTGATTAATCAATGTAAAATGCACAAAAAAAAAAAAAAAAGGACCATACCAATGCCATTTTCTCACTATACCAACTTCGATTTCATAAACCTAAATAAGAAATAAAAACAAAAACTCCACGCTGTATTTCCATGTGTGCGAGATACAAGAATAGACTCGACATGCAAAATAAAAATTAAAATGACTAAATAATCATATAATATCCTGGAATAAAAAAAAAAAAAAAATCATAATAGTAACATTTTCTAAAATTTCGTATTCCTTTTCTCCGTCCTCCCCCACATACCACTCCCTATAAATGCCAAGCAAAATAGCTTCCTCGATAGTTCCTAACTCATAAGTCATAACTACAACTCTTTCTTCTTCTACTTCTCCAACCTTTGCTTCAATCTTCAACAACCCTTTTTTAAAAAAAGATTTTACAATCTAAGTGTAGAACAACAAAAACCAAACATGGTTGTTTTGCCACAGCCAGTCACTTTAGATAACCACATCTCCCTAATCCCAACATACAAACCGGTTCCGGTTCCCACTTCCCATTCAATCCCCGTCGTGGACCTAACTGATCCGGAAGCAAAAACCCGAATCATAAAAGCTTGTGAGGAGTTCGGGTTCTTCAAGGTCGTAAACCACGGAGTCCGTCCCGAACTCATGACTCGGTTAGAGCATGAAGCTATTGGCTTCTTCGCCTTGCCTCAGTCTCTTAAAAACCGGGCTGGTCCGCCTGAACCGTACGGTTATGGTAATAAACGGATTGGACCAAACGGTGACGTTGGGTGGATTGAGTATATCCTCCTCAATGCTAACCCTCAGCTCTCATCTCCCAAAACCTCCGCCTTTTTCCGTCAAACCCCTCAAATTTTCCGGTAAAAATTATCTCAAAATCATTACATCACTTTTGTCTTCATACTATCAAAGAAAATATATTTTTCAAAGACATTATTATTACATCACTCATTTTATCTTCCCCCACTTTCCGTTTTTCGACAAAATTTAATGTTTTATAGAAACAAATGAGCAAGTGGCAATCACAGGGTTACAAAGAATTTTCATACTCAAAGACTATAATCCGTTGCATTATCCACTTAAAGTAGAAACAGAGGACTCTGTTTTACATTGTTTTTTTTTTTTAATAGAGAAAATACATTGCATTTTTATAGAGTAGAAACAGAGCACTCTGTTTTTTTCATTAGTGTAGAACTAGTATTTATTATCTCCGTATAAATCTGACGGTTGTGAGTGATAATATGAACAGAGAGGCGGTGGAGGAGTACATGAAGGAGATTAAGGAAGTGTCGTGCAAGGTGTTGGAGATGGTGGCTGAAGGATTAGGGATAGAGCCAAGGGACACTCTGAGTAAAATGCTGAGAGACGAGAAGAGTGACTCGTGCCTGAGACTAAACCATTATCCGGCGGCGGAAGAAGAGGCGGAGAAGATGGTGAAGGTGGGGTTTGGGGAACACACAGACCCCCAGATAATCTCAGTGCTAAGATCCAATAACACGGCGGGTCTTCAAATCTGTGTGAAAGACGGAAGTTGGGTCGCTGTCCCTCCTGATCACTCTTCTTTCTTCATTAATGTTGGAGATGCTCTTCAGGTCACTTTTCCTCTCTTATTTTTTTTTATATAAAAATCTAAAATCGTTAAGGTTTTGATATTATTTTTTTTTTGTTCAAAAAAAAAAAATCAATAATATCAAAACCTTAACAATTTTAGATTTTTATAATATTTTTATGTATTTAAGATTTGATGGTTTGTGTTTGTGACATTCCCTGAGGTTTATTTGGTTGGTCAAAACTCAAAACTCAAATACTTTTTTTTTTAAAGTATATACATTTTTTATTTTAGGATATAGTATTTTTTAATTAAATTAGGTAAATATATTTTGATATAATCTGTGAATTTTTTTTTGTTGCTAAATTGGGATATCAAGGGAGTGATTGGAATATCGGTGTGGAGGGTCGACAAAAATTCTCACATGGGGATTTCTTCTCGTCTCTTCTCTTTTCTTTTCACCACTTTCTCTCATATATATATATATATATATATATATAAAAAAAGTGAATGGGTTTTAAAGTTTATTTTTCTTCTTGTGTGTACGTCTAGGAAATCTGTGTAGACACCAAGCCTCACGTGACAATTATTACTATTACACGATGGACATCTATGCAATATACTCCATTAGTATCATTCTTTTATAAGTGATAGTTCAAAACAAAAACAAAAATATATTGTAGAACGTCTTTTATCCTAATTTTGAAAGTCTAATTCCCACATAGGACGCATATATTAACAATACCCGGTGATTGCAGGTTATGACTAACGGGAGGTTCAAGAGTGTTAAACACAGGGTCTTAGCCGATACGAGGAGATCGAGGATTTCGATGATATATTTCGGGGGACCTCCATTGAGCGAGAAGATCGCGCCATTGCCATGTCTAGTCCCTGAGCAAGAGGATTCGCTTTACGAAGAATTTACGTGGTCTCAATACAAATCTTCTGCTTACAAGTCTAAGCTTGGTGATTATAGACTTGGTCTCTTTGAGAAACAACCTATTCTCACTCATAAAACTATTGTATGAGGCTAGTCATGATGATCCTTGTCATCCTTTGTATGATAAAAAGTCATAATCACAAAAAGATGGAAATGGATAGTGTTTTGGAGGAGTTTTTATTTTTGGTATGTTTTTTCGTTAGGTACAAAAGCATTAGGCTTTGCCTAGAGTTTGACCCAACCAAACCTACCTTTTGTATCTTCTCGTCCTCTTCTTTTTCTTTTTGCCATAGTTTGTTTCCCTTTCTTGGAAATAGCAATTAGTGTTTATTTCTCTCTTTATGTTTCATTTAACATTTGAATTTTTATTTTATTTCCATTAGCCACTTCAATTTCTTTATCTATAATTATTACTTTGGTTTTAAAATACAACAAATTAATGTGTTAAGAACTAGTGTTATACAAAATTTACATTTAACGGAAACAAAACAAAAGTCTTCCACTTTATGTATGTCCTCACTGTGTCCTCATGAATGAAATTATTGCTATTTCTTTTTTTCCTTCTCCTATTTTTTGGACTCCTCGCCGGTAAACATATGGGAATTGAGTTATCTAAACCAGTCTCTTACAATAGCTTAATGATGACGCAAGGATCGATAGTGCTATCTCTTTGGAAGCTTACGTCGGAAAAGCTTCTTTCCGAACAACGAATCAATACTTTTCTTCGATAGTTCGATGTATCAAAATAATCAAATCATTGCTGTACTACTAAAATGAGTCTATGTCGATGATTTGATCCATACCAAAAATGAGTTTCGTTGGCTCTAAATATATTTGACGTAAGCTTATTTAGTTGGCTCTAAATATCGATTTCATTTAATTTTGTTAGTATTAGTTTCGTGTGGAACAAAAAAACATTTAGAGCCAACGAAATGTGTCTTTTTTCTTTTTTTTGACGGAGCCAACGAAATGTTATTGTGCTGTAAAAAGAACATATTACTGTGGATATAGAAGAAGTATAATATAAGTAAGCAGTCTATAAAAGAAGTATATATAACAGTTTCTTCTCATCTCGCTCCCACCCCACTAAAATGCCAATGAAATTATATTAATTAAAAAACAAATGTATTCTTTTAAAATCATTAACGTGAGGGATTAATGACTGGGAAATTCATGAGTGTGAACATATTAAGTTGAAGTTTTAGACATTTTAAAGATCTAGAAAGACGATTAAGGTTAAAACATTTGTTTTCTTCTTTTAAACAACGTTTGAAAGTTGACCACAAAAAAGGAAAAAGAAACAAAAGTTTTTTAAAATTAAAATAACCGTTGGGCAAAAAAAAAGTGGAGACCACAGAGAAAAAGGAGAGACAGGTGCTACGTGCTAGAGTTCTTACAGCTTTTAGAACTGTACGAAACGTAACAGGGAACTGTACAGTTACTGTCGTAATGTCGTTGGTTACGACTTTCATTTAGACAGGAATAGCCCTTTTTTTTCATTTTACTTGTTTCTTCATTATCTCAAAATATAGGTATCATATTCTCTTAATGTGACATATATCTTATTTTTAATTATGGTATTCATATAATATATATATATATATATATATATATATATATTTTTGGTATTCATATAATATATACGCATACTATCACCGACATTAAGAACTCGCGTAGCTTATTTCAAATTTTAGTTTATATTTTTAAAGAAGTTTGGGTTGAACAAGTTTTTAGAGGCTATCATATCACCAAAAATTTTTTAAACATTTGAATAGATTATTCTTGAATTCGCACTATAATATTGTATCAAATCTGTAAGATCATTTTAATTAATTTACATGGAGCAGTAAATATAGTATGATAACAGTTTTGGTTGTCGCTTGTCAGACTTTCAGGTAGTGTATTAAATATCAAGCGGGATATACTTTTTTTTTTTTTTTGGTCAGGCGGGATATACATTTCATATTTGCTTTTTACTTTTATTACTTTAACAGAATCATATAGTTACATTACTTCAGTACTATACACACCCACCCAAAATTATATAGGTAAATTAGTTACAATTGATGTGCACATTAAAAATATAGTTCCATTACTTCAGTACCAGAGATTCTCATTTTAACAAAGTTGTGGTTGTACAATGGTAAGATTGGTGGGTCGACTGTTCTAATATATCCAAGATAGGTAGCTATTGTACTCCCATTTGACAACTATAGATGGTCACAAAACTGGATATTTTGAACTGTTTGGATATTTTGATCAAAAAGCTTGTGTGAATTTCCGTAAAAAGTAAATATAGGATAAAAGAATGTTCCAAAATACTTAGAAAATTGTTGCAAATTTTTTATTGAGAATAATGGTTGAATAAATCATGATTTGGAAATACATCTAAAAAATTTTACGTAAAAATTGAGATAAAACCTATAATTATATATAAATAAAATAACATGATTTAATAGATTTACTATTAGTTAGTTTTGAGTTGGTAAAATTTATTTTATTTAGAACATTAACTAAACATTCTAGTCATACAATTTCTCTTAATCTAATCATATATGTATCATATTTTTCACTCGATATACACATTTCAGTACATACATATTTGACTCCTAAAGATATATGTATGTACTTATCAGTGATTTTAAAACTTCGGATCGAATTATGTTAAGCACTTTTCGGATTCGAATCGGTTTCAGGTACCTGAAAGATCGAAAAAATTTAAAAATTTAGTTAATTAAAAAATATTTTGGTTAAGGGTTTCGTTCGGTATTTTTCAGAGTCATATCGAGCAAAAAATTAAAATTTAGAATTTATCAAATATAATTACGAATTTACGGATATTTTGATTATTTTTTATATTTTACTTATTTTGGTGTAAAACTAATAGATATGTTTATATTTATAATTATAATTTTGAGTAATTGACTTATCTTAAAGATAAAATTAATTAATATTATTATATGAAAATTTATGAAATAAAAAAATTATTTTTAAACTTAAAACTAACATATAAAAATTCTAACCAAAATAATATATATATATATATATATTACAAATTGAGAAAATATTATAATTTTACTTCTAAACTTTTATTTAATTTTTGTAAATCATATTTAAATTAAAAAAAAAATTAGAAAAATACCCACGGCATAACGCGGGTTTCGATCTAGTATTACCCAAATATTCCATGTGAAATTATTTTCATAAAGAGCAAGATGTGACTGAATGCAGCTTTTATTAGTGCATCGACGGGTTCAACGCCAGCTCATGTTGGGCCCTTTTGTCTGTAGATTTGCACTTCTTCAGTATATCTAGGGAAATAACTACACTAAAAGAAAATTATTTGAAAAAGAAATGGAAAGAGGGACATTCCTTATATAATATGTACGAAAATGTTTATATGTTTGAAGAGTGATTGTCACTGTACAAAAGAGGTGACAATTTTACACCAAGCTTGTATGTATGGCTCGATAATGACCTTTTAAAAATAGTTTTTTTTTTCTTCTTCTTCTTTTTTTTATTATTTTTTTTAATATTTTATTTCTTCATTCTTCTTATAGCCTAATATATCTTAAATCCATTCGAAAATCTAAAATAACATTGTGACTTGGAAAAAGTAGTCTTTTTTTTTTATTTAGTAGAAATATCTACAATGCCACAAGAAAATTGATAGCAATGAAAATTCGAGATTTGATCATTGACTTATATCCACGTGTAATATTTATCCATCACTCAAACTTTGCAATCAAATCTAAAGATTGAATAAATTATTTTTGTGGAAGTCCCACCTGAATGTTTGAGTTTTAATTCTCGAAGAGCCTGTTTTATCGGTGATTTATGGAGTTTAAGAAAATGAGTGAAGTTTACATGAGATCTTCAGCATGGTGCTGGTACAACCACTGGATATGGATCTTCATAGAAGCAGGAGATGTAATAATTCTCTTAATTTGCAATCGAATAATAAAATCAGTGTTAAAAAAAAAAAGAATAAATTATTTTTCTTAAGAGTATAGTGACTTTTAGATTAGTAAAATAACTTAATTTGTGATTATGAAAACTCATGATGTTCAATCTACTTTTGAGTTTATCAAGATTCAAATGTACTTCTGAAATAGGGATATCTTTACATGTACACCACAATTTAAGCCAGATACATCAACTACACTATTTAAAAAGGCAGTTTTTTGAAGAGACAGTTTCTTCATTTTTTTAAAAGAGACAATTTCCTTTCACAAAAGAATTTGTTACAAAATGGTTTGTTATTGCTGGATGCTAGGTCATGTAAAATTAGTACGGTTTTAGCGTATAATAATCCGACTATTAATAGGAAAGATCTTTTAATACTAATATGTTGAGCTGTGACTTTGAAAAATGGTGATAAGAAATAAATTAAAAACTGAATCTCTTTGATTAAAGTAAAGTATTACTATACACAAACTTCAATAATCCAAACCTAAACTGGCCAGTGGCCATCCTATACCCTAAACCCAGTAACCACTCCTCAATCTTTGTGTCATGGGAAAAGGTAAGATTGAAGCTTTTTGACATTCTTGCGTAATGTTTTTTCCTTTTTATCGAAACCTTTTGACATTCTTTGCATAGAAAGTTGGGAACTTTCGAGTTAAAAATACTTCTCCCGAATTGTGGGCTCCAAGTCATCTCTTGAATTTGCAACCCATTATACATCATAACTCCTAAATTTATACTCCCTCTCTGTTCTTAAAAGAATGATGTTTTGAGTTTTTCACACATATTAAGATATAAAGTAGTTTTAGTTTTTAATTAGTTTAATATTAAGACATAAATTAATTAGTTTTTAATTAGTTTTTAATTGTTTTAAAATTGTCCCAATAATTTCGGGTTCGAATCCCCACGGCTGCAAACACCTTAAGTGGCCACCGCAGACAATTTAAAATCGGGCTATGCGGCCTCCAGGAACTACTCTTGCCGCCTTCGGGACGCACGCAGTGGGCTAGTCTGGGCCCATTGGGTTTGGGATACCTGGGTTATCCAAAAAAAAAAAAAAAAAAAAAATTGTTTTATGAGTAGAAAAAGAAAGTTTAGACAATTATTTACCATGACATGTGGCAAAAAATATAAAGTAAAACAATTATTTCAATTTTTTAGTCTAGAAAATCAATATTTTAGGAACAAAATTAAAACTCAAAACATCAATTTTTTAGGAACAGAGGTAGTACTAATTGATTAACAATGTTAACAAAAAAAAGATTAAAAAAATAGTACTACCTCATTGAGTTTAGAAATAGCACTGTTACCACTCGACCATTTTTTACAAAATAAAGATTAAAGAGCATACTATTTTCTAATAGATTGATTTGACTTTTTAAAAGTCAAAAAGTTTTTAACAGCATTTTTTAATGGACCATCAAAAAGAAATTACAGTGATGTCTGCACATTCAGCCTTCATGACTAGTGGCCCATTAATCAGCCCAATACATGAATAATTAGGAGGCAAACCCATTTCCTTAGAAGCCACGTTTGATGGTGGTTTTTTTTTTTTTTTATATCAACTTTTTAAGAACGTGAATTACGGTAAAGCCAGAGGATCAAAGATTGTAAAATTGTGAGGAAAATAATTTCCTAATAACAACAGCAAAACTAAGAAGACAGAGAAGAATCAAAACAAAGAAGACCAAAAAAATGGCGTATCGGAGAAGACAAGGGATCACGAGAGCTTCCACATTCAAAGAAGACATCTATAATCAACCACCTGATCACGATCACGGTGATCTCAAAGGTCACTCCTATGGCGCATCCTTCAGATCTTCTCAATCTTTCTCTTCACATTCCTCCCTTGCCGCTCAAGCAATCCGCGCCTCCTCTCAGGTCTGATCTCTCTTTTTTCTCTCTTCATGAGATTACTTTTCCCGCAAGTTAACCTAAATCCACCAAATCTCAGGGATTCACGGCTTACGAGGATAAGAGCGAGAGTCGTGGTTTCTGGGGAATCCTAGCTCAGAAAGCCAAATCAATCCTCGAAGACGAAGAAGAGCAACAACAACAACAACAAAACGACGTCGTTCCTGAACCTTCGAATCCAACCATACGCAAAAGCATAGACAAAATCACAACCTCTCTGAATCAGATCGGAGGCAGTTTCGAGAAAGCGTTCGAGGAAGGTCGTACGATCGTAGCTTCTCAAATCAGACGTAAAGGATCTGATCTAATCGATTCAGACAACAACAATTATAACCAATCCTCTGGATCAAGCAGTCCATGGCAACCATTAACGCAACCAAACCCACATGAATCTCAACTCAAAGCTTCGCGTGACGTAGCCATGGCTACAGCAGCTAAAGCCAAGCTTCTCCTACGTGAATTGAAAACGGTTAAAGCCGATTTAGCTTTCGCCAAAGAACGATGTGCTCAATTGGAAGAAGAAAACAAACGGTTAAGAGATAACCGGGATAAAGGTAATAACAATCCAGCTGATGATGACCTAATCAGGCTTCAGCTAGAGACATTACTGGCAGAGAAAGCAAGATTAGCGCACGAAAACTCGATTTACGCAAGAGAAAACCGATTCTTGAGAGAAATCGTCGAATATCATCAGTTAACAATGCAAGATGTTGTTTATATAGATGAAGGTATTGAAGAAGTCGCTGAAGTGAATCCTTCAATCACAAGAACACTTTCAATGGCTTCGTTTCCGGCTTCTGAATTGCCGTCGTCGATCTCGCCTTCGCCTTCTTCCCCTGCTTCGCCTTCTCGGCTTTCGGTTTCCACAGACATTTATCCGGTTTTGGTTCAGCAGAGTTCGGCTAGTGATGTTACGGTTGAGAGTCCTAAACCGGTTCGACCACCTTCGTTGGGATACACAGATGATGGTAAGAGACCATCCTCGCAAGTCTCTGTTTAGAATCGATGAGTTTTATGACCTGTTTGATTATGTCTGTTTCAAATATTTTTTGTCTGTTAGTACAATTTTGTTCTTGATCAATAACTTGAATTCATTCGGCGCATAATCTTTTTGTACAAGTGGTTCACTTGGTTCTTTGATTGATGAACATTTTTGCCGTTTTACATTCATGTATGTAAATCGTTTTTCCAAGGCAAGTTATATTGATTTTTTCTTGGAAATACAGAAATGAATAAAAAATAAAATGTTGTAAACGGACTCTTTTTTTTTAAACAACTTACAAGTAGCCACGTCTTACGTATTTTTAAATCTTAAAAAAGAGATTATAAATAAGTGTTATTGACCAAAAAAAATAAATAAATACTAGTGTTAAATCGGTCAACGGATACGAAAAAAGTAAAATAAAATGGGTCAACTAGGAGTGTATATACGTACGGGCTAGTACAGCCTGTTTAGCCCATCTCATTACAGGCTGAGCCCAAGACCACGTCTCACTGTAGTGGAAACAATCGTCACTGCCAAAATCTGAAATTCAATCCGGTAAGCTGAACCATATCAGAGCATGCAAGATTTGATCATATGCATGAGTCAATAATCTAGTTTTTCAAAAAAACAATCGTCTTCTAGATGCTTGGAAATATTAAACAAAGTTCGAATGCTTATAAACAACTAATAATATCCAAAACAGCAAAAGCAACATTCGACTAAACTCAAAAAGTAGATGTTTTTGCTCTCGCCAAGTTCTTTGACACTAAAACATGAAAGCACACGTGCTCGGTCACAAAGGATGGACTAGTGAATGGTCATAGTAGGAGCTTCATAGTCCTTTTAGCGGATCTGCTGCTTTGCCTGACCTAGCATCTGTCCAAGCTTTGGCTATTGTCTTCTTCATTTCTTCATCTCCATCCTCATACATGTTCTGCAGTTTTTTTACACCAAAATTAAGAGAAGACATTAGCAACCAATGAGAAGATGAACAAACATGTTTATCAACCTTGAGAATTAAGAGATCCTTACCTTCATCAAGTCCATAATTCCAGCCATTGGGTCTTTCTTTTTCTCCAAATTAGGTTTAATCTGAACAAACAAAGAACATGTTAACCATACGTTCCACCAGACAAAAATCTACACCATGGTGTTCTTGAGTTTTTAAAGTTTTTTTTACCTTATCTTCTTTGTGGTGAATGTCAAGCCAGTTTCCTCTCGAAGACTTGAACATTGTGATAACTATCCTCTTAGGCTTTACAAGCACTTTACATTTCTCTGGCACAATCTCTTTATGCAACTTGGGGATAGCACATCGGTAATTCTTCCCTTGAACATCATGGATTTTGATGTCCAAAGACATTGGCTTGAACTCAGCTTGAACCTTGTCCTCATCAACACCTTCCAAAGATATGTACATCTGAAAAAACAATGATCATTACAATAACCAAACAAATGCATAATTGCTACAAAATAGTCTTGATTTAAGCAAAATCTGACTCCTTTACCTTGACTTTCTCATTGTCTTGATCCCAGCTGAATGTTCCTAGAGTTACATAGTTCACTGCAGGAGAAACTCGCTTAACCGAAGACGACGAAACCGGTTCAGGAGCTGGCACTACTACCTCTGGCTTTGCACTTGAAGCGATTGCAGAGTCTCTCATCTACAAGAGAAAGATTCAATCTAATCAGAACTCAAAGTAGAGCTGCTTTTTTTTTTTTAAACTCAATCCAAAAGATAGGTTTATAATCATTCCACCAATAGAACTCAAAGTGATCATTTTTATCCTTGTGGTTATACAATGAAAGCTAAATCCAAGTTCCAGAAATTAAGACACACACATACATACACACTGAGAATGAAATAGTTTTTGTGGAAGCTCAAAAGTCAAATCCAAAGTTCTGTGCCATTTCAGGTCTATCTAGAGATAAGAGCAATACTACCGTTCTCTCAAACAGATAACCTAACAATCGAAGGAAACGATTATGGCGAAATGAATGGATTTAGTACCTTCTCCAAGTTAGAAATCTCGGAATTGATGAGATTGAGAACACGAGGCCTCTTAGCGATGTTCTGGAGTTGCTTCAGTTCTTCCAAATCAAGTCCAAGTTCTTCCGCCATTGACATAATCTAAAGCAGCCTTATTCAAAGCAAACGAAAACGTAAGAATCTGCAGCGAGAAAGGTCGCAAAATGTGTATATATAAGAGAGACAGCGAAGGGAACGAGAGAGTCTTGTGGAAACTGGAAAGTACTAGAAGACATTTTTTTTTTTTCTTAAATATTTCCAATCACTCTTCTTGGGCCTTTGTTCTTACATACCGAGCCAAGCCCATTACATAAAATTTCACTTAAAAAAACTATTGCAATGCAATAAACAAAAGATAGTATTTATTTTGCATATTAAACTTTTAAAAATATTCATGAATGCAATTATCCTAAAACTAACTAATCGGTTTAAAATAAAAAATTATACAAATTCAACTAGTCATCCAGGAAGAAAATGATATAAGAATAGATTCCTCAAGATCTAATTAATGTTGAGCAAAACCAAATGAAGGAATCGCCGGGATATTCAAGGTCTCAAAACAGAAAAAAGGATTAGTACTTAAGACATTAGTACTTGCTTCTATATAAAAGCTAACGACGGAAATATTTTTGTCTCACATTTTTTTAAAGATGAAGAGATTTTTTAACTATTGGATTGAAAATGTTTTCGGCAACTTAGTGATGCCAACTCAAGAGAAACCATCAAACTTGCCCAATAAGTTTAATGTGAAGGTGTTCCAAGACCTTATCAGAGAGTTGAGTTTGGGAAGTAAGCACACATTTTATTTTATGATTTATTCTTGTATCATATAAAGATATTATATAGAATTATAAGATAGTTTTCTTTTTAATATCATGGTGTAAGATTTTACTATGTAATTTTTGTATGATACGAGTCGAAACAATATGAACCATGTAAGATCAATGTTTTGGATGTTATCAATTTGCGGTCGCAACTTAGATAATGATTTTCAACACTATAGAATAGCAAAAGTGCATATTTTGTCCATGAGATTTCAACAAATTCTTTTTTCCAAATAATATTCATAAATTTGATAATCTTAACTATCGTAATAAAAAAATCAATTCACTATCACAATTTTAAAAAATCATCATTCGCCACTATTATTCACCAAATGACTTGATATTTAAAACAAAACTCAAAATATATGACAACGGTTTTTATTTTTATTTTATTTTGTTCAAAATGTTGTTATAACGCTGGAGAAGACCGAACATGTTATGCATGTTTAGCTTTGACACCAATAACAGTGGAAAAGATTGTTGGTATTAGCACCAATCGTCAACCCGCATGAGTTAATGCGGTTCGACTGGGTTCAGCTAGGTTTAATGATTTTTAAAATAGTAGTATAGGTTTTCTATATTTTATAATATCCAAACATTAGTCTCTAAATAAAAAAATAAAGTCTTTTGTAAATAAAAATACTCCAATAATTATAAAAATGTGTTTAAAAAACGTATCGTTACTTTTTATTGTCTAAACAAAAGTCAAACTAATAAACTAAGATTTTATTTTAATGATTAAAAGGTGTATTTTTTTCAATTCACTTTTGTTTCTCGATACTTTATTAAAAAATATTGGCTTAATATGTTTTAGTATGTTGTATTTTCCATTTTCAAACCAGTTAATAAGAATTTAATAAGAAAAAAACCATTACTTTTATATTTGGTTTCAATATTTTTGGTTACAACGAAAATGAGAAATTAAAAGATGACAGTATAATAATATATATCTAAATATCTAAACTGTTAAATAAAATCTTATATTGATTATTAGAAATGGAAATAGAATTTGTTATTAAAATAGATAAAAATTATATAAATTTGATGTTTAATTATTAAATCCGGGTCAACTGGTTTGATTGGGTCGCTAAAACCTGGATTTTTTTCTGGTTTGATATGGGTTTTTAGCCGGTTCAACTATCTTTTGAATTTTTCATCAACCCAACCTAACTCTGCATCTCGTTCATGGTTGAACCCGGTCCGACCGCTAGATCGGTTCGGGTTTCAAACATTGCGTGAAACCCTATGTATATAGAGTTTGATTCTTTGAATCTAAAATAAATTTTCTGTGACAAAATAGCAAAAATATGAATTTTTTTTTAGTTACAATCAAAGACTATTTATTTTATGTAGTTTTATTGAGTGTAAAGTAGACTTGTTCGGTTTGTATTTATTGAGTGTTTTCATTTACCGTCACTAATACATAATTTTACATGTATTTAGGATATTTTGGTTAGTGTAATTTTACATGTTTTGAAGAAATATATTTGAAGAATTTTTAAAGAAATTGACTTTACGGGTATTTCATCCACCTCTACTTCAACTTTTCCTCCAACCATGAGAAACAAAAAATATTGTTCAATCTTTATAAAAACAAGTGGAAACGGATTAAAAAGAAAATGAAATATAATTCACGAAAAAAGTATATATATAATCAGTGGTTTGTCAATATGATACGGTGATATGTTCGATTTATGTAAGTTGTAATGAAAAAATGTAGTCTAGAATAAAAAAGAAATCGACGAAAAATTAAAATAATATGATAAGACAAGTTTTTTTTTTTTTTTTGAGACAAGTTTTTGTTTTACGCTAACGTAAATTGTGATTTACGACGCGTATTTGCTCTAATGCCATTGATTTAACAATTAACTCGAGAACCACATCATTGATTTTTCATTTAACTCGAAGCCCACACCATTGAAAAAAAAGCACCAATAGATCATATGATTCAAAGATATGACATGCAGTGAACTAATCAACACCCTAAAAGACATAAGGTCTCTCCAGCATTTGACACATCAGCTTTTTCTTGTATCCTGGTGTTGACACATCAGTAAAAATGAGCCTCCAATCAAATTAAAACAAATAATACAGATCAGCTTCCTCTGTGCCACATCATCAGATAGATTATTGAATTTTTCAGGTCCGATTGGTGTTGTTTGGATACAGGTATATCGCAGATCGTACCGGAAGCCCTGAGATCGGTGGGATTGTATCACGACGAATCGGATTCATGGCTTCGAGAGGGTCACAACAAGAAATCGGGAGTCGCCGCCTCTCGGAGGCTTCTTCTCGCCGGAGATCAGTGATTTGATCTGATGGAGTCGGCAATTTAAGGCGGGATTGGTTTCGCAGCAATAGCTCAGTGATTTGATCTTCCCGTTATGCTACTTGGATCTGGAGATTCCGTAAAGATTCCTCATGGGTCGAATTCGAAGATTATCAGTTTCAATGACGTGATGGAACTCTCTGAGCCAGTTTCTGATTTCCCTGTCGTTGACATTAAGCAATCAGATACAGCTTCACTGTTGTATTCATCAGGAACTAGAGGAATAAGCAAATGTGTTGAATTGACTCATGGGAACTTCATTGCTGCTTGTTTGATGGTGACGATGGATCAAGATCTTATGAGAGAGTATCACGGCGTGTTCTTGTGTTTTCTTCCCATGTTTCATGTTTTTGGGTTGACTGTCATTACGTATTCTCAGCTTCAGAGAGGCAATGCTGTGGTCTCTATGGTGAAATTTGAGCTTCAGATGGTTCTTAAGAACATTGAGAAGTATAGAGTTACACAGCTTTAGGTGGTTCCTC
Source organism: Erysimum cheiranthoides (assembly GCA_011420285.2). NCBI lineage: Eukaryota > Viridiplantae > Streptophyta > Magnoliopsida > Brassicales > Brassicaceae > Erysimum > Erysimum cheiranthoides. The sequence goes on along the minus strand of CM022176.2, from coordinate 13,666,296 downwards.
CTGTGTTCCTTTGCTCTTTCCAAGCAAAGTATTGTGAAAAAGTTTGATCTTTCTTCACTTAAATACATTGGATTAGGAGCTGCTCCTCTTGGGAAAGATTTGATGGAGGAGTGTGGAAGAAACATCCCTAATGTTTTGCTTTTGATCGTATGGTTCGTATATCGTTTTGTGATATTAGAGCCAATATTACAGATCTTAAAGGTTAGATCGATCAAACAAATTATGGTGTTTAATTACGGATTTTGTTTAAGCTTATACTAATGTGTTTGCAGATTGCTACTAGATGCGATAAGACCATTCCTTAATGAGCTTTTAAAACCTGAGTTGCAGAAAACTTTAAAGGACCCCTTGTACTCCAGTTTGTATATGTAAGTATTTCTTAGAATTCTCTGCTGATGAAGAGGAAAACCCGAATTTTATCTGCACTGGTGAAGATGGCGAAATGCTCGAAAGACTTTGAGCCTACGATAGAGACTTTCCAGAAAGCTCTTACAGAGCATCGTAATCCGGATACATTGAAGAAACTTAACGATGCTGAGAAGGCCAAGAAAGAGCTGGAACAACAACAGTACTTTGATCCTCAGATAGCTGAGGAGGAGCGTGAGAAAGGTATTGACCCCTGCTTACTATCTTACAACGGAATTTGGTATTGTTGTTTTGCATTTGACAATCCTCTGCTGACTTCAATTTCGATGTAGGTAATGGGTTCTTTAAAGAGCAGAAGTATCCAGAGGCAGTGAAGCACTACTCGGAGGCAATCAAAAGAAACCCGACAGACGTGAGGGTAAGACCATTTCTGTTTCATGTTGAGTTAAGCACATTGTGTGAGAAAGTATGGATGCTTAGTGAGTATAATTTTTCGGTCTGTAGGCATACAACAACAGAGCTGCTTGTTACACAAAGCTTGGAGCATTACCAGAGTGATTGAAAGACGCTGAGAAATGCATTGAGCTAGAGTCAAGTTTCACCAAAGGATACAGCAGGAAAGGAGCTATACAGTTTTTGATGAAGGAATACGATAAAGCCATTGAGACGTATCAAGAAGGGCTGAAACATGATCCTAAGAACCAGGAATTGCTTGATGGTGTTAGAACTTCTATGAAGCTCTACACTTGGTTTATATTGACATAGTCTTCGTGCATTTCGAATTAACAGGGAAGTGCTTCTGGTTTTGACAAAAAAAAAAAGCAAAACAGGGAAGTGCTTAACTGTGATCAAAGGCATGTTGAAGCAAGCCAAAAGACATGGCAAGTGGCATACAATTTCAATCTGTGGTGTCCCTCATGAAGCTGTGCGAGTTTTTATCCGTTTCATCTACTCTTCTTGGTATAAATTTTATTTCTCATTGAACTTTTTAGATCAGAGAAAGTGAAAAAAAAAGGACCCTTTGGGCAACTCTGAATTTGGGAGTGGATCTGTGTTTTTTACAAGTCGCTCTGAAATGAGAAACTGATTTCGAGTCGCTCTTTTGGGTTTAAGAGAATGATTTCCTTTTGGAATTGAGCAAACAAGAACCCAACTAATTTACTTGTTTTTTTCTTGTATTTACTTTTCGTTTTTTTTTGTTAGTCTATTAAAAAAAAAACCTTCATACTGATCACATGTATTCGGTAAATCAATGATCAAGAAGATTATAATACTCCTTTTTGGTCGACGACATTAGAGTTCAATAATTTATATTCATTCATCAGATATTTAATAGTCACATGTAGTATATCTTAAGGTTAAGGTCTTATGGATGTAAATGCTATGCTGTTTTACAATACAAATTTTAAATTAACAAAAAAATAAACAAAAAAATGGTAGTCAGAAAAGGGGTTATATTCTTTCTTCTTCTTTTTATTTTTATTTTTATTTTTGGTCAACAAATGTTAAATCCTTATAATGAAGATGAATCACGGAGAAGAAACCATTCAATTTTTATTTTTTATTTTGTCACCAAATATTTTGTCACTAATTTGTTGTGATGAAATTTGAAGCGTGATATGAAAAAAATCTGTATATTTTTATAGAGATTTGATGGCAGAACTTGTGTTGCCTTTGTTCCAAAAAAATGTTAATGGAAAGAGTGTCTTCAAAAATTATACAATTAAGACGATGAAAGACTAATTCGTCAAACAGAAAAATGCACTAAAAAAAAAAATCATATGTGAAAGAAATAATGGAAAAATACCAAAAATTGAAAAAACAAGCTAAACAAAATGTATAACTAAATTTATAAATATATAACATATATTTCTAATTTGAATATTAAAAATGTGAATTGGAATATATCCTTCGAATATATTCAAATTAATAAAATAAAAATATTTTCAACATGATATTACTGATCTTTATTAATCTCTGTTTCTATCAATCAAATGTTTTTAATAAAAATAAGTTTTAAAGAACTATTTCAAAACAAAAATGTACATAAAATAACAACTCATAGGTCATGATGTTTTCATATATCTTTACTACTATCTTAAATCTTAAATATAATACAAAAACCAACAATATAAATATAAAATACACAACAAACAAACAAACTAAACATTAAAAAAAATGTATTAAAAAAAACCCCGCAGCATCGCGCGGGTATCTACCTAGTCATATATAAATATTTTAAATACAGTTGAATATATATATACACAATATGTGTTATACACTTAGGATGTGCAGTTGTGTTGTGTGCATAGTAAAACAGAAAAAAAAATAACAGGGGAAGGAAAAAAAATGAAAAGAGAGAAAAATAAAGTTAGAGAGAAATCTAGAGAAAAAAAGTTACACACATTTTTTAAGTTTTCTTCTTATTTGACTGGACAAATATGAGAAAATTTTGGAGGAAGAAACTTTATTTTTTCCCTTTTCATTCACTTTATACATATAACCACCAAGTTACGGTCTTACTCTACCATGGCTTCTAAATATATTCCATTTTTTTTTTCTCTCTTTGGGTCCGAATGGTAACCGTGGTTTTTGTTGTGCGGGGAAAGCGTTTTTACAGTGCGGGACGGTTCAACTGCGGTACGTGCGGGAGAAATATATTTGCGGGACAAGTGCGGTTTTTACACAAAATAAGCGGTACAGAATAATGTTTGATTGGTGAAAAAATTATTTGCGGTGCGGAATACTTATTTTAGTATATTAATAATATTAGTATAATTGTAAATCAGAATATGTAGTTTAATGTTAATGTATTTAGGGTATAGTATTGAGGGGGTATGATTTAGTGTTTGAAATTTAGAGTTTAGAGTTGAAAATTTTAGTTTTGTGGTATTTTTTTCAAAAAACAAAACCATGGTATTTTAAAGAATTGTCCATTTAGAAAATCTACTTTTTAAAAAAAAAAATTGACTGTATTAAAAAATGGATTTAGAAAATATAAAATAAATAATATCAGTATTTGATTAATTAGTTATTTTCTAACACTTTACAGATTAATAAAGTAACTAAATATTTTAAATTATACTGTATAATAATGGAGCAAATGAAAAACGCACTTAAAACCACACCATAGTGGATGTAAAAAGATATAAGTGCGGTATTGTAAAAAAATAGAACAAAAAAAAAAAATTTGTTTTGAGTTTGACAAGTGCGTTATTGTATCCTATTAACAAACTTTTTCTTGATTGGTAACACATCATCAAATACGTCCCGCATATTACAAAACCGCCCCGCACCCTTGCTTCCATTCATAGCCAAAATCTTTTAAATTCTAGAAATAGCGGCTCTAGATAAAAATTAAAGAAAAAATAGTCAAAATTTTCAACTCATTCCTCGAGCCCCAAAAAAGGAGATCGTCGCAATATTATAGGATTGGTAAAATATTGTGCCCAACAAAGAGGGAGATAAAAACAAATTACCCGACTAGATAATCAATTCGCCTTTCAATTATCATCCACATTAATTAGAATTGGCTTTGTTTTGAAGTAGAGATTCAGTGTTATATATTTGTCATATATATATATATATATATGTGGTGTGTGCATGAACTATAATCTAACGATTTTATTCTTGCATTATAAAGTTATGATAATTGATGATATCATACCTTAGCCAACGCGCGGTATCCATGTGCTACTAACATGGAGTAGAGTTTGATTGTCATCTCTGTATAACTAATATGAGCTTAACTTGTCTCACGAATAATTCCATTCAATAATGTGTGCATCTACAAAAATTCTCACTTTTCTCTTATGAAATATTTATATATGTTAGGGAAAATATTTTTGAATTGGACGTTGCCAAATGCACATACGGACAAACCTGGTGTGATTTATTAAGTAGCTTTTTTTTTGGTGGAATGATTTATTAAGTAGCTTAGCTAGTGACAATATCAGTTAGAAGAAAATTTGAGAAACAAATTGTCTTGTAACATATGATCTTGTATTTCTAACTAGTGAATTTAGTCATTTATGATTGCTTTTTTAGACAAAATATACCGACCTCTCTCATTTTTCACGTGATGGGCATGGTGGGTGTAGGGGTGGGGGCTGAACATAAAACAAATTTTCATCTGGAGAAAAGAGAAAACTGCGTTATATGGTGCCAAGTAGAGTGATTATAATATTAGCCATTAAAAGCTCTGTAACAACTCATTGTGCTGTCAAACAAAGAAAACAACTCATTGTTTCGATTTAAATTTAGATTTTAAAACAGAACAAAAAACAGAAACAGAATGATTTCCAGGTCCAGTTGTGGCGTTATTTAAGTGTAGCAGTAGCACTATGGTTTTGTCATTTAAGTGTGGTTACATCAAACAAGGTAATTAAAATATATGTAAAACAAATAACTGAAAGTTTGACGTCCAAAGCAAAATCGTTAATTGTGTTCTAGAATAACGTTTTTGCACTGCAAATTAAGTTGACGTTCGAGTACTCCTAAATTCTATTGAGTAAACATCACTCAAAATGTAATCGAGTGAGAGGTTACTTTATATATGAACAATCAAATAGTCATTTAAAGCATTTTTGTAGCATTATATATGAACTCTATATATAATCATTCATCGCTAAAATTACTGGAGCTATTAAAGAGTTTGTTATTGGGAATTTCCAGACTGAAACTCAATACAGCTGGTGGCATTTGTAAGCTAGCTAAACCGTGAAATATACAAAACCAGAAAGAATAGGAAAAGCGATGAAGATATTCATTATTCAATAGCATATTGATTAAAAAATAAGAAACACTTAATTCCAGAGAGAAAAAAAAAAGCAGAACAATAGAAAAATTATAAAAAAGAAAGAAAGTTCCTTTGAAAAGGGACGGCCAATGACTATTGTCAAAATGGTGACGACTTAAAACATGGTCGTGGAATAAAGTTGGGACCGTCCATATCTATTTATTTGCTTCCTGATAAAATAAATTTTAGTGTACTTTTGATAATTTATAACTTCTTCCTTTTCTCCCGTTAGAAAAAGGGAGCTAGCATTCCTCTTTTACCGTCCATCAAAAATTAAACTATTATATAGATAGATCAATGGGTGAATTAGTGAATATCCCACACACAGGTACACTTTACATATATTCATACATGTGTCATGTCTGCATATATGAGTAGTGTCATGTGAATGCACGTACGTACATGTACCATATCTGTTTTCATATATAATGCATGCATGTGTGTGTGTAAGAGCAGACAATATATTAAAATATGGAATGTTGACGGTGAGATGAAAAAGGAAAGTATCGTATGTCGAAGGTTTTTATGGATTCCACGTCCAAAAGATAAAATCATAAAAGATAAAAGAGCCTTCTTCACCTTGGATGTAACCAATCAATAAATTCTATACAAAATATCTGATATCATTATATAATTTGTACTTTAAAGTAATGTGTTTTTAAAGTAATGTTTGGAGTGTTGAAAACAATGATAATATTTTCTGTTAGTAATAATAATTTCTTTCTGCGTCACGTAACCGTAGTAATATGAGTCTTTTTATTTAGATTAATTTCTCTAGCTTTATGAAATATGATCCATATGTAGTATATAATATGCAATCAACATTTTACATGAAGTGTTGCAACGAATGTGGTTTAATTTTTGAGTCCTCAATTGACATTGTATCCTTTGGATTTAAACAGTAAACACGATTGTTTACATATGATTCATGTACAATATCACAATTGTATACCTTATCGATTGATTATGTTTAAAAAAAAAAAAAAAAAAAAAAACTGATCGACTGATTTCAAACACTTGTGAAAAAACCAACTATGTAATCAATGTTGCTTATATTGATGATATGTTGTTTTAAATTGTATCATTTGAAAACAGTTACATTGATTGTCATGATACGTTTTCATGTCTAACGACAGACCCAACTATATATACAACATTTTTATGTGGACGCTGAAACTAATTAACACGTATATTAATAAGACAAACACAATTACAGTTCTATTGTACATATGAATCGTCAGTTTTTTTTTTTTTTTTTTTTTTTGATACATAGGATTCGATTTGCTGTACTGCATCGCCTTCTCAAGTTAATTAATTAATTACTCGGAACAAATTTTCTGATTGTTTTTTTTTTTCCTTTAAAGAATCATCTGAGACACTTGAGAATAGTTTAATTCTTCTCGTTGAAAAAATGAACCGCATTAGTGGACTTTCTCTATTTACACGTAGAAGCTCTCTCATTGTGTTTTTGCTTCTAGTACGGTCTTCTAATTAGCATTTGAATGGCCAACAAATAAACGCACGTCCAATATATCAACCGTTGCTTTTCCTTCGTTATACTCTGTTTAAAATAAAATAACATAAAAGAAGTAATAATTAAGACCACAGGTTTCAATTAATTAATGGTTTTTCTAAAAATCAGATGGTGAGGATAATCATAAATATCACACTAGTAAGTACTAATCATATCGCTCCAAAAAATCGAAACTTTATCGTTATTAATTAAGAAATATGTTTAAAATATATATGTTTGGTAAGAATATGTTCTAGAAAAGCCGAACTTTTCAAGTATTAAACGTCACAATTAGAAGAAAAAAACGTCAGAATTCTCTTCTTTTTTTAAACAGCACGTCAGAATTTGTTTAAAATATGTTTTTTAATCAAAGATATTTCTAAGGGATCTAATGTGGTATTTAAAGACAAAAAAAAAAAAGAAATATATTAGTGATCTAGTAGAAACAGAGTAAGTAGAGTCAAACGTCATACCGTGGAGGCAGAGGAAGTGAGAGAAATAATAGATGTTGAAGAGGTAGATGATGATGTAGATGATGACGATGATGATGATAATAAACCTACATTGTAAGCCATGGTCTCATCAGGCTGATACAATCCATAGTTTCTCTCAGAGGTTGGTCCTGGTTTAAGGTCTTCATTGAAGAGCGCAAAGAGATAAACATCAAAACTCATGTTTGGTCTCAATGGCGTTCCTTCACTCTGAAGTTGTCTCATTAGAAGATTCTTGTTATATACCGCTGCGTTGGCCACGGTGGCTCCAACCTCATCTCCATCACCTTTAGACGGCCACCCAGTCTCTGAGACCCCCACTTCGATATCTTTGAAGCCAAGCCTCGCCATGGCGAAGATCACAGCGTCTACTTGAGCGTAGAGCATATTGTCATAGTGGTACTTAGTGTAGGGGTCAACCATTCCAGGATTAGGGTTGAAGAGGACGTAGTCTAATGGGATCTTTGTTGGGGAATCCTTGTAAGCGAAGTAAGGGTAAGCGTTGATCCAAAAGGGGGATTTCGTGTTATGCAAGAAACCTAGGAGCTGCGTCATTACGCCAGCTACTTCCGGCCTAAAACATCCAGCGGAGGGAGGATAAGATTCTTGAAGGACCGATAGTGAATTTGGAGTCGATACTTGAATGTACTTGTCTAGTCCAGTTTGGACCAAAGCACCATGAATGCTCATCATTGCAGGCACAAGATACCTGCGGAAAATAGCAACAACAAGCTAAGGTTAGATAGTCTCAACAAGACGAAAACCACTGGACTACCATGATTTGGTTAATAATGTATATTCTTAATGTGTCAAGATTTGAAAAGGATAACAACTTATAGGAATGTGGTGATAGATGTAACAAACCCTATGAGGCTTGAGTCATCGTCAGTGTATAGTTCGTTGCCGACGGCTATACCACCGATCTTGGTGGCCGGAAAGTAGGGTTTGATACGGGAAGTGACCCATTGAAGAGCTTGTTGAGGGTCGACTAAGCTGGGAAGCATTTGGTTTTCGACCGTGACGAAGAGCTCGATGTTGGAATTAGCGAATGAGGTTAAGACTCGAGGGTTTGTGTCGTAGATTCTTGTCTTATTGATATGGAGTGAGCTCAAGAGTTGTAGAACTTTGTCCGGTGGAGGAAGATTGTCGCCGACTTGACCGTAGTTGATGCCAAGAGAGGAGACCCTTTGAAGCAACAATCCATTTTCTGTAAAAAAATTGGAATAGAAATTAAAATAAGTTTTAATTGCAAATTGAAATTGAGATAATGGTTTTTTTGTTGTTGTTAGACAGAAATAAGCAATTTGAAAAAAAGATACCTAAGAGAGTTAAGGAAAATAGAAGAAGAACAACATAGTTGGTCATGGCATTTCTGCTAAACATTTTAGACATGGAGGAGAGAGACAGAGGGAGATAAAGACTGTGGGAGAAAGTGCTTGTAAGAGAATCAATGCAATGAAATGTGGGGATAGATATAGAGATGAAGGGTTGGGATATGGGACCAAGTTGGGGAAGAATAATTTTAATTTATAATTTAGAGATAATAATACTTTACTTTGCCTGCCTATTTTTTTGTGAGACATAGGGTCTTCTACAATTAAAAAAAAAAGTGACTATATGATTCATTTTAATAGTGATTCAATTGTACATTATTTTAATATATACTAGTTATTTTTGTAATGGGAGTAGGTTTGGCAACAGTTTTGTCTTATGGAACTCTATTGTAGAAATAGATAGTGTTTGTCAAAAACATTCTTTGCGAGGCAACATGGGTTTCTAAAAAAATTTTGGACCTAAGAAAAAAAAGATTGACATCTTAGATTGTCTCTTTCCAACACATTGCCAACTATGTCAGTACAAAAATAAAAATAAAATCGAAAAAGTGGCCTAAAGAAGACACTTTCTTCAGACAAAGGCAAAGGTGGGAAAAAAAATGAATTGCCCACTATAATGGGTTCTTAATCTTAACAATATGTCTTTAGCTTTGGCAATAGAAAATGGAGGATCCCAAATGTAGGAGTTGGGTGAAGGAAAAATATGGAAATAAAAGAGTAGAAATCACACCATCATCATGATAAGAAGGATAGTGCTCTTATCTTCGGTTTTTATATTTTTTTTTTGCATCTTGTGAAATAAAAGTTCCTCTCGCAATTAATTATTCTATTTTTAGAATTTTATTTCTCGTGAAATTAGAGTATGACCCTCATTAGATCCTATATTTGATACTTTGTCTATAAACATGTATATTTAAAACCAATCTACACGTTTCCATTCAGAATTTATAGTTACATACAAAAGTTAAGATTATTTATTAAGTTCAACCTAAGTCGTCCGGTCAAACCGCTTCAACAACGATCACAATTCACAAACACAAACCATTTGGGTAACACAACGGTTCACAATTATTTGAAATAGTTTCTCAAAATATATTAAAATAAAAATATGCATTTAAAGAAAACGATCTCATTTAAAAAAGTATATCAAGAATAAAATTAAAAATAGTCGATATATAAAAAATGAATAAAAATTAAACAGAGTGAATATAAAAATGAAATTTACAGCCTAATTGGTCCAAGCTAGCCAATAACTTAGTTGTCTGAAATAATGCAATTTTATATTTTGTCAACACCATTTTTGTTCAGTTTGATATTAAAACATTGAAAACAACAATAACTTTTAACTATGCACCAGGTGATGATTGTAATCCAACTTAATTTTGTTCATACAAAGGTTGAAAATAATATTTTGCGAGATTTTTGGAAGTTTGGGTTGTTGCGTTTCTTATTGAACGACTTACTATGTCGGATTTTGATTAATATCTGAATTTCAAATATATATTAAATGGATTAGAGATCTGAAAACATATGTAAAGTAGCTTTATGAAATGATGCAACAAAAGTGACCCAATTTTTATCTTTACGTAACCATCCCAAGAATCTAGTAACTTTTGGAAGATGAATTCCACTAACCATACTTGTTTATTTGTTTCATATATACAAAACATATAAATCAATAAAAATTTAATATATGAATATGCATGTATACTTGTTTTGGAATAGGACAACTGAGCTGATGCAAGTGGTGCGCTTTATGACATACATCTTAGATTCCTCCGATCTGATTTTAACACCAAACCTTGTTTTCCTTAATCTTAACTCGAGATCCTAATGCAGAGGTTATAAATTAAAAGTTACATAGGTTGTTAAATCTTGTGGCTAATCGACAATTTATGCGTGGATTTAGCAATTTGCATGTTAATTAGTTATGTTTGAATCATGCTTATACTTATTTTCAATGTAATAACAAATAAGAAAAATGTTTTGTTAAGAACGAGGCTCTTATAACTAACAAATCATGCATTCATGTTTTGTAAGATAAGGAAGCATATATCTCTCTGAATTTATGAATCACTAGCATGGGAGGACATCAAAACATAGATGCAACTTTTTTAAGAAAAGACCAGAAATAAGTTAGATCAAATGTAAGTATAATAAATCTTTTGTTAACCCTTAAATACCATCTAATGTAGGCTGGATATTACGAGACAATAAAGAGACTGTTCTTGGATCTGATCTAAGCCGAGGAGTGAAGAATTCCGATGATTTAGAGAGAACGAATTTCAAGCTCTTATAATAGCAAATCATAACTGCCGGAGCCGTGGTTACAAACAAATTATTTTTGAAGGCGATAACAAAGGAGTTGTGGATTTAGTAAATGGTAAAACCCTGAACATTAATTAGAGCTTACAATTGGATTAGAGAAGTACGAGATTGGAAGATGCAGTTTCAGAAGAGAGTTTTGAACAAGCCTGCAAATATTCTTGCCAAAGATCGAATTCCAAATGATGTGTCCTTCTTTTTTTATTCTTTGGTACCATATGCACAATAACTCAAACTTTAATCCATGACTATTAACAAATTTTCATACTTGTATAACTTTTTAAATCTTTTACATTGATTTATTTCCTTCAGTACGAAGAAAAATCATCTATTTCTCTTACAAAATTGAAAATATGTTTTCTTAAATCATACACAAAAAGAAAGTTCTCTTACGATTATTTTCATCCAATAGTTTGGTAAGAAAAAAAAGAGTGACATTATCTTGTTGGAAAACAAAATAACGAACATTGCTATTTATGGGGTTAGATGTGATGGATGACTAATGAGTTAGTGAGGTTGGTGGTTATGACTTATAACAATTATAAAATCAGCCAAACGGAAAATTCGACGTAAAAAGAGAGAGAGGGAGCAAAAAGAGTGGACGTCCATGGGAAAGCAAAGAGAGGGCACATGTTTGATTACTCAACAAAATAATTGATAATTATGTCACTAACAATCCACTAATTAAACCTTTCGAGTTAAGTAATATGGTTAGGAATCAATCTCTGGTTCCTTTTCCATTTATTTGATCTTTCATATGAAAATTGCATCACTCCTTCTCGTAAAAACCGAAATTTATACAAGTTTTATGTTATTGGACAAGCAACACATAGACCTAAATGCTCAAAACTAATAAAATACATCGAATTAGTAGTAATACAAAAAATATATGTATTAGAAAGTGTAGATCATATCACGTCTAACTAAAAAAAAAAGTGATTGAGCTTTGAATGATTGTAGCCTTTTTTTTTTGGTTTTTAAATATCTGAGGATATCTAAATTAGTTTTCATTTGAAAAAGAAATCTAAAAATAGTTAGATCTTAGCTTTTCAAATAAAATGTATACACAAGCTGTTTTTAGCTATATAACCGGTTTGACCGTGCCTGGTGATTGTGGTAGATTTATTGACAAAAAAAAAAAGCCGGTTAGACGAAAATCTCCAATGAAATTTTCAATACTAGAATCCTTAAGCAGATATATTTCCAATAAAATCCAACACGTTTTTTTTTTCGTTTTTAATAAAATTGTGTTTACGTTTTTAGTGTTTAAAATATTATAATAGGACAACATATACACTACAAAAAATTAGAACTTAAATATATAGCTAGAAACCCAATAGTGGATTAAAAGAGTAGTAGATGATTCACCAACCTATACACGTACGTGGATTTAGATACGTTTTTTCTTTAATAAACTAGAAAAATTCTTGTCAAATCCATAATTTCTTTCCACAATCACCAAATTCGTTTAAACAGGTTTCCTATACCATATCCAATAGACCAATATGAATCAGTCATCAATCGATGTCAAGAAAAAAAAACGAACATTTATCTCCATTTATCAAGGGATACCAAAATACTAGAAATTCAGCTAGAGTTGCATTAGACAAAAGTTTAACACAACATAGTCTCTCTACCAATAAACAAATCTATAACAATTAATGAATTGGAAAAACGGCCAGTGTTCATTGTAAATTGTAAGAAATTACTACTAGCTAATTCCTTCGAAGTTGCTGGGATAAATACTGCCGTTCTTTCTTTTTTCTAAATTTTGTGTTAAATAAAGTCATGTAGTTACCATTATATGCATGTCAGCATGTGATCGGATTGGTAAAAGAAATTAAAACGAAAGCTTGAAAAAGTCAAAAAAAAAGAAAGAAAAGCTTTAATGTCTAAACAAGAAAAGTTACAATATGCACTAGAGAGAAAACAGGAATATAATAAATATCAACACACTAAAACATTGTATCTTGAATACTATTTTTCCAAAAAATATTTAGTAGGAAACATCATTAAAAACGAAATGAAAATAATAAGCAAAAAGAAGGGAAGAAAAGAGAAGAAATCATATGCTTGTGTATCTTCCATTGCTTTAATTCCAGCAATGAATCTACAAAATGTAAAGAGTGAAGACCAATGTGGTCAATCTATCATATTATATATTTCCCATTTTCGAATTAAGTATGCATGTTGATAAAGATCACAACCATTACAGCTTAAAGGATATACATGTTGTCATATCTAACTATCTACTACATCTACTCATTCATTCTCCCATATAATATTGTTATTTGAAAATAAAATTCAGGAGACACAACTGTTAAAATAATAGCTTTTTTTATGCTCAAATAAAAGACGTATTCATTAGCTAAATTGTTAAATGTATATTAAATATTCTACGTTATACACGAGATTAAATATCTTTTTTTTTAAATCACATAAGTCATACGAATATAGAAAATAAATACCTAATTTATAGCCAAATACTTAAAGTTTTTCTGATAAAACTTATATTTGTATACTAATGTATATATGCTATACATAATTTGAACACTCGTTAAAAACCAAAAATAGATGCTAGATCATGATTTATATATATGTATATTGTATTAAATTAACTTAGTGAGGAAGATCACCATTGGGAACATACTTTAGTGAAAGTACAATAGCAAAAAGAAGATAACAAAGATAAGGATTATTTTTTAGAAAAATACATTGAAATGTCTATATACAATAGACGAAAGGCTAAGTTAGGGGGAGAAAATGGAAGGCACCATGTGCATGTGTGTGTAGTGTTTTTCTAAAGACATGTTTCTTTTTCACTTGGCTCTTTTTAATCTTATTTGCTTCTTTAACAACTGGGGATCGGATATAGACAAGAAGCTGGAATAATCTGGCTATTCTAAAGACATGTCGTCAAAAAAAAAAAAAAAATCTGGCTATATTCCATTGTGATATACGTTCATAATATATACCTTACGACTTACGAGTTGTATATATATATATATATATATGTATATTTTCAGTGGTGGTGGATGTAGAAAATTCTTTTACTGGTGTTAAAACTATTTTAAAAAATAACATAAAACTGTAGATTCATTAAAACATTTATGTAAGGTTGTATAAATGTAGTATACAAATTCTTTTGTTTTTTTAAACGTATATTACATCATTGTTAAAGTTATTTGATCTAATCCTTCAATTATGATAAATAATGATTAATTTGATGATGCAACTTTCTTTGTAATATTCAGATCCACAACAGATAGTTATGTATATACGACATTCCCACGATACACGGATTATTCCGCATTACACAAGATCACATCAAAAAACTGCATTCTCTGAAAATCGAACCACAAATTTAGTTTTGAAAACCTTTAAACTCTTGACCACCAGACTGAGAGACTTCTTTTTTATTTTTTGTTTAAATGTTAAAATATCATCCATATTCATTTATGATCATATTATATTTACTAATTATTTGTACCATATTTCACCAATTGTTTTCGATATAGCAAACAATATTTGTAACTTAATATCTAACTAAACTTAAACCATTACAACATTAGATGATTGTGGGATTATCTCTAGAGTCAAAAGAAGAAAGCAAAATCTAAAAGAAAGAAAACAATAATATAAATTTTCACTGGTTTGTGTGATGACTTGTCTAATCATCATCAAATTCAGTAGCCAAAGTCTAAAAGTTCGATTGAATAACATCTAAAAAACAAATTTTAAACAGTAGGAGAAAATTAGTTATAACTTAATTAGGCTCCTTAAATCATTTTTTTATTGATAAAAAGCTCCATTAAATTATTTTGCCATCGTATAAAATAGAAGCAAATGTATATGTTAATATGTGGATACTTTGTATGTGATCGAGGCTATAAATGATAAGATAACTAGATAAGCTAATGAGAAGAATGAAAAGCAAGAATGCTTATTGGTTTGATTAGAAGCTCGATCGATAAGATTGGATTTCGCCTTAGACGCTTTTTACTTATTTTAAGTTTATTTTAGGCTGTTATCCATTTTCGAAAACAGTATTGGTCCAACTTGATGATATATATTATAAGAAAATTATAAATAATGATCTGCGTACACTAATAAACTTTTATTATTCATAATGTGTGAATATCATATACATAACTTTTTTTTTTTTTGAGCACCATTTCATATACATAAGTATTCATAGAATGTATTTTGATTTCTTATTAGTGAGTTAAATTGGAAGAAGACGAGCAAAATAGTATTCTAGAAATAAGCTCTTGGTGTCCTAGATAGCCATTGAAGACAAACAGCCATAACTAGTAGAGTATAACCAATTAGTTTATAGTGACGAATTAAAAGAATTTGAAATGTAACATATTTATCTAATAAAATGAACAATGGCTTTGACATCGATCAAAATCACAATAGCCGTTGGTCACAAAATAACCATTGTCATAACCAAAGTGAGACCAGTGAGGCAGCGAGCATTTTGATTGGGATGACAGAGCGTTTATTTATGCCATTTTCTTCTTTTTTTTTGGTAAGATAATTTCTCTTAATTTTTTTTATTTTTTTTTATAAAAGATTATCATTTCTTAATTCTTGTTATTTTTTCCTCACTATTTTTTTTTAGTGAAATATGACTCTTGTATTGTTTATTTTTTCTTGATTTTTCATTAGTTTTTGTTAAAATTTCATTATAATATTTTTCACTGCATCGAAAACTTTTAATATTATCTATTAAACATGATAATTATTTTATATCTTTTAATTGGTTTCAAAAGAATATTGATTATAACAAAACAACTTAATTTTTAAAGTAACTTTTTTAAATAAATTATGAAATAAATCAAAACTCTCTATAAATTAATAAATTATTAATTTATCGATAAATTAATACCTCTATAAATTAATAAAACTTCACGGTCCCAACGTTATTAATTTATAGAGGTTTTACTGTATTAAACTTACATTGTGCTGAAATCATTCAAAACTTAACTTACTTGCAATTATACATCTAAGGAAACATCAAACATAGATCATCCACAATAGCAATTGCATATAAAACGAATATTGATAAGTTCCTTTTGTAAAGTTAGTGGCCAGATTAATATGATACATTATATTCACTTTTTTAACGTAATTTTTTTTTTTGGGTTCACACCTTTAACTAGTTACAAATATAATTAGGAGGGTGTATTGGACTAGACATTTTAAAAGATTTGTTTAAAGATTACAAATCACATATTATTCAATCATGGATTTTTAAAAATCTATTGAAATTCAATGTTATTAAACTAATGATTTTTAAACCTACTTTAAAATCCACGGTTATTGAAACCATTTTATGGATTTGACTTTTAATTATTTAAAAAGATTTTAGAGGATTTTCTTAGTTAAAACTACAAAAATCTAAATCTCATAGTTTGAGGTGGTATTTTGAAGGATTTTACAATAAATCATAACAATTTTCTTAAAATCATCAAAATTATATTAAAACTCACTAAAACTAAATCACTTAAAATGTATAGTCCAATACACTCCCTTTAGTCGTTAGCAAGAAATTCAAATTCAAAAAGCTCACTACACAAGAATCAAGGTTTATTCTTTAAGAAATAATATGAAAGCATCACGAGAAGTTTACAATGGTGGCAATGCATGTAAAATATTCATCAACTTTGGAGTGAAGTATAACACTTCACCCGTGATTTAGGTCGAGATGAAGTGTTGCCGTTTTGCACGATAAGGAATTATCACTGCTTTAGATATTAAAACATAACTTAAGATAAAAATTGAATTCTTGTACTATACGATTAAAATAGTACACATAATCGGAGACTATAATCATTTGCACTTCTTAGAATTTTTATTTGCATTTTTAAATATATTAGGTTTTCAATAATACTTGCACAGTTTGCAAGTTATGTAAGTTAGGTAAGTTTTCTTTTTCTTTTTTCTTTTTTTCTTTTTAACATCTCCAAGTTAGGTAAGTTATTTGCCTGTTTGTTAGAACATCTCCAAAAAGAAATTCAAATTTGATATATAATTATTGAGACTAATATGAGTAAAATAATAATTAGTAACATATTTTATAAGGTATATATAATTGTAAGGACTAAAATGTAAAAAAATAAATGTTACCTCAAATTTGAGGTTCTTTTTGGAGATGCTCTTAGACTTTTTTTTTTTTTTTTTTTTTTTTTTCAGTTTTCGAGACATTTATTTTATAGGAAAACAAATTACATCGTACAGTATTATTTAGAAAACAATAAGAGAATTTTCTTTTTGTAATTTCTCTGAACAAACCTAAAACAACTTGACAAAAAAAAAAAAAAAACCTAAAACAACATTCCAGTCCATGTATTATATTTCACACTTTCGGACATAAGTTATACACACATATGAATATGATACAAGAGTTCAAACATCATGGTGTTTCTAGGACAAGTTTACTACTTTATTCATACAATATGGTTCACAAACATTGGAAACCAAATCAAAAGATTTATCAATCTCCTTTTAAGCAAAAAGAATCTGAGAATTCGATGGAGTTAAATCTGCATAACGCTCCGGCGACTCTACGACCTCCCACCTCACACCAAACTTATGCTCTGACCGCCAAATATTCCCAACCGCGAGATGAAGATTCCGACCAACCACATATACTCTGTTCCCGTAACAGTTAACTGCAAACGGTCTACAAATCTGCTCAGGCAATTCCGGTCCATTAATCGTCTCCCATGAATCTGTAACCGGATCATAAACCTTCATCTTCATTCTCTCTAATTCTGACACTATAAACAACCGATCATAAATCACGACACTCGTCCCAGTCCATCCTTCTCTTAACCCCATTGGCATTGTTTCCCATTGATCTGTCCTCGGGTCATAAATTTGACCCCGCGGGGATACAAAGAACGGCCATAACCATCCTTCCGTTACCAAAAGCTTCCCGTTTAAGACTGCTGTGTCGTAAGACGCCATGTGTGAGACCATGTTCGAAACTGGCCGCCAATTACCATCCAAAGGGTTCAAAACCTCTGCAGAATCGAGCTCGAATAAATCTGCAGCATTTCCACCTGCTGCGTATATCATCCCGTCAATCACACCGCTAGCGAAAAAAGACCTCGCGGTTAACATTTTGTTCATGACAGTCCAATGATTCCTCACCATATCGTACTTCAACACCAAATCAAGAGGGCAATCGGAATCCGAAACCATCCCTCCACATACAAACATGGTACCTTCCCGAGGCATCGAAACCGATCTGAATCCATGGGGACACACTTTGTCTCTACAAGGCATTGCCGGGATTTCGTGCCAAGTGAGATTCCTCAAATCCAAAACCTTCCAATGGATCTTCCCAGTGCATCTACTAAACCCAACTACAAACAGCCACGGGTCTTTAAACCCAAACTCCTTACGCCTAGCGAAAAACGCCTCTTTAGTACCAAACAAGAGATGCCATCTCTTGCAAACGGATCTACTCGATACATGGCTTTGGACTGGAACCCGTAAAAGGCAATTAAGCGCAACATCGTCTGGTAAACCGGGAATTAAAGGTTCTCCTCTTAGGGACTGTTCTAATTCCGATGATCTATCAAACAATGGCGATTGAATCGATGCAGCTACCCTAAATTTGGGAGATAATGTCATCTGAGAATCACCAAGCTTATGCACAGCAGCTCTTTGAGATGAAACCCTTACCCTCTGCATCTTCTTCCTCTTCTCACAACACTCAAATTCTCCAAAAACAAACCACAGATTAATCACTCATTTGCTTCTATTCCAAATTCGAACTATCAGTAACTAATGTTTAAATAAG
This sequence comes from Erysimum cheiranthoides, assembly GCA_011420285.2. Lineage (NCBI taxonomy): Eukaryota > Viridiplantae > Streptophyta > Magnoliopsida > Brassicales > Brassicaceae > Erysimum > Erysimum cheiranthoides. The sequence continues at coordinate 13,647,650 of CM022176.2, read as the reverse complement.
TAAAGTTTTCAACTTTGGATTCCTCAACTCTCGCTCAACCTGGATATGGAGAAAATGGAAATTATCTCGAGAATCAGCATCATCACTAACACTAATACTCATTAAATTCGATTCATCATATCAATCGATTGAACTAAAATCCAAATTCGAATTCATTGAAACAAACCCTAGAAGAAAAGGGGCAAAATCAAACCCACAGGAAGAAGCCACATCGGTGAAGAAACAGAGAAGCAAGAACTGATAGAAACAAGTGATCGAAGCTAAAGAACATAAAGAAAACAAAGATCAGATATTTCATATTCTTACAGAACAAGACGGCGATAGATAACACTGTTGTTGTTTGCTTCGTCGCGAATCTTTCAGCTCTTCCCCTTTTTTTTTTTTTTTTTGGTAATAAATTGGTGATCGAGAAGACGTAATCCTTTAAGGAGAAATTATAATATGCTTTTTTCAATTGATATAATACAGAGTATATTATTAAAATGTGTATGCATGTATCAGTGTATCTATTTATTTGTTTATTTAAGTAACTGCCGCAAATTTTTCGTGTAGAATCTGTAGATGTCCTAACTTATGAAGTTAAATAATGATTACCGTGCAAAACTACAAATTAACAACATGTTACAAATGGAGTATTTCTTTTTGCGAGTAATTCTAGGAAACGGGCTTAATAATGGGCCTGGCCTACACAAATATCATTAGGCCATATGATAAATGGGTCTTGTTACATTTGGTGATATGAAGGTAAGATTAAAAATCTAAAATCTAGACCAAAATCTCAAGTTCAATTTTAGATAACATAACTTAATTTATTATTTTTGAACTTTTTTGAACTATTAAGCTTTATTGCAGCAAAAGAATTTAAAATCAAATGTAGTTATTCTGAATTGTTTCGAGAATAATTTAAAGAATATAAAAAATGAAAATAGTGGAAATAGCATCCGATAATTTCACCTTAGTTTCGAATATTTAATCAGACTATTAGAAGGATTTCATAGCGATGATCTCCTTCACTGCGAATAGAAATGAGTTTATATCAAACCATCTTATCAATGATGTTCACAAGCTTTGTCACCGACATCATATCTCATCCATGGTCCTTTGGTTTTGCTCCATCCAGATTTGATAGATTGAACTTTGGAGGGGAAATTTGAACAGAAACAAGCTTAATTTAATTGATCAAAAGATAATTTAATTTTGATCTAGTAGTTTGTGTTAGTTATATGGATGTCTCACCATTTATATTTAAATTTTTATATTGTTGACGGAAAAAAAAAAGAAAAGACAATTCATCAACTTGTAACTTATACATTTACATCAAAATGAAGAACATCTGATGGGTATATAACAAAGAAAGATGAACGATAAAAATAGAACATAGACTACAGAGTAATATAGTAAAAAATTATGTATTGGTGGTATTTATCTAATAATGAACTATTTTCTTCTCATGATTAAAAAAGCTCATCATATATAAAATGTAAGAACGATAATTCATAGATTACTAATCTAAGCCAGTACATACGAAAATTGTGTTTTAAAATACGTTAATGTTTTTTTTTTTAAAAAATACGTTAATGTTACATTAGATTTGATTATCAACTGTCGTTATAACAGTTGAAGAACCTAGAATTAAAATTTGAGATGCGCAAATAAATTACGTGGTCCTCTCGTTATATGCTGTGGAGATTATTTTAGACAGGACATGATCTTATTTTCCGTCTCGAAAAAATATATATTTTTCCCGTCCATCGAACATATTATAACCTTCTTACAAATGAATTATATTATATGAATAATATGATCATCTTGATCAAAAAAAAAAAAAAAAAGAAGAAGAAGAATATGATCATCTTGCTATATTCTGCGAAGATATTTGTTTCGGCGAATCTTTTGAAATTTATGCAAGTAGGGTACTTCAATTTCTTTAAAAATAAAAATAAAAAGAAGATACAACCAATCAATGTGATGATTATGACTATTTCTTGGTAGGTATTGGCCGTTGGTAGTTTTTCCGGTGAGGTCTTCACCACCATAGGATTCTCTCAATTATTTATATTGGACAAGACAAGTAGGATATGATTTCAATATTTTTCTACAAAACATTGAATGGTTTTATATCCTTGATTACTCAATCATTCGAATTTTCAAGTAATCAAATCACAAAAAAAAATCAGAAAATGGTCACGAAAGATATGCATAAAGATATCGTTCCATGTGCCAGTAGTATCCAATATCGCAATTTTCTTAAATAATGCATGTATATGTCGGATTCTTGAATATTTATGTAAATTATTTTGCCTCTTTAAAGTAGTAATAGATATAGACATGAGATCTTTCTAATGACAAGTTGTAATGATAAGTTGGTGAGATTTAATTTATTATACCAATTTTAGTCTTTATAGCCGTATGTGCAGTCCATGTGGCTAACCGAATTATCCCTTATTTGTGTTTTAGTGCTCACCATGTGTTAGTATTTTGGCCATCAATCTAACATGTGTATACATAATAATAAGAGTGTTCATCGCTACAAACTAATTCAGTTCAAATATAAAACAAGATATAGAATAATAATCAAGTTGGATTTTTTAATACTTTTGACGTGGTTTTGTTTTCTGTTGCCCAAAAAAAAAAAAAAAGAACCGAAACTGAAAAGAAAGACCTAAGCACAATTACTTTTTAAACTAGAAAGATTTTATTAGAGAAAAAAATCGAATCAAAATCAAAATTGTACCAAACCTATTACTATTAGGGGGGGTTATTGGGAGATTGATTTGGGTTGAGTTTGTGAATTCTAAAAGGTAATAGATTTTAAAAAATTTGTGGATTCTACATGGATTCTATAGGAATTCTACATTAACTTTTTATGGATTGTTATAAACTCTCGTAGACTTATATGGAAATGTATGATTAATGTTAAATTAGAAGTTTTCTAAATCTAATTTCTTCCAATAAAACATGTTTTTTTGGTTTAAAATGTTTATATTATAAAAAATAAGAATAATATATGATAATTATATTAATATGATATGATGAATAATATATTAATTATGATTATATTATTTTTGTCTTCATTTAATTAATAATTTTTGTGAATTTTTTTTTAACATAATTTGTTATATTAAGAAAAGGCATAAACAAATTATGTTAAACCAAATTTATATATATAAAAATAATTATAATATTGATATTGAAGAAATAAAAAATATGACAAATTGAAATTGAAAACATAATTTAGATTTTTGAAACTCGAGTGGATCTTTGTCAATAATTTTTATTTTGTTCATTTAATTTTCTTTTTTATTACAGAGATTTTGAAAATCTCATCTATATACATGATATTTTGAGAATTCTATCTTATGAGTAAAAATGAAGAGAATTCATCTCCCAATAACATTAGATTTTGTTAGAATCCTAGAATCAATAATAAGGAAACTTTCCCAATAACAAAGGATTTTGAATGGAATTTGAAAATTTTCAAACCAATAACAATGGATTTTACTAGGAATTCGAGAATCTATGAACCAATAACAGTGGATTCTTAAAATTTTTAGAATCTACACAAATCCCTCTCCCACTAACCCCCCCTTAAATTTTGTTTCAAATAATAACTTCATAAACCTGAAAAGGATTTTTGAGAAAAGTAAAACCAAATAACTAGCTAAATCAAAACCGAGTCCATATACCTGACTAAACACTTTGATGCTAAGTCAAATCTAAAGAAGTGGGTCGCATTAAAAGAATAGCTGAACAAAAGAATGGATCTCAAGCAATAGCATGACTTTCAGAGGTTACATTCACATAAAGTTTAAGACTACTAAAGGACATATTTAATCCAATCATAAGTTCAACTTGTCAACTATATAATCTTATGAGAATTAATTAGGGTTCTAAAAGGCAATCCTTACAGATAAAGAAGACACGTATAAAGCAAAACGGTGGGTATCTAGACAAATAGAAACTGGAACAAATTAAAAGAACCCTCAAAATTGTGGTAGCCGAAATTTTCGTAGTTGCAACCGTTCTCTGATTTAGAAGCTCAATACTTTTTGTTTTTTTTTGTGTGTTTGGTATATAGATTGTTAGACATATCACGTGCTGTAAAAATTTTAAATGTGTTCTCCGTATGTATAACTCGATCGTATAACATATAAAATATTTGTTTGCCCTAAAATATATTATCACATGCTATACTAGCTACAATGCAGCCACAATAGCTAGTTGTGTATCTAATAGGAATTATCAGAGTAAGTTCAGGGTTTAGATTGATGAGTTGTAGAGATTCAATTAGTAAGATTCGATCATCAATACCGTGGATCATAGAAGAAATGGTGAAACTAAACGAAAACTAAGTCGAAAAGACATCCACTATGAACAAAAGAAAGGTGAGAAAAAAGAGACGAAAAAACTCTGTCATGAGGCACTAAGAAATGAGTGGAAGATGCCTTCAAAGTCGACTTTAGAGAGACATAGTACATTTTGTCTCCAAACGATGAAGCCACTTGTTGGATGGTCATATTCACACCAATGAGATTTCTTTTTACTTTGAAAGCAAATTTGGCCAATGAGATCTCTCGTTTTCTTACGAGTTGTCTGCCCTTTTATTTCGTTCTTCGTTTTCTTTATAGGCAATATAATTTTAAACTATGGTTGTTTAACTATATATACAATCACTAAACCCTAAAAATAAATAGAAGAGTATACAATATTATGTCATGAAATATACAGGATCAAACATTCCATATAATTAGGAACAAAAGATAGAACAAGTCATTAATTAGAAATACAAAATCACATTAATATAAAAGACACAGTGACATTACCATTATGTAGCAGAAACTACTGATTGAAACCAACTTTTCAAAGCTGCTTTCAAGTCCACCTAAATTGGAGTGATTCAGACATTGGCAGTATCCAGTGCTAAAGCAAATTTGAAAGCCTCTCTGATCACTGATATGATCTGTCATGTTGTTTACTCATCGAGAGGACAAAATATGTAAACAACTTGCATATATACCTAGATGTATATATGTATCTGAATGATTTTGGAATTGCTTCACTTGGTGTAGAACGGACAATTTTCCATTATTTCCATTGTTATCATTCTTTTTAACTTTTTTGTAAATGGATTTCTTAATACATTTATTTTATAATTTTTTCAATAAGTTTTGCCCCAAAAAAAAAAAAATTCAATACACTGTAAATATGATCACTATTGTTTTCCGACTTTAGGATATGATAGATAAGAGTTGTACATGATGCCAGGCGTAATCTTTGATTTATAGCCAAAATAGTTTACCAATCACATTAAGGGTAATTTTCATATAATTTTATCTCACGACATGTTATTTTCCTATTGACAGTATACGTAGCCTAAAAATGACAATGTAAATTTTTTTCTATAGTTCGTTACTCTTTCTATTTTCCTTGTCACTCCTGTTTCCCTCCATATGCTTATTTTTGTCGACAAAAATATTACTTGTACGTATTTTTAACAAATTATATTGTTTTTAAAAGTTGCTATAAATCTAAACTATCTTGAAACTAAATAAAATTATACTTAAATAAGAAAAAAACTTATAATTTATTTAGTGCTTTTTGAAATATGTAATTTATAAAAAAAAGAGTAGATATAAATTGGTTAAGATTTGTAATATTTTTTAATTGAATGATAAAGTTCAAAACTGAAATTAAATTACTTTTAAAATAATGGATACATTTATTATATATAGAGTTAAAATCATACAAAAAATTATTTTGTTTTTTTTTTTCTAAAGAAAAAAAAATTATTTGTTGATATGAAAGTGTTTAATATATAATCAATTTATAATTTTAAACATCTCTTATATTAGCTTAGATTATGCCTATGTAACATGTTTTTCGGCATTGCATGCGTAGTGATTTGAGCCCGCATAAAATAATTATTCAAAAAAGTATCTAAGAAAATATTGGCTATACAAGAATCAAAGGGTTGTGAATGTGTATATATAGCAAATGGATATCGTCCAAGTCTTCCTACTTTTACCAAATATGAATAAAGTTAGGTTTGCATCTAAACTGAGAACCCACGAGACTTTTATTCAAGTACAAATTACCTCTTGCCAACCCAGAAATTGACCCTACACATGATCCTCAACTCTATGTAATGTGCTGCGACGACAGCTTTATAAATATCTACTTGCACCACTACACATGCACTTCTACATATTTGTATGCATGTATATGTATGTATCAGTGTCCATTTAGTTGCATACTTCGCCCTCTTGTCAGTTCATGATCAGATCGTGTAGCTTCATTAATTAATGTGACCAAACATGTCTGCATCTGCATGATAGGATAGCATCATAAGTGACTCATGACTCATGTGGGCATGGTTAGCTCTTCAAAATGTTAGGAATCTCACGTTAAAATTAACTTGTGAAGAGATCTAAAGTAATATATAAATGTCATGAGTAGATCCACTTATTACCAATTTGTTTTAGGTTGGAAGTTCATAAATTTAACAGTATACCCAAATGCATATGTGTGATTTTGTATTATATACTTGTATTGGTTACATGCATCCATCTCTATGATATTATTTATACGAGATTTGTAGAGAAAGTACTAATAAGCATTTATAACCAAGAATTATTGTTTTTGTATTACTAAACATTCTGAACCGAAGGTCATGATGAGAATTGTTGCATGGTAGAAGCATATTTGTTTTACGATTTAAAGAGTTTATATCGGTCAATAATGATTTAATTTGATGATTATATTTATTGTGTGAAGACTAGAAGAATAATTTCTCAATTCAAAAAGTAAATCTTTATGTGGGATCATAGAAAACGTATACCCGTATAGTTTATAATATACGAGATATGGAGAGAATGTGATATGCAATTAACCATGAGTCTTCGATAGGGTTCGTTAAAACTGTATTCGTTTCACGATAGAGCTTCTTCTCTTCCGACAGAGTGACTATGGTTTTGATCAGCACGCCAAAATTTAAGATATATAATTGTAGATTTATTTTCATAACTATAGGAGAAGATTGCATACAAAAACCAAAACTAGTATATGGACCTTATAAATGAATTTATATTAGCGACTACTTTTTATGTTTGTAAATAGTTTTTTGGTAACAATTCAAACATATAACTCTTTAAACTACAAATTAAAATATTGTTTTGTTTCAAAATTAGTTATTTTTTGCTTCATGTGTGATGATCACATGGACGATAGGATAAATTAGAATCCCACTTATTAAATATGGTAATTCTAAAATAAAATTTTAAAGACAAAAGAAAAACAGTGAGTAGGCAAGAAGGGAAAGGTAGGACAAGAGTGTTGATATACGACAGTAACATTAATCTCACAACCTATTCATCAGCACACCTCTATTGTCTCAACTCTTATTATAAGTTTCCTCAACGTGCGAACAAAATCATATTACATGCCAAAATTTAAATTATTTTGTAACCGGAAAAAAACACAAACATAAACGTAGAAATAGCTGCATATATAGTATAAAGATTCAGTACTAATACAAACAAATAGTATAAAAGAAGCTACCCAAACCACGCATAGAAAACTGATGTCTTATGTAAAAAATATAAGAAGATTCACCGAAAAGATGTGAGAATGAACGCCGGCCGAAAGGCATAACTAGATTGGTCTACGTACACATAAAATAATCATTCTAAAATTTCAATATTTATATCTATGTATGTAGATGGATATGTTTGGTAAAATATTGACAGAAAATTGGATATGTTTAGTCGAATATTAATATGCAAATGGGAATTAAGTTTAGAAAGGGCGACATTAGATTCATGAACCCATCTTTTTCATGACTTTTTGTCTCCGAAACTTTCTGCTTATCATATATTCATATTTTGCGGATACAAATACATTCTATATATACTCTAAATTCTAAGCAAAAACCCAAAATTATTTTCACATATATGTGTCTTATAATGGATTAGAATTTTAATTGACGACATGTGTAATATATGAAATAATTACATTAAAAAGCTAAATAAGCGTTATATTAATGTGCAATGGCACTCGCAATTCAACCAAAAAATATAAATATACTTTGGGTTTGAACTTTGAAGGAAACCAACAAAGAAAAAGAAAGAAACCCAAAGACCGAATTAGTCGTCACAAATTGAGTCGAGTGGACCCAAAATTGTAAGTCTTTTTTTGTATTTTTTCTGCTACGGCCCACCTGCTCAACATATTCTCACGTGGACCGACCAAATTTATGAAAACTATCTATATATTATAACAATAAATTTGCGACACTGTGTGTGTAAATTTCCCGGTTGATACCGTTTAATTAATTTATCGGTAATCTTTGGTTTTAAACTAGAGTTTGTTTGAACAAATAAACGAATCCTCAACTTATCGTCTTAGTTTGATTTGATTTGTTATCCGTTATTCGATCAGGAGTTCAAATTCTTGACAAAAAATCATCCTATCTTCAAAAATACTTTGATTTAACATAACAATGACATACTACACACAAACTATAGGATTATACTAACCACTCTATATATATATATATATATGTATGGATGGCTTTCCGTTGAAAAACTTCAACCAAAAAGAGTTCCGGTGAAAGAAAGAGTTTTGTAGTAGCGTGTAAATTTTTTTTGATATATCCTATCGGTTAATCTGGTCAGTCTTGATAGAAACGCATTAGCGTGTAGTTGTTAGTTTCTATTAATTTGTCGCAAATATGTCAAAAACCAATTAGAATATTGCTTAGAAACTTTGAGATTAGTTCGAACTTCATATTATAAAAGATTTGATTACCTATAGAAAGTTTGAGTTGCAATACTTTTCTAAATCAAGATTTTCAACTATTATATTATATATGTGGCACCATTCCATCGTAATGTTATTATATCTAAAATTTAGGATGCTATGTTAGATGTTCTATATACTATTTTAGATCCATCTCATTGAAAAAACCTCTTCAAGATGAGGACAGAACCAACCATCATCTCAGAATTATCATTAAAAAGTATAAATATCAAATAAACCGAAGTCGAAAATTTGGGAATACTCTTTACTATACTCCCTCTGTTTCAGATTAATTGATTTTCTAGAAGAAAAATTTTGTTCCAAATTATTTGATTTTTTCAGTTTACAATGCAACATTAATTAGATTTAATTTTTTTAACCAATAAAATTATACCTGTAATTTTATTATTGGTTGAATTATGATTAGATAAGTGATAAATGATGTTTTTTAATAGAAAAATTTCAAAATTAATTGATTTTTTAATTGGTGTGCTAAAATCTCAAAAATCAATTAAAATGAAACGGAAGGAGTAATAAAATAAAGAGAGAATTTGAACACCAGTAGATTAATTAATGACACCAAACTATTTGCGGCTATTGATTGAAATGTAGCTTACCAATGCATTTGTTCCAGAAAGATAATTAGTTTAAATATACTTTTATGACTATCAAACCATTTTATGTATGTTGATATGGATCTAAATGTATACATTAATTGAGTATTCCATCATTAATACATTTGCATTAATGAAGTATAAAGATGAGACAAGTACACATTTTGAACAAAACATAGATGTAAACGAATCAATAGATCTGTTTTTTTTTTTTTTTGTTAATTGAATCAATAGATTGATCTGTACCTGGTTTAAATCTTCACAAGTTCTCATGCAGGTGGAAGTTTCGAGTTTTCTGGAAGTTCTCATGCACACAAATCAGAAAGTTAGTATTATATGTTGTGTCGATTGATTGTATGTACTAATGTAACGGTGTTACAGATACTTAAATCTGCTTGTTATAAGCGAATAGAACTTTTTCAACAAAGTTTATGAATAAGAAACGGACATTCAATGACGCAAGCTCAAGCCTCACGTGCATGGTCAAAGTGATAAGTTGAGATTTGAGAATACATTTTTCCGATTAGTTTGTGTTTTTTTTTTTTTTTTTTAATTTTATTTTCGGTAAGTTTTGATAGTTAATACGTGTTTGATAACTTTGATAGTTAATGCTACTTACTATATGTAACCTCTGGAATATTTACTTTCTTTCTTTTTTTCCACCTAATATCTTTATTAATTTCCATGGTTACTCTGGAATATTTACTACTACTAGTATTTACTTTGTAAGCTCTTGATTCATTTAAAATGTAAAATTATTATTAGTCGAAAAGATAGGCTTGGTCACTACCTCAGCTTAAAATGGTTTAGTAACTTCGGCATTGGCTGGGAGTCTAATAAAAAAATAAAAAATCCTATAAAAATATTAAAATAACAATAACGTGATTACTTTCCGTTATGTAACAAAAATAAACACAAAGTATAAAATATTACTAAAATATTTCTGAGACCAACCTCAAAAGAAAGTCTATATATACTCAAAATACTCTCTCTTCAATCCTCAAATCTCCTCATCTTCTTTTTCTAACTCATTTGCTCTCATGGCTTGTTCTTACGTCTTAACACCAAACCCTACCAAACTCAATCTCTCCTTTGCACCGTCCGATCTTGACGCTCCTTCGCCGTCTTCCTCCGTTAGTTTCACCAACACTAAACCAAGACGCCGTAAGCTCTCAACAAACTCTGTCTCAGACACTCCAGCTTTACTCAATTTCCCAAATTACCCTTCTCCGAACCCCATAATTCCCGAAAAGAACACTTCTCATTGGAACCCTCTCCAACGCGCCGCCTCCGCCGCTCTCGACTTCGCCGAAACCGCATTGCTAAGGCGCGAACGTTCTAAGCCTCTCCCTAAAACCGTCGATCCTCACCATCAGATCTCTGGTAACTACGCTCCGGTGCCGGAGCAATCCGTTAAATCATCTCTCTCCGTTACCGGAAAAATCCCTGACTGCATTGACGGCGTTTACCTCCGCAACGGCGCTAATCCACTCTTTGAGCCAGTTTCTGGTCATCACCTCTTTGACGGAGACGGAATGGTTCACGCCGTTAAAATCACTAACGGTGACGCGAGTTACTCGTGCCGGTTTACGGAAACCGAGAGATTGGTTCAAGAGAAACAACTCGGTTCTCCGATTTTTCCTAAAGCCATAGGTGAGCTTCACGGTCACTCCGGAATCGCTCGGTTGATGCTATTTTACGCACGTGGTTTATTCGGTTTATTAAATCACAAAAACGGAACCGGAGTTGCTAACGCCGGTTTGGTTTACTTCCACGACCGGTTATTAGCGATGTCTGAAGACGATCTACCATACCAAGTTCGTGTTACCGACAATGGCGATCTCGAGACGATCGGAAGATTCGATTTCGACGGTCAATTGAATTCCGCTATGATTGCTCACCCGAAAATCGATCCGGAGACGAAGGAGCTATTCGCGTTGAGCTATGACGTCGTTAAGAAACCGTATTTGAAATACTTCAAATTCTCGCCGGAGGGAGAGAAATCGCCGGACGTTGAGATTCCCCTCGCGAGTCCAACGATGATGCACGATTTCGCGATCACTGAGAATTTCGTCGTGATTCCGGATCAACAAGTGGTGTTTAAACTCTCCGATATGTTTCTTGGGAAATCTCCGGTTAAATACGACGGAGAGAAAATTTCCCGGTTTGGGATTTTACCGAGAAACGCTAAGGATGCGTCAGAGATGATCTGGGTAGAGTCACCGGAGACTTTCTGTTTCCATCTTTGGAACGCTTGGGAATCGCCGGAGACCGACGAGGTTGTGGTGATCGGATCTTGTATGACTCCAGCGGATTCGATCTTCAACGAGTGCGATGAGCAGCTCAATAGCGTTTTGTCGGAGATCCGGTTAAATCTCAAAACCGGGAAATCCACACGCAGAACTATAATTCCCGGTTCAGTACAGATGAATCTTGAAGCTGGTATGGTAAACCGGAATCTTCTTGGGAGGAAAACCCGGTACGCGTACCTAGCGATAGCCGAACCGTGGCCTAAAGTGTCGGGATTCGCTAAAGTGGATCTTTCTACCGGAGAAGTGAAAAATCATTTTTACGGCGGTAAAAAATACGGTGGTGAACCTTTTTTCTTACCCCGAGGGTTAGAATCTGACGGAGAAGATGACGGTTACATTATGTCGTTTGTTCATGACGAAGAGAGTTGGAAATCAGAGCTACAGATTGTTAACGCCGTTACGTTGGAACTGGAAGCAACCGTTAATTTGCCGTCAAGAGTACCGTATGGTTTCCACGGCACGTTCGTGAATTCGGCGGATATGATAAACCAGGCTTAGTATGAAGTAAACCGAAACCGGTTACGGTTGGTTTATTGTGCACAGGCAGATTTTAGTTTTTTTTTTTTTTTTAATTATCAGACTATATGTTTTGTGAAAACAAAATAGATATTTTTTTTGTTCGAAGCGGTGGGAGCCAGCTTGAAGCTTGTGTAAGTAGAAGTTTTGCTCGCTCAGCTGGTTTCTGTTGCATTTTTAGTAATATAAAATTGAAATTTTGTTAGTGACAGTAAAGTAATACTACATTCCAAGCAAACGATTTCTTAAATTTCTTTACTGTTCCTATTTATGTGCTATCTAGTACCGATCCATGAATAAAAGTGGCGTATTGAACTATTAATTAACACATAATCATCACTACACTTATTCTTCTAATTGCATAACCAATTGCACCCATAGTAGATTCCAATAAGTGTTATGGCCATAAGATAATTTTGTTTTTTAGTATTTCGTGGTGTAAGGAATTATATCATGAAAAAACTCAAATGATAAAATTTCATGGAAAAGAAAAAGAGAAAACACTTTCAAAAGTGTGATTGGTGAGTGGTGATAGTTACTTGGCATATGGATCGTTTTTGTCTCGTCGGAACAGACATCATTATAGTAAAACTGTTAAAAAAAAAAAAATTAGCAATAAGACAGACAGAGGATTGTTAGTGATACGATGGTGTTGTTAAAGAAACCGATAAGAGATATAGAATACGAAGGTATGAATGTTGTACGTACAACATAGTTTATGTTTTAAAAACATGTTATTTTTAACGTTTAATATATTTATTAAATTTTTTAATTTTATAGTTTTGAGAATTGATTTTTTATATACAGTTAACGTGTTAAAAATATAATTAATTAAATTAAATTTTAATATTTTATAATTATTTACGAAACTTTTATACAATATTAGTTATTTTCACCATAACTGTTTATTTATTATGTTATTCTAGAAGATTGTAACTTAATTTAAAACTTAGATTATTTGTACTTTTGTAATTTAAATAACACATTAATCTATATATATATAATTTTCTAGGGGTGATTTTCTAAGAATCGATCCAACCGTGATACGTGAACATCAAAGTGATACCCTCTAAATGACTTGTATACGACAAGTCACATCCCCCTAATATGCATATAAAGGCTTTTGGGGGCCGCAATATAAAACGATAGTTTACCACACACAGAAAACATTCAAAATAAGACATCAAACTCATTGCTTTTATGCTGCAGGCGACAAAAATCGTAAAATTATCGATTGTGGGTTAAAGTCATCGATTGATTCAGCTAGGCATATATATTCTTTTTCACTACTACAAAAATTTACATCGCGGCTATAGATTTCAGAAATTAGTTTATTACAACAACAAAAACTATGGACATCAAAGTAGTTGCCAAAAGCAAAAGTTTTCTGCATCTTTTTATTATCGTTGGATCTCTTTTGAACCGTATTGCACACTTCTTACGATCATTCTAGCATAATAAGAGTTTACAATAATCATTCGTATTTAGTATTTACACTTACCAAATAAAAACCAATAAAAGAGCCATCATCTATGGCACATGTCTAGACTCTAACATCATCAACTCAAGGATTTTTTGCCACTAGAATTTTTTTAAAATTAAAGACACTAGCTATTACTTTTTCTTAAATTCACATAACAAAATGAAGATATATATATATCCAATGGACCCTCAAAACAAAATCATAAATGAAAAGGCAGATTGTTGCAAAAATCACCATTCATATAACGACTTGAAGAGTAAGGCAATGGAAATAGCTGTCTCTATGCGGGGACAGTTTGTGCCGACCATTGTGTGAGTGAGTAAGGACCATAACTCATTGGTCACCTTTTTTAAAAAAGATGAACTTTCAATTGTCCCTGTCCAATATGTTGTTTTGCTTTTTACAATATATTGTCCTGTTTATAGTAGTACTTCATTACAAAACAAACGTGCTTTTGGAAATAGAACGGTTTCTTTTCTTTTCTTCTTTTTCTTTTTGTGATAAATAGAGATGGTGAAAATTAAGAAAATGACAATGTTTTTTTGTCCGAGTAAATAAAGTAGATAGAAACACGTTTTAGACATATCCCAATTGACCGAACCAAGTAGAAGTATTGAAACTCACACTATAATGGAAACGAAGACATGTAGCCATGTAGGTGACTCAATTCATGTTAACGTGGGTAGCTTGAATTTTTTAAATGTTTCAGCCAAAATGTAATTGAGGAAGGAGTCATTCTAATATCTCGGCTGTCGTCAATTAAATGCTCTGTTTTTGAACTTTACCTTTTTCCAAGAACAAAACGCCGTCCATGTGACATAAATTGTTATCTTCTATTTTCCTTTGAGTTTTTGGTCGACAAATTATCCTTTATCCGATTCATTTAGTTGATGAGCTTGATACATAAAGTCAATTTCTTAGTAATATAGTAACATAAAATCTCGATCTTGTACGTAGACACAGTGATAAATTTGGATGTGCCAATATAGGAATTTATATAGAAAATGCTATATAAAATTGAAATTGGGTTGACAAAAATAAATAAGAAATTTTGGTTCTTTTTTTATAAATTAGATGGAAGTAGAAATTAACGAGGTTGAAAATATTTAGGTAGTTTGACAAAAAATTCGTAGAGCTTCTCTTTTAGTTCATATACTATTGAATGGAGAGAGTAAAGATTAAAGAATTGAAACGAAAATCAATTTTGATTGGATGAACTCGTGAGTTTGTCACGTTGATATCCACGTGGAAGATGATGGAAAGAATGGTAATGACAAAAAATTCAAATCACAGTACCCTCGGTTGATCAAATCACTCATGCAATAAAGGATTTTGTGACGTAATTCACAGTTTATGGAGTACGTAACTACGTATGGTGTATGCACCATATGCACATGAATATTGTGTATATGAATATACCCGTCCCGTTTTTACTTTTTACTATGTGCAGCCAAATTTTTCGAATAAATTTTCGATTAGAATTAATCATTTAAACTTTTATGATAAAGACTATAAATTCGAACATTAATTTTATTCATATTTTCATAGTATGATAGGTATACTCTTTTTCAATTTCAATCATATTGTCTTATCAAATAGCACGTTGTGGGATAAAATTACAAAACTAAATTGTGTCATATATTCTCTAAACAATATGTTAATTTTTCTAAATCTATTACATAAATAATATAGCAAGTAGTGATAACTTATAATTTTCGCATAACCTTATGTGTTATCGAATTGAAGTAAGTGCATTTTGCAACCAAAAGAAGATCATAGTTATTTACTGCCAAACTCAAGAGAATACCTTAGGATCCGTTTACGGATATGATTTAGTTTAAGTGAAAGTAAATATAGGTGGAATATATAACAAGAGATTAATTAGCTCTAGCCTCTAGAAATGTAATATTCCGTTTCAAAAAATAGAATAGTTTGCACTTACAACAAAATACACAACATGTTTATCTTCGGATCGCTACTAGCTGGCATCTAACCACCCAACCAACATAGAGTTCACAATTAGTCATATGCTATAGTGAGGAGAGTCTGATGGAAGGTTGTGTGAGGTTAAAAACCAAGTTTTTGAATGGCTCAAAGATTATTCATCGTAAACTTAGCCCATCGTTTGTAATTTTCCCCGTTTAACAACATGTAAAAACATGGTGAGGATGATCCGATGGATGAAGACAATAAGGCGATAGGCCGATAAGGTGATCACATCTCTGCTTGGATTTGAGACAGCGGAAATGTCTTTTCCTGGAGTCTTGATCAAAGGAGAGACATCGACTTTTTCATAAGTCATATGCCGTAATGAAGTCGAAGGAAAAATAGAACTACTCGATGTTTGATTTATTAGTTGTGTAGCTGTGATTACTATATCACTCAAGAAACAACCTTAGAATTTGTATATTGATATGATTAAGTACATATATTACAAATGATTATGTTAAAGATAAGTCCTATAAACGTAGGAGGAGGAAAAATAGATATACATGTAAAGATTTATAAGCCATTTAGTATAAAATACTAAAAAGAAAAAGCATTTACTCTGCACGCCAAAGATCGGGAGATAACACATGACGTCGAAGTGCAGAGGGATTCTGTTGTCTCAGACCAACATAGTCCATATTTAATGGCAGATCTGTCTCTTTCTTTGACTGCTGCCTCGTAAACTATTTTATTTTAAGTAGAAAAATATAATAGAATACTAAAAAGTCATTTAGGGTCGTTGTGTTCGGGGGAAAAGTCAGAACGGGAGTGTGTTTATATGTGTTGGTTGCGTCAGCTTTCTCCGTAATTTCATGAACTTCCGAGGGTCACTCACCTCACCCTTAATTACAATTATTTCAGTTTATACATTTAAGAATGAGTTTATATAAGATACATGTAAGAAAATCACTGATAAAAAAACACATAAACAAATCCTAATTTTATAATATAAATCGATAGTGTAGTTGGATATCTGACCATAAAATTTAGATTAACTTTTTTTTTTCTGGTAACAAAATTTATGTATTTATATTAACTTTTGTTCTATATGAAAAGTTGATAGGAATTTAGCTACTTATTATGGATTTCAGGTCAACAATCTATCATATTTTAGGTTTATAAATAAATAATAATAAAGGTTTACAGAAAAAGTTAGTCGGATAATAAATAATATATTAAAAACTACGAGACTAATGAAAAATCAAGATCAGAGTTGATAGTACATTAATATAGTTATTTTTTATGTGTTATAAAATTGTTCCTTTTTTTATTTACCTTAAGATTGTATTACGTGTTTTACCAAAAAAAAAGATTGTATTACGTGGAAAAATGATGGAGCAAACACAAGGCATTGACTATTTAAGGAAAAAAAACACAAGATATCGAGCAATGGAATGTCTCATGCATGCACTGCATATATACATAAGACTACATTCATCAATGAACACGTAAACAACACTGAGATCCTATATTATATATAACAAGTATCTGTAACACAACAGATTGTATACTTCTGCCTGTAAATGTAACACGTGCCAGTACACATGTCAGTAGCTTGTTCGACCTCATGCTCCATAGAGTTTTCTTTGTACCTGGACGAAGAGGACTATAGGTCTATGTAAATTAACGACTCATCCATCCACTACTTTGCTTGCCTCTTCGAGCTCCCATTGTGGCTCTATAGCATTTATATATAGTATTATAACTTTATTATTAATAATTAATTAAGTGTTTGAACGAAATCTTTGTTTCTTTGTAAGTCAAGACGAGGGAACACGTGACATCGAGGAAATTCGCCACGAATCAAGAGGAGAAGCAGCTGATGAATCTAGACTTCCAGTGTCCTGGGAACTTGAGTTTCTCCTGGATCAATCACGACAACAATTCATAAAATATTCAAAAAAAAAAAAAAAAAACATTGTGTTTCTCATTTTCGAATTAACCATCAAATGTTCGTCATATGGTTAGGAATTTTATCAAACATCATAGTCACGTAATTCTAATATAATCTCTTTTATATAATCTACGTGAACGTGGTTGAGTTTATATTCGTAGATCCGAACTCCAAATGATAAGATAAAATTTCGGTTAGTTTTGAATTTCTGCACATCATAATTAAATGATTATCCAACAAATTTATAGGTCGACAAACTTCTAGACATACGTTGTTGAAATAGAATACTTATTTCTTTGTAAAACAATATGTCAGAAAATATGACAACAAAGAATAAAAAATAAAGATACGAAAGATTTTGCGGTTTGGCCCTTGCGAAAAGGTCGGGCTATAGAGCTCTCTCACTGTCTTCTATGAACGAAGAAGAGACACACATTTATATATTTTTAACTGTAAGCTAGGGTTTCACATATATGCACCGGTGATACGTGTACGTTTTAAGGTCATAAGTCATAACATATGAACACCCTTACTATTATATAATTTTATAAAGCGGACATAAACTCATAATAACTTAAATGCTAAATATTACACTTTTAAAAATAGGGAATTAGTTATATATGTGGCGCATGGGATGTGTTCTCGTGGCAGGAAATCAAATGAGAGGTCTCAAACACAAAGCATATTCTCTATTAACCATCTCCCCTGGTCTCACGTCTGTTCCCCATTCCTTCAAACTTATTCTTCATTTTCATAAATACATTTTAGAATCTCTTCTTTCTTAAGGAGTTAAAATATTATTAACTTTTTTATTTCACGTCTTATATATTAATACACTAATTTTACTTCTCTAATCAATAAGTTTTTTTTTTTTTTTTTTTTTTTTTTGTCAACTGCATATATAGATTAGCTTAGTGAAGCCAATTGGGCGGAATGTGGTTTACATAAGTAACACATTGCGGTAGGACACGAACATGTCGTGCCAACTTATCCGCTTGAACATTCTCGCTTCGCTTGATATGAGATAAAGAAAAAAAGAGAATTCTTCCCTATCGGCGGCAATGTCTTCTAGATAAACTGCGAATGCCGGCCATTCTGTTGGAGAAGACACCATCTTCACCAGGTCAGAGCAGTCAGTCAGAAACGCGACATGTTGATTTCCAGCACCGATCATGCATCTCATCGCCCACATCAATGCCTCCATCTCTGCATGCAAGGGTGACAAACTCCTTCGTTGGTTGGCCGCTCCCATTGTTGCCACTGTATCAGAGGAAGTACAGTACCATCCATAACCTGCGAAGTTGTCCGTCTCCTTCCATGATCCATCTACATAGCACCGATGTCCAATAAAAGAGGATTGCAAAGGGTTTAAACGTGGGAGGGATGTGTGATGATGTATTTGGCTATTCGAGACAATAGCCTCTTCCTCCACCTGTGCCTTTTCCCAAGCCTGAGATTCCGAATTAGCCAAACACACTACCTCCGGAGGCTTCTCATCAATATTCTCGAAAATTTTGGCATTTCTACCCTTCCAAATGTACCATAGTATCCAGGGATATGAATCATTATGATCCTGTTTTGCTTGCCTCCAGAATAAGTAATCCATGTTTGTAAGCAAAGATGCCGAGGGAAATTGTGGTCCTGATGGAACCTGGGATAAAGCCCAAACTTGTCGTGCAGGTGGACATTCGAAAAGAACGTGATTTATCGTTTCTTCCCCAGTTCCACACCTAGCACATACTACATCACAGTTAATACCCCGTTTATTGAGATTAACTGATACCGAAATACAACCAGTGAGTGCCTGCCACATAAAGTGTTGAATTTTTGGAGGACATTTGATCTTCCAGACCTGAGCCTGTAGTGGGATACAGCCAGGGCCATAAACCGGAGAAGAAGCCAATGTAGGGTTTGGAAGGCGAACCGTGTGATATCCTGATTTCACCGTATATTTGCCATTCTTTGTAAAATGCCAACCGATGGTGTCCGAAATCAAGTTATGACCTAAGGGTAATGCTGAAATCAGTGCCACATCCGTGGGATCGAAGTTAGCTGACAATTTATCGATATCCCATGATCTTGTCCGATGATCAATTAAGTGGTGAATTTGTAAAGAGGGATCCATGAGGGATCCGTTACTATGGGATGGTCTCGGGGATTGAGCTGGTATCCAGGGATCAGTCCATACTGAAATGGATTCACCTGAACCAACTCTTTTGATAAGTCCTTTTTGAACCAGAGAGCGAGCCGAAACAATACTTCTCCATCCATAAGAGGGAGAGTATGATTTTATTTGTTCCATTGGATTGGAATTCCTATAATACCTTCCTTTAAAGACTTTAGCGAAAAGGGAATCTGGAGCCTCCAAAAGCCGCCAAAGTTGTTTTGCCAGAAGTGCCGTATTAAAATCGTCCACGTTGCGAAAACCAAGACCTCCCAATTGTTTGCTTGAACAAAGCTTGTCCCAAGCTTTCCAATGCATTCCTTTGGAGTCCCCGCTTGTGCTCCACCAAAAATCGGCTACCGCGCTTGTAAGCTTTGAGGTAACTGATTTTGGTAGTCGGAAGCATGACATAACATAGGTTGGGAGTGCCGCTGCAACCGATTTAATCATAACTTTTTTTCCCCCCTTTGACAAAAATTTAGCCGTCCAACCATTAATCCCATACTTTCTGGGAGTCCCAGATAAGATCCCATTCCTCCAATCAATAAGTTGAAATAACAGAAATAAGACTCCAATATTGCTTAAAAGTTTGAAAATGCAGAAAGACATTTTTGTAAATAAAAATTAAATGCTAAAACTTTATTTATTATATACAGTAAGTATCAATTAAGAATGCGTGTATGTTATTGAAAACAAGTATGTCGATATGCATGTAAATCTTTAATGACCATCGAAATCAAATATTATAATTGTTATGGTGATGTTTGTGTGTAGAGTTTAGTCTATATAGTAAAAAAAAGTGAAATCATTTGGCGGATGATATAATATATAAGTTCAAACTTCAAAGATCACATGTTACACAAGAGTGAACGATCATGAATAAAAACAAAACTGAAAAAGTCTTTTTGCGGGAGAATCAATCGAACCAAACAAAACTTTTCAAACGTAAATATGTTTTCTTTTGCAAAGCCAATGACAAAGCGCAGCGTTCTTGAGTAAATTTTAAAAACGGTAAAACGCTTCCTAATATGGATTAATCTCACAAATGAGACCTCATTTTAACATACATAACAAAGCAAAGTATTCAAAGTCAATAATTCGTAAATCAAAAGTATATGTAATATGTTTATATATGTGTGTTTGGTATACCAAATATATATATATATATATATATACACACACGTGACACGTATCCTCGCATAATCTAGAGATAGATTAATGTGTTAGTTTCCGCCGCAATTTATATATTGAGGTAAATAGTCATATTCCAGAGGGATATTACGCACCAATCCCTAGTAACTAGATATACCGTAAAGACTAAAGTGCATACATTTACACCAAAATAAAGAGACTAAAGTAGTACATTAATTTAGAAGCCTCTCGCGTATATATTATTCATCTTTTATTTTCTTAATTGCTAAAATTCATGTCCCACAAGATATTTATTAGATAATTATGTTTAAAATTCATATCAATAAAAGAACACAACTGAACGGGTTGGGTCACATATGATATGGCCCTAATCAAATCGTGCAGAGAGACGGGCGAGAAACAAAACATAAAGAAAGACGTATTGGGGAGGGCATATCCTCAACGACGACATGTCATGTGTATAATGGGCCTTTGGTGGCCCAAAAATGTTTTAATGACGATAAACATGTCCTCATCCATGTCTCAAGATCATACTCCAAACTGCCATGCGACAAGATTTGAATGTCCGAAACCATTTTCAATCAAATATCAATGAATTCAGCTTGATCAAGTTGTGGTAGCTTTTTCTTGACCGTTGTAAATTTTCAACTAACGATAACAAAAAAACTAGCGTCCATTATTGCAAAGTTTTTAAATTATTGGCCATAGCTCTGGGAATTAATCTGGATTAGTATCCACTCGGGGTACTGTTAATACTACAAATTTTAAAGTGATTACTATAAACTTCTGGATTAAATTTGTTTGCTTTTAAGCTAAAAAAAATCAATAGAATACGCCTCAACATATTTTTCTTAGTAGAAAATAACAATATGTACACCTTAGAATCATAGGTGATCCTATATGGATATGCAGTTAGTTTTTGAGCAAACTTTAGAATGAAAAAATCAATCTACAAATGATATGGTAACAACTAACAAGCGATAAAAAATAAAACTTAAACAGCCTAATTTTGATTTAAATAGAAAATTTTTGGTCTCTTAACTCCAAACGAATCTTTGTAATTAAACAGTACAAAAAGAACCAACAACTTACACAATAATATATATTGATGGTCAGAGTGAGAGTTATGGTCTTGATTTTTTGATGGATATGCACGAATAAACAGAAGTGACATATGTTTTTTTAATCAGAATTAGAGTGTTATCTAGCTAATGTGTGTCCATTGATCTGAAATTTAATATATTAACGTAGTACTGGAAGAAATCAAGTTCAAAATATAAGATTTTCTCGTTAACGATGATCTTTTGCCGAAATATTGCATCTAAATCATCTTTTAATGTTTGATTAAAAAATTCATTTTTTAAGAAATTAACAAGTTATTTATGGTTTGTAAGGTTTACAAATTTCTGATCCAAAGAGTAATTCTGTGGAAGATGAATGAGTTTTACTTTTTCCGATAAATTAGGGTAGTGCTAACTAGAAACCTCTGTTTTTTTTTTCATGTTATAATGGAAGACACAATCTTGCACTTATGTAAAAAAATACTCCATAATGACTTTGAAACCTAGAATCTTTTGCATTTTTGAATTTTCGAAATATGAAACATGCTTAAAAGTATTAAGGTAACTTGATAATGGCCTGAGCTTACGTGTTATCTTCTTTAGTTTTTTTTTGTTTCGATTAAAAACAAAAAAAGAGAGAGAAATGGTGGCAGTTTTATTCATGATCCGTGATTGAGTGCAGAGACAATTTATAATAATACTGTTTTGTCGTAAATAATAATGACAAAAAACAAAACTTAAAATAATCATTAAATTCACTATTAAGTCAACTCCCTGGTTTCCCCACCACCGCACGTTCGTCTCTCTGTCCACTCATTGACTCCATCTCCACCTTTTTCTCCTCTATCGTGCGCCTTATCACTTTTACATTCCGTGGTGCTAACTTACTTTCCACCTCATCTCATTAACGTGCGCCTTCCTTTTTATCATTATTACCCTATTATTTTTCCAAATCATTTCAAATATTATTTCTTTTCGCCAACTTGCTAATGTATTTTTTTTTTTTTTTTGGTTGTCCTTATCATAAAGTGTCAATGACATCACACTTTTTCCCTCCGTCAAATACAACTTTTCAATTTTTTGTTGCAAATTCATATTTTTCTAATTTGGAATTGATATTTTTCCCCGGGAAAGTCAACTAGTTTTACATTAGAAGTTAACAAATCTGAAGTATATTATTATTGTCAACTAATTTGAAAATTACAACTAGGTTATTTATAAACAAACAAACAAAAAAACGTTGACAAAAAAGAAAAAAAAACAGTAATTAAACGTCTACCAAATTATCAGTTCACACACCAAAAAAAAACTTAAAATTTTTGTCTTGACATTATACACGTGGCAACTGGATTTATGTTTTAAAAAGTCATCGGTGGGCCCGGCCCAATACAAACAGTTAGAATAAGATGCCAAATAGTCAGAGCTGATATACAAAACGTCACCGTTTAAGACCGAATCCAATTCTGTATATATATAATGTAAAAGATATACGTGTGCTTGTGTTTGAAACAAAACACACATACACACATACACATGTTCTTCGTTGTTGCTTCGTTGGGTTAAAAACTTTTTTTTTTTCTTGCTTTTGGAAAGTCAAAGATACAAAATAAAGCCAAGGTTTGTTCTTTAGTTCGATGCTTTTTCGTTTTTCTTTCCCAGATCTGTATGTGTTAAGATTTCTTCTATGTGTTTGTATACTAATTATGTGTTTTTGATTACTGGAGATTGACGAACTTCTGATTATGATTCTTGACTCTATCTATTTCTTGTTTTCTAAAAAAAAAAAAAAATTATTCTCTGGATTTAAAAATTGATTTAAAGTGTGGAATTGGAAACATTTCTTGATTTTTACGCCTTTGATTAGTGAATAGAAATTTAACAGGACTGTTTCTAGTTTGTTTTCTTGGATCCAAATTCAGACAATAGAGTAATTAGGTTTTGGTCTACGAGAATCTGTCAAAATTCTATGGTTTTGCTTGTAAATAAGCCAAAGAGTGTAGAAACAACATAAACATTTTTTGGGTATGCAAAGTACAAAACATAACATTGAAAGCTGTAAAGCAACTTTAATGATGCTGAAAAAATCTTGTAGTTATCGTAATCTACTGTTAAATAACGGTATTAACGATTAAGTGGTAATTGTTTTCAGCAAAATGGAGAATCTACCTCCGGGTTACCGTCCTAATGTTGGTGTTTGTCTAATCAACTCAGATAATTTGGTAACATTTTCATTTTCCAATTCAGTTCTCTGATTAATTACTGTTTTGCCACGGGTAATAGTATTGACCATAATTATGATTCACAGGTATTTGTAGCTTCGAGATTGAATGTTCCTGGAGCATGGCAGATGCCACAGGTGTGTGTTTCTCACTCACTTTGATACGAATATGCGTGTTTTCCATATGTTTTCATCTGTTTATATCTCTTCTATTGCCCACAAAGTTGATGGTTTTTTTTTTCCTAGTGTAATCGAAATAGTCTTGGTGTTATACTTTTTGTTGTTTAAAGAAAATGTAGATGATCAAGAATTTGATAAAGAATCTTGGAAAGATGTTAGTAGATCGGTGAACTGAATCTCTTTTCTCTGCTTTGTTAGGGAGGCATTGAAGATGGGGAGGATCCAAAATCAGCAGCCATGAGAGAGTTGCAAGAAGAAACTGGTGTTGTTTCAGCTGAAATAGTCTCTGAGGTCGCTACATTTAACTAACACTTGATACAATACATTACTAAACCGAAATGATACAGACGACTTACCAATTTGGGTTCTTCTTTATCTAAAACAGGTCCCAAATTGGTTGACATATGACTTCCCACCTGCAGTAAAAGCAAAGGTTAACCGTCTTTGGGGCGGTGAATGGCATGGTCAAGCGCAAAAATGGTAAGTCTTCGATACCGATTCGCCAAAGTTTTTGCAATCTGAACACAAGAAGAGAATAATAGCTCATTGTTCTTAACATCAATGAATATGAATACCACAGGTTTCTAGTAAGACTGAGAAACGATGAGGACGAAAGAGAGATCAATCTAGCAAACAACGAAGCGGACTCAGAGTTTGCGGAGTGGAAATGGGCAAAACCGGAAGAAGTGATAGAGCAAGCAGTGGATTACAAAAGGCCAACCTACGAAGAAGTCATCAAGACTTTTGGTTCATTCTTGAACGACACAGGAAGAGCTGCTAAATGTAAATCAGCCAAGTGGTAATATAAGAAACCAAAACCAATGTTTGTCTTTTTATTTTTTTGTAAACTGTTGTTTTTCTTTTTTTGGGGGGTTCTTTTTAGTGGAATGCAAAAGCTTTCTCTAGGGGTTTTTTTACTTTTCATTTTTGTAAATTGGTTATTGGTACTAGAAGGTTTTGGTTTTTTAATTTTAACGTGGGGTTATTGTAATAAAGTCTTTGTTTGGATTCAGAAAGAAATGAGTTGTGTATGTGTTTATATCTAAGTGTAAAGAAAACTCTTTAAGGTTTACTATAATTAGCACTATGAATATAAATTGTTAGGGATTAGAGTGCAAAGAAAATTCTAAGGGTTTAAAATAAAAAAGTGGGAGATAAATTAACAAACGAAACATTCTGAGTTACAAAACCATATTCCAAGACACAACAAAGGAGAGAAACTTTAACAAACCAAACTCACTTAGACAAATTCTTTAAGAGCTAAGCTAAGGAGAAAGGAAATGGAGAGGTAAATGATAAATAATGGTTCACCGGATATATATGAATTCACTGGCAAAGCTGCTCAACGGCAGTCACGATCTGAGCCGGTTGAACCACGGTCCACTCCTCAAGTGTACCGGCATAAGGTGTAGGAACGTCTTGAGAAGACAAACACATCACTGGAGCATCTAAATAGTCATGAAAGTTCTCGTTAATGGCAGCTGTAAGACTTGCCCCAATCCCACCGGTTCTCATACATTCCTCCACGATCAAAACCCGGTGTGTTTTCTTTACTGAGTTTCCAATCGTGTGAAGGTCGAATGGTTTCAGCGACCTGATGTCGATAACCTCAGGGTCATACCCTTTGTTGACCAGAGTTTTTGCTGCCTGCATCACATGGTACCTCATCCGCGAGTAAGTGAGGATGGTAATGTGCTCCCCGGGTCTGACCATCTCAGCTTCTTCAAGGTTACAAATGTATTCTTCATCTGGGATTTTCTCCTTGAGATTGTAAAGCAGAACGTGTTCAAACAGAATGACAGGGTTCTCGCTTCTTATCGCGGCTTTCATCAAACCTTTAGCGTTGTAAGGAGTCGAGCAAGCAACCATCTGGATCCCAGGGATGGACTGGAAGTAAGATTCTAACCGCTGTGAATGCTCAGCGCCAAGTTGGCGTCCCACTCCACCAGGCCCACGGATGACAACCGGGATGGTAAACTGACCACCGGATGTGTAGTGAAGCATTCCACAGTTGTTGGAGATTTGGTTGAAGGCGAGGAGGAGGAAACCCATGTTCATACCTTCGATGACGGGTCTTAGACCAGTCATGGCGGCTCCAATGCCCATACCTGTGAATGCATTTTCACAAATAGGAGTGTCGAGAACCCTGAGGTCGCCGAATTTATCAGCAAGACCCTTGGTTACCTTGTAGGAGCCTCCGTAATGGCCTACATCTTCACCCATAACACATACATTTGCATCTCTGTCCATCTCTTCTTCAAGACCTTCCTGAAGAGCCTCAAAAAGCAATAGTTCATGTCTGCATATTGATAAGATAAAATTGGTTAAACTTTGTGTTGTGACTGAGGCATCAACATGACACTGATTGAATATGAGCATGAAAGTTTAAAGGTAGAGAAAGAAATGTGTTATTTGTGACGATGAATACATGAAAGAAAATGCATAGGTGAAATCATTGTGGATTGCTTATGTGAAAATGAAAACAACACAAATCCCTAACGGAAACAGTAAGGATAGAAAAGATAAGAGCACATAATTGATGCATAATTAAATGGAAAGTCGCATTAATATGTTACACAAACCAAACCAATTGCAGAATGATTTCCAAACAAAATGTTCTCTGCGGAAAACTGAAATGTTCTTGGGAGATTAACATGTGTTCATGGGAAGGAACTAAATGGTTTAACTAAAACATCTAGCATCATATCCACAACCAAAGGCATCAATGGGGAGATTACTGGAAGCAAAGACATTCAACACATTCACCTTTTACATTCACTATCAATTATCGATCCGAAAACTAGCGTCCCTAGAGAGCTATATCTCCCTCTTTTCAACAATTATTTTGTCTACTCTAGAACTAGCCAGGATCCTACATCACCACACCCGAATCTAATAGCACATAATCAAAACTTCCTTGTCTTTAACCAACTCTGAATCCCATTAACATGTAACAAAATGATTGACCCAATCTGATAATTCAGAACAAGGCATAGGCAAAGGAAAATAAAGCCATTGAGAGATCTAATCAGAGATTTGTTCCAGCAGTAACTAAATCCTTCAATGAGCATAACATGCTTATGTTCAAGAGCCTAAAAGAGCTAATCTAATTTGCAAAGCAAAAATTTTCAAAACAAACCCAGTGCTTGCAGATGTGTCAGCCTCCTTCGTCTGCAAAAAGAACCAAAAAACCTGAATCATTGCAGATTCAAAGGACGAGAAGGAGAAACCTAAATACAAAATCGGAGACAAAACGCATTACCGCAACAGCAGCATTTGCAATCAATTTCTGAGAGTGACGAACTCTGAGTCCAGAACCAAAGCTCTTGTTACTCGCATCAGATCCAGCCACAATATATCTCTGGCTCCTCACTATATCCAAATCAAACAACGAAACTGCTTAAAAATCTCACAAAATTTCGATCCAGCACCAGAAAAATCAAGCAATTCAAAAATCACCATATGTAAATGCAGATCAATCGTTCGTCACAATTCGAAATCCAAATCCAAAACAAGAACAAAGCAAACCTGGAAGATTTGTGCGAGAAGGAGCAACTAGTTTCTTGGAATCGACGGAATTAAACGTCGATAAGGCTGTTGCAGCTCCAGCTCCATGGATTATCGAAGACATTTTTTAGCACAGAGCTCGGAGACAATTTTTGAAGAATTTTAGACAGATATATACAAGTGTGTATATAAACAGAAATGGAGATACAGTGACAAGCGGAGAAATCGAAGAATTAAGAAAGGAGGGTTGTGAAATCGAATTTTAATTAAATTATTTTGCGAATTATGTGTATTGTGCAATCAAATCCACATGTTTGCATTGTTTTCATCGCCATGTGGTACTTCTGATCTCCTGTGGCTTCTCTGTTTTATAACAGCCAATGCAAATATAACACGTATTAATTTACAACGAGATTGACACGTGTGGGTAACTGATTTGAGGAGTGTTTAGTATACAATGAACAAGCTTGTAGAGTAACACTGGGTTCGCTTAACCACCCGGACCAACCTAACTACATTAATTGAGATTTCATTGATTTGGGAAATAATGGGCCTGAAATATATCAGCCCAATAATAATAAGGTTTATTTAGGTGCTTATGAATTATGATCATTAGTCACAAGCTCGTTGCAAATCAATTTCTTGGTTTCATTTCCAATGTGACTAGTGACTACTGTATCTGTAAGATGTCAAAAAAAAAAGAAAAGATATGTATGTCTTGTTTTCGAACAGTGAGATTTAGATTTACATGAAAATCGTGGGTTTTTATTTTGCTTAGTATTTTGGTTATTTGTTTTATTATCTTATGATTCTTCGACCTTGAAATCGGTCCTCCATCTTTGCTTCACCTCATTGTTGAGAAAACTATTTGTGCATGCATTCAAAAGGAGAAAAATAGACCTATATTTTCCCATATGTTTATTTTGAAAATTATACTTCGAAAGACTAAAAAAGTAGCAGTTTGGTTTGCATTGACTGTAAAATCAACTGTTATGACAAATATTTGTTTATTTACGTGTTTATTTACAGCATATGTGTGTGTTTGTGAATTTACACACAAAAAATAAACTTCTTAAGCAAAATTTAAACGTAAACAGACTTCAACAATCGCTAAAAAGAACTTTAACTATAAAGCATGATACTGATTACTGAGATCTACTCCCTCTGTTTGTATTTAAGTGACGTTTTAGTGAAATCTTTTTGTTTGTGATTAAATGTCGTTTTGCATTTTTTAGTTTGTGTTGGAGTAATTATACCCAAATTACCCTTATCAAACAACTCTTTTTTTTTTGTCGTCTGATCTCCGATTCACTTGCTCCTCTCCGTCTCTTGAATCCTGCATCTCCGGCGGTTTCGGCGTTGATTTAATCAGAGATTCATCGAGTCCATCACCAATCGCTTGATTCGGATTCGTAGCTCCGTTGTTGTTTCCATGCTAGGTGTAATCCGATGAGATTTCGTGATCTCGGTTTACAGCTACGGCGGCAGAGGTGGAGGAGGAAGCGTTTTCGTGGCGACGGCGGTGGCAGTATTTGGAGATGAGAGTGTAATAGCTGACGAGGATGAAGGCACTAGCTGTGAGGAGAGGAGAGAAATCAGAGGAAGAAGAATCATCTTCGTCGTCGAGGTAGAAGGAAGGAGGAGGAGGGAAGATGACGTAGCACCATTGAGGGCAATAGACACTGCATACTCCTTGAGAACAGTCTCTGTATGAATCGTATGTACCCCATGGATTAGGGTTTCCTGTTGAACCCATTGATGGTAGTTTATGTTGCAGAGGAGAGAGAGAAAGTGAGAAAGAAGAAGAAGAAGATAAGGGTAAACTTGTAATTTTCCATCTTTCCTTAATTTAACAGATTATAGTTAAAACGTCATTTAAATGCATACGGAGGGAATATTATTCAAGAATCAGCAAAAAACTCATATTTTACAATACCAGTGATTCTGATTCTAACAGGTTAACAATGAAACATGATTGATGGCATGCCCAAAGATTTGCAAGATATACATTTCAAAGATAATTAAATGATCTATCCGGTTGCAATATTAATATAATAGGTGGTTTAAGAACGTCCACGCAACAGCCACGATTATAGAGATACGTTATAAACGTTATAATAATTGTTGTAAATAAAAATAAAACAACCCTTTTAAACTTTTGGGTCCACAACACAATAATCTACTGTCATTAAGATAATCGCATTAAAACTAAACATTATTAACAAAATAATCAAGGTATTAAATTATTAATATACGAATCCTCTGCATTTTTTATTATTATTTTTTGTTAAAATTTAAATCGAATCCTCTGCATTTGAAGGGTCATCAATGCCGATCTTTGATTTTTGAAAGGATCAGATAGAGAGAGAGAGATATGGAATTGCTCTATCTCCTCTGTTCAATCATCTACACTTCAATCACTTCCTTCTTCCTCTGTCTTCTCCTCCCATTTCGCTTCCTTCTCCACCGTCTCTTCCCCTCACGCGCCGCCTTCGATTCCAACGTCTCCTTTTACGAAGGCACCGTCTGGCATGATCGTCTCCGCCCTGTCCGCCACTCGTTTCGATACTCCGTTCGTTACGCACTCTACGACCTCGACAAAGCTATTTCCACGCCGCCGGATCATCTCTCCGCTGATGAAGCTCGCCGTGTTTCTCGTACCACCGGACCAATGTAGAATCGAATCTTTATTATTTCAAGAAAGTATAAATTGTGATAGAAGAAGTGATTTTGATGAATCTCTGATTTGTGTGCAGTTTTCTATTGACAATACCACCAAGCGTTGGATATGAACAAAATCCATTGAGTTTGTATTATTGCTACGACTTGGATGGATCGAGTAAGCGCTTAAGTAAATGCATTGCTCAGGTAATTTAAATGTATAGTGTTTTGGCTCCTCTGTTTCTTGATTTGTCTATTTGTGACTTCATTGCTTCTAAGAGTTTTTTCTGTAGCTGACATATCATGTTTGTGTTGATATTTGTTCTGAACCATACTTATGTTCTATACCGATGATTGGATGATTATAGTCACTATTTCAGAGATTTTGAATAAGTGTGCTGTAGATTCAGATAAATGGATGAGAAGAAGAGAATTGTGTTATCTTTTTTAGTTGAGACCTTTTGTGGCGCGGTTTTTGTTATTGGCTTTATGATATTAGTGTCTCTGTTAATATGATTAGAGGATTTTGTAGGTTACAAATACGCCGTGGGGAGAACGAGTGACATTTGTTTTCGATCCTGAATCTGACTTGGTTGCTAAATCATTACAAGTCAGTCCTTTCATGGTATGTTCTCTTGTATTGATATTGTCTTTGCTTGATCTTTTATTAGTTTGTGTGATTGATCAGAGGTTCATGAATAAAGTTACTTAATCTTTTAGGATATGCTTGGGAATTGGAAAATCAGAGCTAATGAGCCTGGTGATGAGTTATCTGTCTCCATTGAATCGCAGCATCCTCATCTTGGTAACTATTTCTCTGCAACATTAAAGGCGAAAAGAATACCTCCAACACGGGTGTCTGATCCTGCAGTTTTCTTCTGGTTAATGCCTCATAAGGTTGCGATATGGATCTATTGGCATGTAAGTGACATATACACTCAAATTAGTTAGTACATATACTTAAAACGTTGAGCAACTTGAAGACTCGTAAACGCGTACCAATTTTTTCGTTTTTAGGCACTTAAGCTCTGGTGGAAGAATGTACCTTTCATCCAGCACCCAAGATACTCAAACCCATCATACAGAGAGGAATCAGCAAAACGTGATCAAGAACTTCATTGCCGCAAGTTAGATGGGACAGATTCCACTAAAACCATCAAATGTGATGGGTTTAAACCAAATGGTTGTAGTAGTAGTAGTAGTTTTGGAGGATGTCGCTTTGCGTGGCGAGATGCTAATTGGCCTTGGTCATGAATACATACACTCTTAAGGTAATAAACACATAATCTTTCTTTGTGAAGAGAGCTGTATTCATATCTGAGCCTCCTAAATGTTGAATTGTGTTTCTACTGGGTTTTGTCTTAATAAGAGTGTTTTCGAATGTAATTACGATTGTCGTTATATGCAGAATGGTGCTGATGTGTGAGCGGCTTGGGTTTTACGTGATTCTGGAGGTTTCTATGTTGGAGCTGCTAAGAGTCGCGGTACTGGTTGTTCTTACAAAGCCTTTTAATAACATGGTTGGTCTCGTGGATATCGTCAAGTCATTTTTGAAGGCGATAATGCTATGGTTTCCAAACTTGTCAATGGAGCTTCAAAGAATTTTGGTGTGCATAATTTGTTAAGGAAATTGGTGTTTGGCAAAAGAAATTTGCAGATGCTTCTTTCACCTGGACATCCCGGTTATGCAACAAACCTGCTGATTCTTTGGCAAGAGATGCTTTCCCTCCTGATGGTTCTTTTGTTTTGTATGATTTAGTTCCCAATTGTATAATACATGGCCTCCATGAGGATCACATTTTAGCTAGCTAATAAAATGTTCAGACGTTAAAAAAAAAAAAAAAAAAGAGTGTTTTCGAAATATTGGAACCTTATTGTTTGATAATCTACATTAAACTTAGTGCTTGTAGTC
Organism: Erysimum cheiranthoides; assembly: GCA_011420285.2. NCBI lineage: Eukaryota > Viridiplantae > Streptophyta > Magnoliopsida > Brassicales > Brassicaceae > Erysimum > Erysimum cheiranthoides. The sequence goes on along the minus strand of CM022176.2, from coordinate 13,615,191 downwards.
TGAAAAAACTCACAAATTGTCAGTGTTCTCATCAGCTTCTGTCTCGTTATAACCATGAGACAAGAGTTAAACAAGAACACTACATTATATACTCTTCCAAATTTACAAGAGTTTTTTTGTTTTGTTGTCTCGAGTATGTTGCCTTTATTCATGAGATTGGAGACAAAACGCAATGACGTGACATTATAACGACGTTGGTGGAATGGATGTACTTTTTAATGCTTCTTGAGACCTATAAAAGTGGTTTTGTGTTGATGTGGGAGGGGCTATGATATAATTTAAGGAAATTAAGATTGGTGAAATTTTTTTTTTTTTTTTTTGAACACCGATTGGTGAACTCTTATAGCAAGTTATTTGGTGAGAAAAGGACTGCTACGTTTCAAATTTCTTCAACCCCTGTTGTAGCATCAAAGCAAAGGCATCCATTTTTGTCTTCTCCATGCTATTCCAATCTCAACTCCATTACTGCCGTCTCTGGACTCTGAGAATGCAATAGAACCACCTGTTTCTATGTGTGCAATCTCCAATTTGCAGGGCTTTCCTAACCCAAAAAATCCATATCATACATTCCCAATCTCGGAGATCCTGCGGGACATGGCCCATTTACGTACTCCTTGTCCCCAAGTTGGTGCTGTTTTCAATAGGTCGCTTGATAACGTATCTGTGATTCTCGCTGCAATTGCATCTGAAGCAGCCAAAACGCCTTTTACTCCTAGCAAATCTTGTTTCTTGACCGATACGATACAAGGAGCCATGCAGTTCCCAAAGTATGTGGGTGGTATTGGTTCCTGCAATCTACATTAATCATCAAGTGAAAGACTTCGTCACTGTCTCCCTCTTTAGCCTCTGTTTCACTGTCTTCAACAAGTGTCTTGATCAAGCTTACCCAAGTGAAAGCTAGATTCACCACGAAGGTAGAAACAGGAGACTGATTCTCAGACTGCTCTGTAACCCAACTCTGGAGTCTGACCATGTTCTCAGGTGCGGCATGTGATCCATGGTTACCAGAGTTTTTGACTCCAGAACCTCTCCAAATGTCATGTGGTTGAGGAAACATTCGGTTGAATTATGGTAAGAGAAGAAGAAGAGATGTGAATGGTCTCAAGGTCGAAGATGAGCCATGGATCAAAAACTATTGAAGGCGGTCCTAAGTTTAAAGAAGATGTTTGGTCTCGACCTGGTGGAGGCGGTGGACTCAGTCGTGTTTTGCTATGCCTCCCGAAGCTTATAGAGCTGCAAAGGGCCCAGCTTCTGATCAGAAACCCGGTCCCGTTCCCTTCTTTGCCGCTGGAGTCAGCTCGGTTGTAACTGTAGATCTACTTGAATTGTGGTTCACTTGTGTCAGTGCTCTCCATCATAAAAAGATTATCTTAGTTGTCCACACTTTTGATTCTGGAAGTTTAAAGTTTGCTTGCTACTGTTCTGGTCATAGCAAATCAACAAACAATGCAGTTTGTATGTATGCATTTTGTTTGCTTTTATTCTGATCTGGTTGATAGAAGTTGTTTAGTGAAACCAAAGAAGATTGAAGTCTGCGTTGAAATTCTCATTGTTTGTAATACTTGTTGTAACAGATTTCTTAAGTTACTCTATATGTTTCTCGCTTAAGCTTAGTTTATATTCTTTTTTCAATGTTACCAAATCCAAAAGATTGATCCTTTTTTACTTGTTTCCTTTCTTCTTGCAGAACTCAGTAATGCTTCTTTTGCCGGTGAGTTAATAATATTGATGGGTATTTCTTGAACTGCATCAGATTGAGAGAGTCTTTGAAGTTTTAGCCATCGAGTCTTTGTATCAAACATCATGCTTTGAATGTTGTAGATTGTTGTTACGATAAGAGAGAGAGTGAAGAAGAAATGTTCTTTATTTCTTGATAAGAATGAATCTGTACATTTGGTAAAGTTATATACAAATGGTTAACTAAGATAACCAGCTAATTAACCTAAACCAAGCCTAAACCAATATTTACAATCTAATAGTCTCCCTCAAGATGAGGCATAAATATTGTGGAGACTCATCTTGGACTGGAGATGAGCAAATTGGTAAGGGAACAAAGGCTTGGTAAGGATATCTGCAACTTGATCCTCTGTTTTGACATGAAGAAGTTTCAGCTCACCATTATCAAGCTTCTCACGAACCGTATGGCAATCAATGGCAATGTGCTTTGTACGTTCATGAAAAACAGGATTTGTGGCAATATAAACAGCTGCAGTACTGTCAGAGAACAATACCGGAATAGAGGATGAAGTAATCTGCATATCAGTGAGGAGAATACTGAGCCATGCCATCTCACAAGAGGCGAGAGCCAATGCTCTATATTCAGCTTCTGCAGAAGACCGAGAAACTGTAGGCTGCTTCTTGGAACGCCAAGAAATGAGAGAAGATCCCACAAACATTGTGAAACCAGTAGTAGAGCGCCTACTGTCCAAACAGGAACCCCAATCTGCATCAGCAAAACCCTTTAGAGTAAGATCTGCATCTGCAGAATAAAAGAGACCCTGGCCAACGGTTCCTTTGATGTATTGGAGAACTCTGTAGACTGCAGTGAGATGAGAAGTACGAGGGGCTGAGGAGTATTGACAGAGCTTATTCACTGCAAAAGTAATGTCTGGACGCGTTATAGTCAAATACATCAGCTTCCCAACCAAACGCCTGTACATCTCTTTATCTTCCACTAAGTCACCATCAGTCTTAGAGATCTTCAAATTTGGAACCATGGGAACAGATGATGGCTTGCAAGCTAACATCCCAACAGAAGAGAGAAGATCCAGAGCATACTTACGTTGGCATAAAGAGATACCAGCCTCGGTTCTTGCAATTTCCAAACCCAAGAAATACTTAAGAGAGCCAAGTTCTCTCAGTTTAAAACTCTGCTTGAAAACTTCTGTGAGCTGTGTGGCAACCTCCTCAGTAGTACTAGCAATCACAATATCATCCACATAGACAAGGACAACAATAAAATCATTACCATTGCTTTTGATGAACAATGTATGATCTCCATGCCCTTTGATGAAACCCAGCTGCAGTAAACAAGTAGAGAACTTTAAGTACCATTGCTGCGATGCTTATTTGAGGCCATAGATAGATTTCTTGAGGCGACAAACAGCATTCTTAGGGAAATGGTCCCCCTTACTGGCTGCATATCCTTCTGGAAGTTTCATATAGACCTCTTCCTCCAAATCTCCATTCAAGAAGGCATTTGAAACATCTAGTTGTGAAAGAAACCATTTCTTAGAAGCAGAGACTTTCAGAAGCAGCTTCACAGTAGCCATCTTGGCGACTGGTGAAAAATTTTCATTGTAGTCTAAGCCTTCCTTTTGAGTATATCCTTTGGCAACCAAACGAGCTTTATACCTTTCTAAACTCCCATCTGCATGAAGCTTCACCGTAAAGACCCATTTACACCCTACTGCTTTCTTTCCTGGTGGCAAACTAGTGATTTCCCACGTGTTAGTGCCTTCCATTGCACCGATCTCCTTATCAATAGCATCACACCATTCCTTGAAATTCTTTGCCTCAGTATATGATTGAGGGATTGGAATTTTGGTCAATTGGTTGATATATGCCAAATGAGATGGAGAGAGATGAGAATATGAAAGAGAAGATGAAATAGGATGTGTAGTATCACTGTCAAGAGAATAACAATGATAATCTTTCAGGTGAGCTGGAGTCTTCTTAGCTCTAGGAATAGAAACATCGGATGAAGGAGATATTTGTGGAAGAGAATTTTGTAATGGTGGAGAAATTTGTGTTGGGGAAGAAATTTGTGATGGTGGAGATGAGAGAATGGTACCTGATGGCAAAGAATTCATTAGTGTGAACATGTCTGCAGAGAGATCAGACTGCTGTTTCTGAGCTAGAGGAAACACATCTTCACAGAACTCAACATTTCTGGAGATGTAAACCTTATGACTCTCTAAATCCATGATCTTGTAACCCTTATAGCCAGCAGGATATCCCAAGAAAACACATGCTCTTGATCTAGGCTCAAACTTGTGTCTTTGCTTGGGAGAAGTTGAGCCATAGCAAAGACAACCGAAGGTCCTTATCTGGTCATAAACAGGTGGTTTACCTGTAAGCATCTCAAAAGGGGTCTTGTTAGAGAGCAACTGAGATGGAGTACGGTTGATTAGGAAAACAGCTGTCAATACACAATCTCCCCAATAACTCAAAGGAATCTGTGACTGAAACAATAAGGCTCTGGCGACATTGAGAATGTGTTGGTGCTTCCTTTCAACAACCGAGTTTTGTTCAGGTGTCTCAGGACAAGAGTGGTAAGAGGTGATTCCTTTTTCTGCATAAAAGTCTGTAAACTTCAGTTCTTTTGCATTATCTGATCTGATAGCTTTAACTCTGACATTATACTGATTTTCAACTTGATTAATGAATGCAGGAAACACTGTTAATACTTCACATTTGGTTTTGAGAAGATAAATCCAGGTTGCTCGAGTATGATCATCAACAATAGTTAAGAAATACTTGTATCCATCAACTGTTTCCACTGAAAAAGGTCCCCAAATGTCTATATGCAACAACTCAAAGGAAGAATTACATATGTTGGGAGAAGAAGGAAAAGACAACTTCTTTTGCTTAGCCAAATGACATATATGACAATAAGCTGAGCTCTTATTCTTATGTCTTGTAGTTCCCAAAGCTTCTGAAATAGCATCCAGTCTTGAAAAAGATGGATGACCAAGTCTCTTGTGCCAAACACTAACATCCACTACAGCATTCACTGAAACTGAATGAGAATCAAGATCCAGCACATAGAGATTTCCAACTCTTCTACCGTGTCCAATCGTCGATCCCTTGGTAAGATCCTGTATTTCACAACAAGAAGGATCAAAGATCACTCTGGAACCTAGAGAAGTTGTCAACGAACTGATGCTGATAAGGTTCAATCTAAACTCAGGTATATACAGGACATTTTGAAGTTGTATGTCCGGTGTAAGCTGAATTGTTCCAATGCCACTGATCCGAACAGTAGGGCCAGCAGGAAGATTAACTGAACTCTCAACTGAAGTATCCAAAGATACAAACTGATTTCTATCATAAGAAACATGATGAGTAGCACCAGAGTCTATCACCCATGTTTCATTGGATAGTGTGTGTTTGGAAACAGCCAATATTCCAACAAAACAATAGGTTGAGCTAGAGAAAGAGATACCAGAGTGATTAAAACCAGACTGAGAGGAGCTAGCTTCAGTAGTAGGATTAGCAGGGGAGTTCTGCAACTTGTTACTGAACAAAGCAATGAAGTTCTGGAGTTGATCTTTAGAGAGGTTTCCAATCAGATTGTCAAAATTGATATTGGAAGGAACTGACTGTGGTATAACCTGTGAAACATCCTGTGAAGCCACTTGAGCGATGATTGGAGGCTTCTGTGTTTTATCAGGTATTTTCCCTTTGTAACCTGGTGGAAAGCCATGCTTCTTGTAACAACGTTCTGCAATATGTCCAACCTTATTGCAGAAAGAACAGATTGGGCGCCCTTTGTTTGGCCCATTCTGCACATAGCAAACTGTCTGTGGGTTTGCAGAGATATCACCACTTGGTGAAGACATTTCAGAGAATTGGAAAGCAGCAGGTTGTGCAACAGTGGTAGAGAAACCTTTCTGACTATCATCTTGGTCCAGAATGTTGTAGACTTCGACCAAAGAGGGAAGAGCCTTCTTAGCAATGATCTGCCTTCGAACAATTGCATAGGATTCATTCAGTCCTGCCAAGAATTTGACAATCTTAGCTCTCTCTGCCTTTTGCTGCAGCTTGACTGCTTTGCCACAAGTGCAAGGTTCATCAAGTTCCTCTGCACTTTCCAAATTATCCCAGAGTATTTTCAGCTGTGTGAAGTACTCTGACAGAGTCATGGTACCTTGACGCAGATCCTGGAGCTCTTGAGTCAAGTTGTATGTGCGTGGGAGGTTGGTCATATGATATCTACCATGGATATCCTTCCATATAGCACTAGCATCAGGAATACGCAAGATACTCCTATAAATCTGAGGAGAAACGGTATTCAACAGCCACGATTTCACCATGCTATTTCCTCTTGACCAAAGACGGAAGTTCTTATCTGATTCAAGGGGTCTCGGTAGAGATCCATCTATAAACCCTATTTTGTTCTTCGCATCTAAAGCAGTAAGCATAGCAACGTTCCATTCATCATAGTTTGTTCCATCTAAGCGATTAGAGACGAGGATCAAACCTGGATGGTCAGCGTTTTGCATAAAGTACGGAGACTGTGACGGATCTATCAAATCTGGTGTCGTACCACCTCGCGGAGCTCCAAGTGTTGGAAGAGTGGCAGCGGGAGGAAGGATCGGAGGTAAAGCCGGAGGTGAGTCATCAGAATCAGCAGATCTTGTCGTTTTCCGTGTGCTTGAGCTCGCCGAAGTCTTCGAACGAGCTGATTTTCGAGTAACTCTTGCAACTGTCACCATCGAAACCTCAAATGAACGATGGAGAAGAAGGATTGAGCTCGAAATAGAAGAGAATCGATCGAAATCAAAGTAAATCTGAGCTTGAAAGCTCTGATACCATGTTACGATAAGAGAGAGAGTGAAGAAGAAATGTTCTTTATTTCTTGATAAGAATGAATCTGTACATTTGGTAAAGTTATATACAAATGGTTAACTAAGATAACCAGCTAATTAACCTAAACCAAGCCTAAACCAATATTTACAATCTAATAATTGTGCAAAGCAATAGTTCATGTTTGCATATTGATAAGATAAAATTGGTCAAACTTTGTGTTGTGACAGAGGCATCAACATGACATTGACTGAATATGAGCATGGAAGTTTGGCGGTAGAGAAAGAAATGTGTTATTTGTGATGATGAATACATGAAAGGAAAATGCATAGGTTAAATCATTTTCGATTGCTTATGTGATGAAAATGAAAACAACACAAATCCCTAACGGAAACAATAAGGATAGATAAGAGAAGAGCACATAATTGATGCAAGTCACATTAATATGTTACACAAGCCAAACCAATTGCAGAATGATGTCCAGTAAAACTCGTCTATCCTAGTCTTACGATTCATAGTTTTATTGGTCCGTAACTAAAGAAGAAACAGTACAGTAGAAGATTTACTACAAAAACGACGTGGTTAATTAAGACTTAGAGAGATTTAGAAATAAAGATAGCCAAACTTGTAATGAAATCAAAGTCACAAGACCCTCAAGTTATACAGAGTTTGATCTCGAAATAACCAAATTCGCCTACAAAATCAATTGACCGGACAGGTTTGTTAATTAAGACTTAAGAGAGTCCCATTCACCAAAAAAAAACATAGGGTCTCATATCTTTTGTTAATTATTCTCCTCTCATTCTCTGTTCAAAGCCTTCTTTTCCTCTGAAACATAACAAAAACAAGCGAGTGAGATGCATCATAATTGGTGATTACTCAGTCCCATGTAAAAGAATCAGCAAACTCTAGTAAAATCTTGTAATGATTACTTACCAAAAGAAAAGATAGATTTAGCTGGAGAAATGGTCATAGAACGTAGCTATGACCAAGGCTGCAACGCAGGTGACCCCGATCCCAATCGCCAAGTTGGAAGGGGCAAAACCGGTGTATCCGAGGAGCACCACAACCCCAAATACACCCGCAGCCAGACTCAGAAGCTGGAAGACCACCTTGAGACACTTCTTCCTGAAAGCGACCGAGCCTGAGCAGAGGATGACGTAGATAAGGACTGTCGGGATGAAGACCTCGGAGAACTTCAATTGCACCGCTGAGACGATAGCGCGCAGCTTCGTAGAAACACCTGCATCTTGACTCAACATCTTTGCCGGGACAAATATTATAAGCGGGCCCAGCAGCCACTGGATGCTCGTGTGGGAAGCCTTGACAAAGTTTTTCCAGAGATCAGGCTCAGCGGCGGCGGCGGCGGCAGGAGTCTTTCATTGGCACCAAAACAGGAAGAAAAGACTCTGAGAAAAGAGAAAAAAACAATTTACACATGTCAAACGATATAAGGAAGAAGTAATTGGTGTTACACATGTCAAATCCCCCTTCAATTCCATATACCATAATACTATAAACGCATTTTAATTAATCAAATCCCTTGAAAAGGGAATAATGTTATTAAGACCATCAAAATCAATCAAGGGAATATTAATGTATTAAGACCATCACTTCCATATATACTTATATATACTATACAATATATGTCATTCTATACTGTAAACCCTTTTCATTCAATAACATAAACAGATCTGTAGTGAAATAAAAGGGAATAATGTATTAAGAGACCATCAAACTATACAATATATGTCATTCTATACTGTAAACCCTTTTCATTCAATAACATAAACGGATCTGTAGTAAAATAAAAGGGAATAATGTATTAATTAGAGACCATCAAAATCAATCAAGGGAATAATGTATCAAGAGACCATCAATTCCATATATACTTATATATATACTATACAATACAATATATGTCATTCTATACTGTAAACCCTTTTCATTCAATAACATAAACGGATCTGTAGTAAAATAAAAGGGAATAATGTATTAATTAGAGACCATTAAAATCAATCAAGGGAATAATGTATCAAGAGACCATCAATTCCATATATACTTATATATATACTATACAATATATGTCATTCTATACTGTAAACCCTTTTCATTTTAATAACATAACCAGATCTGTAGGAAAAGCAGAAAACTGACCTGGAAAATAAGTTTCCTCGGGGGACATTATCCACCGGCGGCGTCAGAAGAGAAGAAGCATCCTCAGGGTCACGGGCGCCGTTTGCTGATGAGAATAGCCTAAAAAAACATCAATCAAATGTTAATTAAAAAACATTTAAGACCAGCAATCAGCCAATCACATTTAAGACCATCAATTCCATATAGACTTATATATATATACAATATAATCTATTTTCCTTACACTATAAGTATAATATAACATGGATAACAGAACCATAAAAGCAGAAAACTGACCTGGAAAATAGGTTTCGTCGTGGGACATTATCCACCGCCACCGGCAGCAAAGGAGAAGCATCTTCTTCGGGGTCACCGGCGGCGTTTGCTGCACAACAGGCGAGTAGCCTGAGAAACATGCCGGAAAGACGTCCGTTGCCTTCTCCGTCGTCCACTCCATGAGTACGGCCTCCGTTGCCGTTGTCTTCACGAGTGGTACGGTCTCCGCCTTCACGAGTGGTACGGTCTCCGCCTTCACCACGAACCAAGACCCATGACATCACGGCGGACATCACGGCGAAGAAGGCGTTTTGACGAGGAAGGTCTCCGGCGGCGTTTTGACGAGGAAGGTCTCCGGCGGCGTTTTGACGAGGAAGGTCACCGGCGGCGTTTCCACGAGGAAGCTGATGATCATCTCCACGAAGCTGATGATCATCTCCACGAAGCTGATGATCATCTCCACGAAGCTGATGATCATCTTCATCTCCGTCGCCTACAACAAGATTAATCTCCGGAACCATTTTCTCTTTTTTTCTCTGCGTTTTGCTTTACTCCTCGAGGTGTGTGTCTGAGAGAGAAAGAGAGAGTGTGGCGTTTGTTTTTGTAGGGTTTAGGACAAAATTGATTTTCTTTTCCTTTTTACTATTTTTTTTTTGTCAAATTGTTTAATTTTTTTCTTTTTTGGTAAAAGTTGAAATATTTGGGTTACGCTGCAAGATGTATCCTTGATATTTTGTTTTGTCAAATACGTATTAGTACTATTTTGTTTCGTCAAATACGTATTGTCTAATACAGTAAATTTTAGTGATTTTGATAACAATAAATAAAGCACCATCAAGTCCGTCCAAAAACTATAAAGCATCAAACGATAATATACTATGGAGTATCTTTTTGTTACATTCATTAATGCTGATCGGAGTATGGTTTGATATTTTTTCCCTTTTTTCTTAGACAAAGGAAAATGCCAAGGATCCATTAATTAGAGGAGTTTAAGTTATGGTTTTGTATAAGGGGACTGAGCCATGAAAAATTGTAATTATGGTTTCACTTTATTCTCCCTAGATCGTATCGTATTATAGTATTGATTATATAATTAGGTTCCAATTGTTTAATTGCTAACTGCGTGAGATAATTGTTTTTAAGTTATAAGAAAAACAGGTGGACAGGACAAAAATAGTAACGAACGACCTTCACATATACAAAGTCTTGTTTAATGTACGTTCAGCAATTTCACGTGAGGTACACTTACTTACTTAAGCCATCTCCTCTATAAATGTTTGGATGATGGAAGCATAATCATGCATATCAATTTTATATGTATAAATGCTCATCGATTGGTGAAACGTTGATCGATATACGATACTGTTGCATCGGATCAATAAGTATTAGTACAAAGTTTGCTTTTGTATGCTCTATGCCCATTAGTAATTTAATTTACTACCATCTGCTAAACCTGCATTTTCCATTTCACCACAAACTTTCCTACTAGTATATTAAAAAGTGGAGTAACTTTTATGAAAAGAAAACAAACAATTCCTTTACAAAATATATATTAATAGGGTTGGTTCAAATATTCCTCGGGAAGGCACGCTTGAGATCCGCTTATTTACAGTTTTGCCATCTTACATACCTCGTTCTTGTCTTTTCTTTTGTTCTCTTTTTTCAATTCCTTTTGCTTTTCAACGCTTGTTTATTAATTATTTTTTCATTTGTCTTTTTTTTTGGTAAATTTTTTTTTTTTTTTTTTTTTCATTTGTAGAATCAGCTAGCAAGCACTATATATAATATATCGACGTTGTTGTGGCAAACGTGTCGATACGATGTGTTTGATTACTGTTCACTGAGTTTAATTTTTGACCAATAAAAAAATTGACTTACAACAAAGTGAAACACATTTTTTTGTTTCTAGTACTAATTTGGGTATACATGATTCATAGACCGAGTGCAGATGATGAGGGGATACTTAGTTAGGCGATTAATTAAAATGGCAACCGCATAAGACGTGATACAAATTGACGTGGGAAACAAATAACGTGGAAAGTTTTATTTGGTCAAATACTTAATAGTTTAGACTATATTATATATTAAATCAGGCAAACTGATATATTTATAGTTTCTTTTTTTTGGATTTCGTTATGTTTTGAAACTAGATGTATCTATAATGTTTTATTTTATGGATCTTATTTATCGTTTACATAAATTGACAGTAGAAATATACTCCTAACAAAATGATGACACCATTCATGACCGTTGCTACATATATATAAGAAACGTTAACTTTTGACGGAAAGACATATCTGTCATCATCTCTTTTTTTTTTTTTTTTTTTTTTCGTGTGTACATGGTTTTAAAGATTTGCTTTATTGATTTAATATAAAACCAATATAGTAACAATTAATGTACCGCTTTGTAAATAAAACTGCATACATAAACATGATGAAATACACAGATGAAGCTGCTGAAAAATAATAGTAATAATTAATAACAAAACAGATGAAACATTTTCTTGAGTAATTTTTAATTGAAAGCTGTCAGTGTTAAATCACACTGGACTCATTTCTATTAGTAATTAAACTTTTAAGAAAATAAATCTTGACAAGTTAAAACACTAGCTGTTGTTCTCTGGGGCAAAACGATAAAATAACATTGATTTGAAATCTCCTCTCCAGCCATCCAGGCATCTGACATTCTAAACCCTAAACCCTAGGGTTGGGGACCTACACACTCAGACTAATTACATAAATGCCATTTTCATAGTATACTAATAAATACCATCGTGTATTAGATGCTCCGCATACAACGACCACCGATCGTACCTTTGCAAATCATATACTAGCGCATCTCCATAAATGATTATATACTATTATTACCAGTATACATCTATCTTAATTTTAAAGTCGTACTATATACACGTGGATAAAAACAATGCCACTATCTTTTCGTGATAGTTGCTCCTTCAATAAATCCAATTTATTAATAAATCGTAACGCGACATCACTAGCTTTGGAGTCCATTTTAGAGATTAAAAAGTTGTAACGAAGCAGTGAACTTTGACGTGAATACACGTGTGCTTATTTAATTTGAAATCGAAACAGCTTATTTGCTTTGAAATCTCGTCTCGATGCATCTGACGTTCTAACTTTAAAGGTTTTTTTTTTAAACTGATGCTTGCCAGGAGGACTGACATGGTGGGAGTTTTATAGTTTACTTGAAAGTTGAAACAAACAATTACTCCAAATATTAACCTGAGTTTTCTCAATTAATTTGTTCAAAAAAAAAAAAATTGACTATATATTGCGTTGCGTTTACTAGTCTTCCTCCGGGGAACATAATCTTCTATGCTTTTTCTTCATACTGATGTGATTTTGTGTTTATTATTTGCTACGAGTCTCCTACGTATCAATGTGCATGGGAAAGAAACACTTAGTTAGTTTGAACCATTCAATATGTATCTCTACTCTCTCTAGTCAACGACGACCAAAGAAGACCTTTTAATAAAAACATATCAACAATGTTTTCCCGCATATTATTATATTGGTAATTATTGATTCTCTTGCTGATGAGAACATTTTTCTTGTGATTAACCAAACATCGGCTGATCTTCACAATCATCACAAGCTTGCTCGCAACTCTAACAACATCGGCTGTTTCATCATCTCTTCATCCAGATGAATGTATGAGAAGAATCATCATTTCTCAATAAGTACAACGACAGTCAAAATCCGTATATAGTATCTTCATATATAATTTGATGTGTTATTTTATTTTATTTGTTTTATATAAATGCAGTGAATGCGCTAAAGGAGATAGCTACTACTACACTTGGTATAAAGAGATTGAACCTAAGAGATGGAGATCCTTGCAGTTCAGGAACGTTACTTGTGATAGCTTCGACAACAACATGACTTATCATATTACCGAATTGTTAGTGTTATTCTTCTTCCGTCTTCTGTCTTCTTTTCTTAATTATTTCTCATTCTTTTTCTTTCCTCTATAATTTGACAAATGTTGCAGAGAGCTCAAGAGTCTTAGTCTTCCTGGGAAGCTTTTCCACCCGAGTTGGCCAAACTTCGATATCTCCAAAAGATGTAAAGAGATCGATCTATCTATATAGAGTCATAGACCTTAAAAACACTTTCAAGTCCACGTAGATTTTTTTAAATTTATATTATTCAAATTCAAATATAACAACTAACAAGGATTTTAGCTTTTTTTTTTTTTGGGCTAAACAAGGATTTTAGCTATGAAATCTTAAGGATTTAAAATCAGTGATCATATAGGACTACTTTTTGTTTGATTTTCCGAATCAATTTTAATACCTATTCCACCAATCAAAAAAATTGTGAAAAAGGAAGTAAAATTTCTAGATCAACTTTTTAATTGGAATGGCTTGGAAATATCTTTTTTTTTTTGACTTGGAATGATTTCTAGTATAATAACGTGTTCGTTATATATAAACCATTTGCAAACTCCTTTAGAATTTTATTTTGTTGTTTTTGGCCCGATTTGAAACCATACCATAAGAACCAATTTGCAAACAAGTCCTTTAGAGAATTTGCTTTTGGTCACGGCTATAAACTGATTAAATGATTCAGAAATTTAAACCGCGTATATTAATTGACTGAACCGGAGAAATTTTGAAATCTTCCGGTTTAGTAAGGTATTGAGATACTACTCCTCTTGAGGAGCTTCAAAGATGACAAATGCTGTAAACATGGAGAGATCAAGAAAACCTGTAGCGAGCGAGAGCGATGATGCAAATTGTACTGAGTCTTTGCTCTTCTTTGCAGCGACTTGTGTCGAAACTACCTCTCTGGCTCAATCCCAATGGAGTGGGCTTCAATGCCATATCTCACTTCCATGTTAGCTTCCCTCTCTTCTTTCTCTCCGATGCTTCTTCATCTTCATGATTTGCGACGACTAACTTTTGAATGTTCTTGCAGCTCGCTCTGTGCGAATAATTTGTCTGGGAATTTACCAGCTGGGTTGCAAAACTTCAAAAATCTGAGATTCCTGTACGTCTCGAATCGTTTCCCACAACTTGTAAGAATATGCCTTCTGATTACATCTAACATTAATTTTATAAATTGTCAGAGGGATTGAAGCAAATCAGTTCTCTGGTCCGATTCCTGATGAGCTTGGCAACTTGACCAACCTAACAGGATTGTAAGACCCCTTTTGCATCTTAGTAACCATCTTAGTAATCTTTGGTTTTGATCTTTTCTGAAACTGGTTTTTGCAGGCAATTTGGGTCCAATCAATTTACAGGAAGCTGGCCTAGCTCTCTCTCTAGACTGGTTAACCTTGAGGATTTGTAAGTTGTTGCTCTTCTTTATTTAGTCTTGAAGATCAGTGAATTTGGCAAATACATGAAACTTTGAACAAGTCGTTGTTCTATGAACACCTAGATTCGACTGAAACGTGTTGAAGGCTAAAGCTTTTCTGCTGCAGTTTACACATACTTCTTTACATTTCAGTATCTGTAGTTTAGTTGTGAATTGATCCGAATTTTTTAAAACGCTTTTTCGTAATCATCCCAGGATAGTTTTGTGATAGATATATAGGCCGGAAAACCGGTAAAACAATCCAAGAAGATAGAGTTCTACCAATGCTCTAAACTAGTTGTTTGTTCTCATTTTTCTAGTAGGGTATGTGACAATAGCTTTTCCGGAATCATCCCTGGATTTATTGGCAACTGGTATCGGCTTGAAAAGCTGTAAGCTTGTCTTTTCCTTATCACTAATTGCAGTTTTTTATTTCTGTACCGTCTACTAACTTGTCTTGGTTTTGGTCAGCAGGCATCTATATGCAAGTGGATTTATTGGCACCTATTCCTGATGAAGTAGCCCGCCTACAAAATATTAGTGAACTCTAATTATTTGCCTTTAATAGAAGAGAAGCAAATGGACCACTGAAATGAGACTGATGGTGGTTAAGCGTGTTATTTATGTTTAGTGACACGACTGGGATAAACTCCTTTCCAAATATTTCCAGCAGCGCCATCGAAACCCTGTAAGTATTGTCCGCTGAATCTTGATGTTTCTCGAGGCTTTTATCTGAAACTTTCCCAACTAAGGTTCCTGTTCCAGGATTCTGAGGAATGTGGGTCTGTCTGGTTCAATTCCATCTTACATCTGGAATAAGTCACAATTAAACACTTTGTAAGTCCCCTCATATACCTGCTGAAGTGTATGCTGATGACTCTGTATTTATTTACTACATGTTGCTTTCTGCAGTGATGTATCGTTTAACAAATTGACTGGTGAAATTCAAGGAGTAAGGGCGCCAAAATATACGTAAGTAGTACAATCTGAGATTGAGAATCTTAAAGAGCTGGAAATTTTTTAACCTGAATACTACAGAACAAATTATTGATTCAACATGTTCTTTCAGCTATTTGACTCGAAACATGTTTTCCGGAAACATTGAATCTGGTGAATTCCTCAACAACAGATCTAATATGTACGTTTCAGCTCTTCCCTTGTTTGTATATCTTGAGAAATTCTCCATCAAACTAATCTCTTCTTGTCAGTTTTCTATATTTGGTGAATCATAACAGTGATCTCTCTTACAACAATTTCTCATGGTCATCTAGCTGCCAGGAAAAGAGGTACCAAAATGGAAAACTTGGTAGATAGGATACAACCTTGTCATGTCTTGTATCTATTTATCATAACCTGCTCATGCTGAAGTTTTTGTTGAATCAGTAACATCAACACATATCGGAGCTCATATTTGAAGAATAATTTGTAAGAACAAGAATGGATTATAAAATAGTATCTCTTGCAGCAATAGAAATGGTTTGAATGTTTGTGCTATGTGAGATACCTAAATATTCTGATCGTCTTGTCATACAGAACTAGAAGTGGGCTTCTTCCATGCGCTGGTCCAATCAAATGTAGGAACTGTAAGTACCTATTGAGCCGTGCTAATTTATCCCTGACAAGCATTAAGATACTCAAACATGATCTGTTTATTGTTATTTCTATTGTGTGCTTACCCTGTTAATTCCCTTTTGTAACATTAAACAATAGGACACCTGTCATTTTTCTACTGATGCTGATACTCATTGTTGATTATAGATCAACGATTTCTGCATATAAATTGCGGTGGAGAAAGTGTGAATATTACAAACTCATTGGGTAAAAATTCACGTATCAAGCTGATAACAACAAAACCAACGAGGCAACAAATCTGCACTTCGAAAACTGGGGAATCAGTAACACCGGTGGATTCTCAGATCATCATAGTAACATCATTTCAACTAATTTAACACTATCGGGAGATTCTTCTGATCTCTATAAGACTGCACGTCGATCTGCTCTTTCTCTTGTTTATTATGCGTTTTGCTTGGACAATGGAACCTACGATGTGCAACTCCATTTCATGGAGATTGGGTTTTCTGACAAAGAACTATACAGTCGTGTCGGTAGGCGCATATTTGATGTCTATGTTCAGGTGAAGCATCACTTGCTACCTAATAATTGTTTCTTTGATCATAAGTTTCATGGAAGATTGAAGTCCATTTACTTTTGACCCTTTTCTCTTCTGTTAGGGGGGAATTGTTCTTGACGGATTTTGACATTAAAGAGACGGCTAATGGGACTCTAAAGCCTGTTATGAAAGAAAAGAAAGCTGTTAATGTGACCGATCATATGTTAGAGATTCGGTTGTATTGGGCCGGGAAAGGGACAACCCTCATTCCGAATAGAGGATATTATGGTCCTCTTATCTCTGCAATCTCCTTGTGTCACAGTAAGTGTGCTTCTCCTCTGCCAAGTCTCCGCTTGAGCAAACTTCAGATACTAATTCTTCATTAATGGTTGCTTTTCCGTGCTTCACCTTCATCTTCTTGATACTCGTTCTTGCCACCTAGCGATAATAATATTCATCTTTTAAAATTTCAGGTCTGGAGCCAAATGTGGAGGTCTAAAATAAAAACTACTTAGTTAAAATTACCATTCTGTAGCTTGGTGTATAAGCATGATATTCACACTATTAGGATTTCAGTTGCAGAGGAGAAAACAAAACATCACACTAAATATCCCCTAATTTTCGGAGCAACGGGTGTTTTGGTAACAATTATTCTTTTGGCTTTGGGAATATATGCTCATAAAAGATGCAAAGGAGACAAGAAAACAAGAGAAAGAGGTATCTTGTGAACCTGATCATATGAATCCATTTCTTGTATATGCTAATAGCATTACTGAACTTTTTCTCTTGTGAACCTGATCACATAGAACTGAGAGCTCAGGGTCTGCAAACGGTTTGCTTTACTTAGATTTTCGTGGGTAATTTGGATTTTGGAATCCCATGGCTCTATGATGCTGCCAAGAGATATTTGAAGGGCTTCAAGGTAACACTTGTTTTTCTTTTTTTCACTCTGTTCATTATGGTTAATCTTTATTTGTAAAGAAGCATAAATCATCATCAGCGTTCCGAGTATATTCAGGATAACAATAATGCCTTAGATTTCTCTCATGAATCTAATTTGCATTGCAGTTTCATCATAAGTTTCTAAGATTTTTATATTCGGTGCAGCTTGATGATCTCCCTGAAGTTGATTGCCTGCTCATAACTCAAAGCCTTGATGATCATTGTCATCTGAATACCCTTAGGCCACTTTCTGAAAAATCTCCAGGCATTAAGGCTATTGCAGCTCCAAATGCAAAGCCTTTGCTGAATCCTCTTTTTAGAAATGTAAGTGACTTTTCACGG
This sequence comes from Erysimum cheiranthoides, assembly GCA_011420285.2. Classification (NCBI taxonomy): domain Eukaryota; kingdom Viridiplantae; phylum Streptophyta; class Magnoliopsida; order Brassicales; family Brassicaceae; genus Erysimum; species Erysimum cheiranthoides. Next base: position 13,597,530 of record CM022176.2, on the reverse strand, counting down.
AACTGCAAACTATCTTCAACAAATGTTAAATGAGAAAGAGTTAAATATAAGGGTTGTTCAAATATTACTGTAGGTCACTTATATCTGGAACCCGGAGATAGCTACGAGCTAAACGCAAGAAACGGTTCTCAGGTTCGAATTAAAGCCACAGCAGGACCTGTCCTCGGTCCACCATGGCAAAAGGAAATTCTCATTAAGCTTCCCAATTGCTTCATAGATATGTTCTGCAACAACAATTAATAACCTGGTCATGGTTATTTCAACACTGCTTCTCTATTGTGTTCTCAGGTATCTCCTTGTATCCCCTGAAGATGAGATATCTCTCTACTACGAACCGCATTGTGTATGCAACATGGAACTTCTGAAAGAATGAAAGAGCCGACATTGTAATCACACCGGTCATCAAACAACTTCTCCCACGATTTACTCTTGTTTCTGGTCAAGAAGACGCTGTCCAGCTCGCCAAACTCTTGAAAGCCAAGTAAATAATCATCTATCTTCTTTATTTTTTCCGTTATGTATCATGTAATCTCAAGAAAAGAAAATGTATCTACACTCTTGCTTTAGTCATTAATCGAGTTTTTTTATCTTGGACATTTAGGTTCACTCTACACAAAGGGAATTTTAGCAAGCATAGTAAAGAAAGAAGGAACGATTGAATCATTTAAGGTGCAGCTTTCTCTTAAGTCTTAACCCAAAATAAAAAAGAAAAAAAGAAATCAAAATCCAATATTGGATCAATGGTGTGATAATGTTTTGGATGTTTGATTTGTGAATGCAGGAATTATTGTTAAAAGAGCTCCCAAAAGCTCAAGTGTTGGAGCCTATAGCAGGAGTGCCGCTAGAGATCTTGGCTCCATGCATCTTCAGACATTTAGAAAGTATAACGGCTCCATCTTCATACACAGATGTAAATAATTATATGAGAATTTTCCATGAAAATATATTAACCATTGTTTTTTTAAACATCACTTATTTTGTTTCGGCACAGTAATGACAAATAACTAGATTTGGTTACGGAATTCAAAACAACCTCAACAATTACGACTATAGGATGCCGAAAAACAAGTGCACCAAATTAAAGAATTTTCTATGCACATTTAGGTGAAATGCAGTAGAGTCACTGTGAGTCGTAACTTAGTAGTAGTATAAAGAATGGGCCCTCCTCTTAAGTAATTTTATAAACTTTTGTTCTAATAATATCCCAATTACTGAAACTGGGTCTGGGTCTGCAACGAAGCCCAATCTCGGTCCAAAATCACAATCTAATCCATTGTACTTTCCCTTTGTTCCTCCAAGTTGTTGCATATTTCCAATCATCATCCCAAGCTGGCTTCTGTTCACACAGTCGATTCGAATTCCTCTCGATGCTTGCCGATTCGTATATTTAGCTGATCGCCTCCGCCTGCCCGAATCTGTCACTGGTACGTCCCCAAAACCTTCCGTAGAACGTATTTCGGACAATGAAAAAAAAAAAAAAAGAGAAGAGGTTAATTTGCGTAATTACAGCAAGGTTTTCGGATGCTTTCTCGTTATTTGTTTTCTTTGTAGAGAGGTGTTACAAAATTGAAGAGAGACGACGTCGTGGGGATTATTATTATTATTAGATCTAAAATTGTTACTAATTTCAAAATGGGTCAAATATTTCTTTCTTTCTTTCTTTGTGTTTATATTTTTTTGTACATACAATAATTAGTTTCAAAATATGTAAAATAATATCCTTTGAAAAAAAAAATGTTGATGGATGTTTGTTACCCTAATAATTTACTTTGTAAGATTTTGTTAGACCTACGAGGAGCACTAAAGTTTTGTCTTTTGCCTCCTGTTGTATAAGTATAACAATAACAAGAGGAAGGAATCAAACAGTTGCAAGTCCTAAACCCTAATAAGATACACCGAGGCAGATGGGGACGGAATTGAACAAGTGCTTCTTCACTTGGGAGATAGACAACTTCTCGGACAGGAACGATGTGATGAATTCGGAGCCCTTCTCAATCGGCGGCTGCCAATGGTAAATTAATTGATCTTTAGCCTTTCTTACATACGCGTATTGATTGTCTGAACGATTGATTTCAGAAGTAAAAATAATCAAAAAAAGAGGTTTTGTCTGCCTTTTAGGTATCTTGTTGTTCATCCCAAGGGATGCCGTGGTTGTGATCATCACTTGTCTGTGTTCTGAACGTATCTAGTCATAAATCATTGAGACTTGGATGGAAAAGGAGAGCTCGTTTTTTCTTCGTTATTTTGAATCAATCCGGCAAAGAGCCCTTCAGAGCACCTTGTAATGAACTTTATTAACTACTTGTGTTATGTGCTAAACTTTTTACTTATATATATATATATATATATGTATCTAATCTCTTTGATTTATATATACAGTGGGCGGCGTAGAACAATTATTCTGCGCTGAGGCCCCAAGATGGGGTATCCAGAAGTTGTTGCCTCTTGCCAAGCTTCTAGAAAACGGGTTTCTCGAGAACAACAAACTAACCATTCAAGTCTTCCTTGAAGTAGTCCAAGTTGTTCATCAAGGACAATCAACTGAGAATGACATTTTAGAATACAAAGGTCTTCCTATCCTTGTAAGTTTTGGAGCCACCGCTTTCCCATTTATAACCCACTCCTTCTTGTGTAACTGGTTAAGCGTAAGCAAATCTTTTGGCAGGCTGTTTCGGTGAGCCAGATTTTAATGCAGCACCCAGACTTTGAAGTGGATTTCGTGCCAAATAACAAAGAGCTGGCACCAGTATACTTCACTCTCTTCTTCTGCCTCATCGAGACACTGAGCAAGTCTCCACAGAGCTTGTCTGTGACGGAACTATCCAATGCTCAAAACCAATTGACTGAGCTGACGAAAGTAGGCTTCAAGCTAGACTGGTTGAGGTCAAAGCTCGAGGAGGTTTACTTGGAGAGGAAGAAAGCAGTCTGTCAGGTCCAAAAACTCGAGGAGCGGGTCAAGAATGTGGAACTCACTTTGTCGGATCTTGAAGTTAAACTGGACAAGGAGAAGATCAAATACGCTGCTAGACTTTCTTCCTTTGGGTTCATAGATTTTCTTATCAAGAGATTCTTTCTCTCTTGCTTCTCAATCTGAAAACACTTATGTTTTATGGGATGGTGTACTGTAAGCTTTATGAGTGGACATTCTCTGTTTTAATTCTTGTCACTTTTCCTTCTTCCTTGAATATGATTTTTAATCACCCACTCGCTAATAAAGCATACTTTTTATTTTATTTTATTTTATTTTATGCATAGAAGAAAATAATACCTCCAATCATAGTTTGTTTTATCGATCTTTAGAATTCTACTATGGCTCGCAGGAGCCTCCCGGGCTAATCTGATTACAAGAGTACATGAGGAACAACGCCCCAGAGCTCCTGCCATATCGTTTTAGCCGTTTGTGATGCAGATTCGCCTTATTCCTTAGGCTTTTCTGTGTCAAGAAAGCAAAGCGGCTATATGAATCTCTTTAATTTGGATTTTTGATTGATTCCAGTTGGTAACATTGTTTTTTCGTTGGTGTTAAGATGTTGAATTCGAAGACGAATCCAGGGCCGACAAGGAATTTGCTCCATATTTCTGTTTGAAAAATCTGGCTTTTTCTTATTACTTTCAGAGATTGTTGGAGACATTATGGATCTTGTGACTGGTGGAAAATTTAAACTTGGCAGGAAAATTGGTAGTGGCTCATTTGGACAGCTTTATCTAGGTAACAACATCAACAATATGACATTCTTTTTGTTTCATCTTTATCTCATTACTTATACTATTTGAGATTTAATGGTCTCTCATCTTGTTTGATCATTTTTGCAGGTGTCAATGTTCAAACCGGAGATGAAGTTGCTGTCAAGCTGGTAAGCTTACATACATTGTTACACTCTGATGATGATTTTTCGCATAATATTAATAAAGTTCGATTTACATAAAAGAGATGACATCTGTTATCTGTTTTTCTCGTTGTTGTTATAGTTGGTGTTCCTAACCTCAAGTGGTATGGAGTTGAAGGGGAGTACAATGTAATGGTCATTGACGTTCAAGGTCCTAGTCTTGAAGACTTGTTTAACTACTGTAACAGAAAACTCTCTTTGAAAACCGTTCTCATGCTTGCGGACCATTTGGCTCTTTTCTTACTTCTTGGATCTTCTCAATAAGACTCCAACATCAATAGTCTCAGATTCTCTAGCCGACGTATCACTGCATCCATCTGTGTGTCTGTACATGTGTTTGTACCAGACTTGTTCACACCAGCTTATTGATCATCTCTCTTGAGTATAATAACCAGCAACAACACAAATGAAACTTCACAATCTACATTAATCATCAAGTGAAAGACTTCGTCATTGTCTCCCTCTTTAGCCTCTGTTTCACTGTCTTCAACAAGTGTCTTGATCAAGCTTACCCAAGTGAAAGCTAGATTCACCACGAAGGTAGAAACAGGAGACTGATTCTCAGACTGCTCTGTAACCCAACTCTGGAGTCTGACCATGTTCTCAGGTGCGGCATGTGATCCATGGTTACCAGAGTTTTTGACTCCAGAACCTCTCCAAATGTCATGTGGTTGAGGAAACATTCGGTTGAACTATGGCAAGAGAAGAAGAAGAGATGTGAATGGTCTCAAGGTCGAAGATGAGCCATGGATCCAAAACTATTGAAGGCGGTCCTAAGTTTAAAGAAGATGCTTGGTCTCGATCGACCTGGTGGAGGCGGTGGACTCAGTCGTGTTTTGCTATGCCTCCCGAAGCTTATAGAGCTGCAAAGGGCCCAGCTTCTGATCAGAAACCCGGTCCCGTTCCCTTCTTTGCCGCTGGAGTCAGCTCGGTTGTAAGCGTAGATCTACTTGAATTGTGGTTCACTTGTGTCAGTGCTCTCCATCATAAAAAGATTATCTTAGTTGTCCACACTTTTGATTCTGGAAGTTTAAAGTTTGCTTGCTACTGTTCTGGTCATAGCAAATCAACAAACAATGCAGTTTGTATGTATACATTTTGTTTGCTTTTATTCTGATCTTGTTGATAGAAGTTGTTTAGTGAAACCAAAGAAGATCGAAGTCTGCATTGAAATTCATTGTTTGTAATACTTGTTGTAACAGATTTCTTAAGTTACTATATATGTTTCTCGCTAAGCTTAGTTTATATTCTTTTTTCAGATGTTACCAAATCCAAAAGATTGATCCTTTTTTACTTGTTTCCTTTCTTCTTGCAGAACTCAGTAACGCTTCTTTTGCCGGTGAGTTAATATTGATGGGTATTTCTTGAACTGCATCAGATTGAGAGAGTCTTTGAAGTTTTAGCCATCGAGTCTTTGTATCAAACATCATGCTTTGAATGCTGTAGATTGTGCAAAGCAATAGTTCATGTTTGCATATTGATAAGATAAAATTGGTTACTTTGTGTTGTGACAGAGGCATCAACATGACATTGACTGAATATGAGCATGGAAGTTTGGCGGTAGAGAAAGAAATGTGTTATTTGTGATGATGAATACATGAAAGGAAAATGCATAGGTGAAATCATTTTCGATTTGCTTATGTGATGAAAATGAAAACAACACAAATCCCGAACGGAAACAATAAGGATAGATAAGAGAAGAGCACATAATTGATGCATAATTAGATGGAAAGTCACATTAATATATATGTTACACAATCCAAACCAATTGCAGAATGATGTCCAGACAAAATGTTTTCTGCGGAGAACTGAAATGTTCTTGGGAGATTAGCATGTGTTCACGGTGAGGAACTAAATGGTTTAACTAAAACATCTAGCATCATATCCACAACTAAAGGCATCAATGAGAAGATTACATGAAGCAAACACATGCAACACATTCACCTTTTACATTTACTATCAATTATCGATTCGAAAACTAGCGTCCCTAGAGAGCTATATCTCGCTCTTTTCAACAATTATTTTATCTACTCCAGAACTAGCCAGGATCCTACATCACCACACCCGAAACTAACAGCACATAACTAAAACTTCCTTGTCCCTAACCAACTTTGAATTGAATCCCATTAACATGTAACAAAACAACTGGCCCAATCTGATAATTCAGAACAAGGCAGAGGTAATGGAAAACAAAGCCATTGAGAGATCTAAGATTTGTTCCAGCAGTATCTAAATCCTTCAATGAGCATAACATGCTTATGCTCAAGAGCCTAAAAGAGCAAATCAAATTGAGTAAAATCAAAATCCAAATTGCAAAGCAAAAATGAGCAAAACAAACATTTGTCTTTAGATTCAAAAGTGGTGGAGCAAAAGATATGAGCTATTTGTCTTTAATTACTCAAAAGTTTTGATTCAAACTGTCTCAAACTCTTCTACAAACTCAGCAAGAACACAAAGACACAAACAAACCATTCAAGACTAATCTCGTCAAAGTAATCATAGAGAGATTAAGAGGTGGAGAACTGGTCAAAAACCTTAGCTATGGCTAAGGCTGCAATGGAGGCGACCCCAAAACCGATTGCCCACAAGGAAGGCGCAAACCCGGTGTGACGGAGGATCACGACAACCCCAAATACACCGGTACCAAGACTGAGAAGCTGGAAGCCCACCATGAAAAACTTCTTCTTGAAGGCCACAGAGCCTGAGCAGAGTATCATGTATATAAGCACCACCGGGATGAAGACCGCCGAGATGAAGACCTCCGAGAATTTGGATTGGACAGCTGAGACGATCCCGCGCATCTTCGAATAAAATAGCATTTTAACCATTTTAACTAGTATTTATAAATCATATAAATAATAACACATTATTTTAATAAAATTTTCAAATCAATGATTAAATAATACATGATTTTGATTTGAATTTCCAAATCCATTAAATTTCATAAACCAATAAACTCCAATTAATGTTCAACAAAAAATTATTATAGTCAGTACAAAATATGTTCGGGTGATATACCACAACACATACATGCATTCATTTGTAGAAACAACATTCAAATATGATATTTTAATTTGATTAATTTATCTTAACTAATTGAAAACTTCATGTCAATATTGGATTATTCATATGAAAATCTTACATATATAGTTTAGGAATGGAGTATTGATAAATGGTTGGGGAGTTACGTTATATTATTGTTTACAAAATTCAATTGAAATGTTTCCTCGTATATTTGTGTTCTTTACACTATGTCAGTACATACGAGTTAAGGATATTGTACATTCATGTGTTCTAAATTATTAATGAAAACAATTAATTCTCATAGGTTAGGTATCATCATAAAATTTCAATATCTAAAATTAGGTTTTAGTTCAAATCTTTTCTGTAGATACTCTAACTTTGTTGATAAAAAGTATATTGTAGAAATTTGGATGGTTTGTATTTGTATATTGTATAAATTTTTATGGAATGTATCTCTAATTTTTTTTTCTAGGTTAAATAATCATATATATGAAAAGAGAAGGATTTCTCTCCAGAGTGCGATACGTCAGCAAAGGAGAGCGTGACACCTCAGCGTTCCACTTGAGCACTCAATGACTTTTTAGTTTCTTTGCTTCATTTTCCTTTTAACGTTTTAAAGTTTTAAATGATTTCTCCCATTTCCTCCCCTAAAACATTTAATATCCTATCTCAAATTTCAGCCTTTTGATTCTCTCGACATTTTGCGTTGGTTAGTAAGAAATTGTAATTCTGAAGAAACAAAAGAGGAGCTCAAGGGATACCTTGCCGGAGGAACTAATCCTCTGGATATTCCGGCGACTTGAAGCAAAACCCAGCCACGACGCTTGCTCCCTCATCTGCAAACGATGGCTAGAGCCGCACCACGCTTCGTATCGGCGCCTCTTTTTCTCCCGAAGACTTCGTCTCCCTCCTATCTCGATGTTTCCTCCATATTACATCCATCTATGTCCACGAGCGTCTCTCTGTCTATCTTCATTCCCTATCTCGTCCCGTATGTTTCTCTCATCAAATTCCTCAGAGGTAGGTTGAAACAGGATTACTGCTTCCAATCGTAACTCGCTTGCTCCATCGTTGAAGATTCCAGGAACTCAGGTCATTCTCATCCAAGCTCTCTCTCGATTCTATTTTCGAATTGCTTCGGTTTTCTATATCTGTCAACGTTTTTGCGTCCACTTACATTTCGTCTCGATAATTTTCGCAGACGATATATACATCAACACGTTTGGATGTTCTCATTACAAGACGTTTTGATTCGCAAGGCCATGTACGTGGATCAGATCTGCGTTTTTCTTTTCCTGTTATCTTTGGTAACAATGCGATTTTGCTAGGATTGATTTGTTAGGGTTTCACTGAAGCATAAGCCAGGGTAGTGAGAAAACTTTTGAATTTTAGTCGAGTAGTGAGAAGCACATCCCAATGCAATTTCCAGTTTGCTATCGTCTCTGGTTTGGACTCCAGAATTCGAGAAAATCCAAGACGTGCCTGTTCCGGCTCCGGTTCTCATGTCCTCGGAACCAAATCAGAAATGTTTGCAACGTTCCAAGCTCGAGTTAGAAACCTGGAATCCGACAGACGGTTCAGATTTGTTTTTAGTGAAAACCAATCATTTATGAGACTTTGATCATTCCTATAACGTCATACAAGTCATACATTTGGAACGACGTACGTTTCGTCGATCCTCATCCTTCCCAGTCTGACTTATCGAATTTTTGTAACGTCTTATAGAACTTTCGATTAACATACGTTTATTTGGTTTTCTTTTCCATTTAATTTAGTAGCAACGAGAAATTGGAAGCATAGTGAGACACGGACACGACACAATTTGTTAATCTCTTTAGGGTTTTTGGAACTCAATGAAGCGGACAAGCTTATGAATCTCTAACCTAGTTCGAGCCATAGATTCTACAGAAGCCTCACCGAGATTTGAGGTTCGCTTAATCTTCATTTACCTCGCATCCGTCTATGGTCCAATGATGAGTAAGGATTCTCCCTCCATCATTGTCAAGCTTTGTATATGAGATTTAATTTGTCACACTATGTTTAATTCACAGCAGGGACAACTTATAGATTATGGATTGGAGCGCAAAGGATTACAAACGTCAAAAACTAGCTTTTAGGTACACAATAAACTCTCACTAAAACATGTTTTCCATGATAACTATTATTGTCTGTTGTTCTTACTCATTGTTGGAATTTCTTCCAATTAGATTTCCATGATGAATTGGAGTAAAAAAAGTCTCATCCCACGTATATATTTACTTCATCCATTTTGATTTGCCTAAGAAGATTAATATGTTTCTTCTTTCAAATGACTATTACGTAGAAATTATAGTTATGACCAGTTTCAACTACTGCTATACTTATCTCTTATGTAGTAGGAACCTGATTTGGATGCCTGCTATATTTCCTTGGTTTAAGCATTTAACTCCTCTTTATATAAAAGAATTGTAAGACTTGATGTGATACTCTTCGTTTTGTTCGTCTTCACTTTATAAGTCATTTAGGATCTCATGTTTTCTTTACCACTTATGGTAGGTGATATACAATCAATTATATTTATCAAAGCCTTCAAAGAATTATCGTTGTTGGTTGGTAAGCTTATCAATCCCTCTTCTTCAGGTAAAAACATGATTTCTTTCATCAGTACTCCACTTGCTTTTACTTATTCTTACTGATATTTTCGAGGTACAAGTAGAATATATCTTTACTTGGACATATATTCCCAAGCACTAGCTAAAATGGTTTCCCATTAAAGTGATGGTTAACATATAGTTGTGTTGAACTTTATTATTAACAATTCCATGCAGAAACAACAATCAACCCATCATACTTCTCGAGAATTAAGAGGTTTGGGATTGACTCCTTATTGTGGGTATGTCGCTCGGTATTGCTTCAAAGCCTACTCAATATAATAAGGACGCTTCTCTAAATAAAAAGGTTCATTAACAGAGCAAGCAGATCATTTTAGAGCTCACATATTGATTGTTTATTTGTTTTTGGACATGTGAGTTTTGGATGTTGTTTACAATCTACCAAAAGTGTAAAGTAAGAGAAATTTTCAAATATTTGTTTTCTTATTATAGTAAAAAACTTTGGGTATCTCATCTACTGTGCTTTTTCGATAATTTTGATAAGAACAAGCTGAAGTTTTTTTTTCCTAGAAGGACAAAACCCTCCTTATGAGTCAACAAATGAATTTTCTAGACATGCAACATAATCATTCAACAATCCAAAAGAAACAACAGTAAGCTAAATAATATATGTTTATGTGAATCCATATATTAGCTATTATCCCTCTTATGTGTGCTTTAGTTTTTTTTTGGTTAATTCGGTGGACCTCTGATATAATTAATCTTTCATCATGATTAGCTTAGATTTAATATTTCTTTTATCATTCTAAAAGTTCCAAACTTTTTTACCAATCTTGTGGCATAGGACCGTGGATCCTCTAATGTGAGAAAGAGAGAAGGTATATGGAACTTAATTATTATTGCAACCGTGTGTCCACCGAGGTAATTGAGGCTAAAACAAAGGTGAGCTGGTGAGGCTAAAACAAAGTAAAAATCAACTACTATATATATTACATGTTTCTCTTCATAATTGGTTTAAGCTGGTGAGGCCAGAAGAACAATTACACATACAAGGGAGATGTGGCAGAAAGGGAAGCATGGGATCGATACTAGGCACACCTTCGCCTTATTGAGAAAAAAGGTTTATAAGCACTTATAAGCATGGTTTTTGTCAGCCTCTTTATAGATGTTGATTAAGTAAAGATTCTTTATTTCTCTCCCTTGAAAATAACAGAAGAATCATCAAAATCATGACATTTGTGTTTCTTCTGGTTCAGCCGTTCAGGTTATACTTATGAGATTTAAGAAGATGCAAGTCTGAGGCAGAGTGTTAGGATTACCACCTCTTTGTAGCTTCACCCTTTCTTTGTTGGATAACCAACACCAGTTACACCATGTCTTCACCACACGTTGGTTTCTCTCTTTCAACATCAAACGTCATCCTTTATGTAATTACCTCATGTATTGCCCGTAGTGGGTCTTCCCACAGATATATGTAAGACATAAGACTGAAAGGGAAATTAATTGAGATGGTCCTAAAATTAACTATGGTGATTTACTTAGATAAAGAAAAAATATGAAATATGAACACAGCAAATTAACTATATGTCTATATTTAAGGTCTCCTCGAAATTTGAGTTAGAGGAACAAGCAACTTACATGATATTTCAGAATCTAAATTAATTACAAATAATAGATTGTGACAATAACTAAAGTAAACTATCAAAGACCATCAACTTGATAATATGCATAGGTATTTTAATAAAAACATGTGTCATATCTTATATTTTAAGTGTAATAAAGAGATTTTCTAACTTCTCAAAATTCTTGGCATATAACAAAGAAAAAACAAAAAAAAAAAATCTTTCAATTTTCAAATGCACCTGTTTTATAATGCATTTGGTTATAGTAAAAGACACAAACCCGCACGTAGTGAACAGAGATAATAATAACACTTCTACTCCCATAAATTCACAAACCGGTGAAGATATAATATGCTTAACACAAACATAGTAATTAGATACAATCATCATATATAGAAAAAAAGAATCCCATGACCAAAAAAAAAAAAAAAAAGAAACAAACCTTAGTTTCAAAGTTTTTAAGTTAATACCAAACCAAAAATTTAAAGACATTTACAAAAAAATTACAAAATTATAAAGTAACAATAATTTTCATAAAATAAACTATATAATCAAACGGTTGACAAAAAAAAACTATATAATCAAACGATTAAATACAATCATCTAATTATAAATTAAAACTAAAATCCCGCGCGTAGCGCGGGTTCTCACCTAGTATGTATAATGTGGCTTAGACTCAACTTAGAAATTAGTGGTTGAGTCGAAGGCTTTTTATTACAAATACAGAGCCAACTTTCAAATTTTAGGAACATTTCTACGTAACTAAGACTGTGAGATGGTCTTTAAGTTGACATTTGGCGTTACAAAAGTATCATATCTTACCGTCTGAACTGAGACTGTCAGAAGATCTTCAATTTACTACAAATAAATACACTATGTCTTCCTACAACTATTTTTGGTTAAAAATGATCAGTAAGTCTTACATAGATCATATTCCAAACAACCAAATGATCCTTGTGCAACAAAATTATTGATCCGGGAAATCGAAATACCAAACCTATACGAGCTTATGCTCTAGCCCTTATCTAACTACCAATGTGTCACCATGCATTGGTCAAGGGTAACTGATATTGGACGTTAATTTTTTGACTTTTTTTTTCTTCTAATATTTAGCTTTAAAACAAGTGAAAGTTGTTGATAAATAGAAAATAAACTTTGCATTTTTCATTTTGATTCGTTGCACATCTCCGAAAATCCTAATCTTTGTTTGTGATTAGCCCTCATATTACTTGATTTCTTACAATTTGAAAAATTAATTCTTCATATAGAGATGTTCTTAACCATATCAATTATGATATTCCTTTACCCTTAGGTCTTAAAAGGTTGTGTTACGAACTAGATTGTGGTAGTAGTTCATGGTAAATTGATTTTCATGTAAATTTATTTTGGGTCAACGTAGAATTTAAATGGCGGCTTTATGTTTTGAAGATTAGCTTGAAAGAGAATTGCTTAGTTATGTAAACAAACTTTGGACTCAATGAGAAGTTGTCAAAATAGAATAAATAATAGATACTTTCGTTCTTTTCGCTGTACCCAAATTTGTGGCCCTAATCCACTGATCTTTTTATTTAAAATCCTAGTCCTTGATCTTTACAAGAACTCATTAAAGTTAACACTTCATATATGTGGAACCGATGTTCGATCATCTCCAATAAAATAGAACTGATTTTGGGGATCCAGAAAAATTATTGGGCACTGAAGCTTTGTAAGATACCGATTCTTGGATCAGCCTTTTGACTGCTGATTTTGTTGTTTGGTTTTTCTTCTTAGAAGTCTTCTCATTTTTTACTTTTTTTCTCGGTTGAAATTGTGATTTTCATGTTTATCGGCTTATGGCTATAAACTGATTTGTTTCGTTAATCCAAAAATAAATGGTTAAGAGAGTAGGATCCGACGAATTAACAGTTTTCTTCTCATCTTTTGTTTTTTTTGTATTTTGTAACCTATTATTTCTAACCATCTTTTAAGTCTTTTTTTTTTCACCAAAAAAAAAATCTTTTAAGTCTTTTTTTTTGTCAACATTTGGGCCACAACTGGCCGGCCCATTAGCCTAATTCCTACAAATTGTAGGGTCGGAAATTCGATCCCTGGTGTGATGGTGTCTGTCTTCTGTGGACTTGCCACTAGACCAAGATTACTTCACCATCTTTTAAGTCTTTCTAGTAATTTTAGATCGTTATTTTAATTTTGAAAAATCTTGTATAGAGCAAGAAAAACAACACAGCCACATAAATGAACGTTTAAGATAAAATCAGACCGAAGGTGAAAAAAAACAAAAGATAAGATCAGACCGAAATAATGTTGGATTCGATCGAAGTCAAACCGTGCCATTTGCAAATTTCACATCAATATGTAGATTGTAAGATAGCTTTAGATTTACAGCCCACCTATATGTCGAATTGTTTATTACTTTGTACAACACCAACCACATGTAAAAAGGAGATTGTATCATTTGACTTATTTATTTTTGAATATCAGTGTTTTTATTTTCAACGTGCTTTTTTTTGTTTTCTATATTGTCGGTATATCGGCACACTGGATAGGATTCGTCGACTACTTTATAGGCACGTTAATCAAATTATTGTGTGAAAAGAAACGATATTTTTCAAATAGTGAATCGGCTGAAAGGTGCACGGTGCGAGAAACAACAATGTTATAGTAGGTCGTCGATTAGTACTATTTCTCATGACACACGTGTTTTACTTTTTTGTTTTTTCTTACCGCAAAAATAAAAGAAAAAAGATATTACTTACCTTTTGAACAGCAAATACAATGTTAGCTTATAATTTTGTTTACTTTGATAAAATCATCGATATTGTTTGGTTGATGTGTTTAGCCAAATTATTGATGCATATTGTTGTTATTCTGTGTTTCATAAATGTATTAATCACATGAATATTGTTTGGCAATTTAGTCGAGATGTTGTTCAAGATGATCTCATCAAAACAACACATGATCGTATTATGTCTCAATTTTAAGATATATTTATCAAAGTCTTAGAACAAATTCAATTTTTAATATTATTTGATAAATTAGCTCTGTGATTTTCATGTTCTAACTTAAAATATATATATCAGTCCCACTTAACTCTGGCCATGTGTTTTTTCTTTTCACGAATCTTTACCAATTGTTTCGTAGCCGTGAAAATAACGAGAAAATATGGAAAGGAGCAGCGTATGGAGACGCAAGCACGTGCCTTGTTAACAATATTGACTCAGATGAGTTAGGTACGAATGAAATGGTTTGGACGTCTAAGATTTTACCTTTAGTTGAAATATGAATTCAATTTTTTTTTTTATGAATTCAATTATTGTTGAAAAAGAAATACAAATTGTAACTTGGAACACTACTCCTTTTTCCTTTAAGGGCTTGGACCGTTACTTTCGGCACAGATGTTTACATTTAACCAATATTAAGGAAATACACACGTTTATTTGTGAACCGATTATCTTAATTCCAATCAAATCACTAAAATCATAATGTCTAAAACACTCTTAACAACAAAAAGATTATATCAAAAACACCGCCAATATTTAATTAGTGCGTGAGCAATGATCACTTATACAGATACGCCGCCTGAAATTAGTCAGAAAATATATGCATTATAATACACCGATGGCTATGAATGACTCCACCGTAGACATTTATACAAACAAAACAAAAGGTTAGACCTCATGGCTCATACTATAGTACACCGGTCAATTAATAAATAACCAATTTCTACAAATAAATAAGTTTATTTTGGTATCAAGATATAAATAAATAGTTTAACAAAAGTAAGTCACTCAAAAGGACTGAAATATGTGAATTATTTATTTAACTTTTTTTTTGTTTTTTTTTCAACTATGTGTATTATTTAATTGAAGAAAAAAGAGAGGAAAATGTGCGAATTGCCTCCAAGGCTCCAACCGCCGTAGAAATCCTTAAACAAAAACGAAACTGAGCTTTCACTTTTTTGTTGTCTTTAAAAAAAATCATAAACCTTAAAGTTGCACACAGCCACAAAAAAATAAAAATAGAAAAAGCATTTTCCACGTGAGAGAATTAAAACAAGTTGTGTTGTGTTCTGTCTGTGACGTCCAATAACTCCGCCGTTATAAAATCCGTGTTCTGTCTCCACCGTCTCTCCCGTGTCTTCTATCTCATCACAAAGCAACACATCTATATAAATTTTATAACTCAATCTCAATCCAGACACAATATCATCATCTTACGACATGAAGATGCAGCAAACTTTTGACTTGGAACTTCGTCTTTTTCCCACTTCTTATGATTCCAATTCTTCAGATACCTCGTAAGTATCTCTTTCTCTCTTGGGATTTCATTTATGAGAAAGTTTAATATTACATGAATCTAATAAGTTATACAATTTTTGGATTTGAAGTGTGATAGAATCAAGTAGCTATGGAAATCAACAACCAAAGGAAGAATCTCAGAGAATAACAATTTTCTACAATGGAAAAAGTGTTTCTTCAGATGTTACCCATCTTCAGGTATGTGTATACACATACACATTCATATGATTCTTAATGAAATTAGTCGGTGGATTTATGAATTAATAATGTTTTATCAATGAATGCAGGCAAAATCGATAATATCAATGGCGAGCAGAGAAATGGAAAAGAAGTCATTCTCAAACGGGTCGGATTCTTCAAACAGGTCGACCCGATTTCTTCACCATCAGCTTCCAAATCCAAAGGCATCAATGAAAAAATCTCTTCAAAGTTTTCTTCAGAAACGGAAAATTCGAATTCAAGCTACTTCACCTTATTATCATCAGCATTTACGAGGATAGTGTCTATTTTATTTGTTTGATATAATTCCAAATGAAATTCATTTGTAATATGTATCTCATATTCTTTTTTACTAATCAGGGACGTACTCCTAATGGCTAATACACCCACATACATATATAGTATTTGATTCATCCCAAGATCGATTTTGAATCTGATTTTTTGTTTGTAGATTTCTGTTAACTTTCACCAATATATGAACAATTCATTAATTTCTAAACCGATGTTCTTATTTATATAAAGTGATAATATGTCCTATAAACAGAGTTATATAATAGGATAGTAAAATCGTATAAACAATGTTTTATAGTTATATACATAATTGGGTGTTTCAATATTGTTGGATCTAACTATATTGGAAGAAACCTGTAAGAAGAACTTTTAAAAAAAATTGCGAAATTATGTATAGTCAATAAGTTAAACAACAATTTGAAAATCTCTATGTTCTTTTTATCAAAAAAATAAAATAAAATAAAATCTATAAATTTTACTAATTTACTACTCTACTATAATACTCTGTTTATATATTGTTTCAACTAATTTACTACTCTATTAAAACGGATAATCACTATGTATAAATAAAAATATCGGTTAAGAATATTTATGTATTGTTTATATATTGATTAAGGGTAACAAAATACAAATTATCTTTCTGCATTCGAATTGGATTTGCATCGGGTTCATTCAAATGTTAGTTTTTAGATCTATGCCATTTGGGTATTTTATTTTTATGTTTCCAGTTTTTTTAGTTTGAATCGGTTATTCGTGTTTATATTCAAAAACCGGTAAATACTTGAAAAGTTTTCAGACGCAGTTCGTGTGAATATGTTATATATGTATTTTCAAAAATATTTGAAAAACCCTAAAATACTTGAAATATCCGAAAAATTATAATTATATCACTCAAATATACCTAAATACTGTATACCCAAATTACCTAAAAATATAAAAAAAATATTCAAAAAAATTGTAATTTCTTCATAAAAGTTTTTAGTAAATGAAATTAACATCTTCTCACCTGTGATGGTTTAATTACCATTATAAAAAATTATATTTTCTCGATATAGTTCAAACACAACACCTCTTATGCAATTATGCTTGTTCTTGTTTCTATCATTTTCTTTTCTTCTTCTTCATTGTTGTTAAAGCTATTGTAAACATGAGTACTGCAAGGGATCAATGTGATGAGAGTTGTGAGAGCTGCCAACGTAACCATATTCCGAGACACTGCCAACAATATGGTTCAAGAGAAACCATTCGTTCCATGTCAATGCACGGTCCTCAAAATTGCAAGAGCTGCTGCAATTATTTTGGGATCTCCGAAGACGCAGTGATGAAAATGTCGTTGCACAACAATTGGATGTGTGGGCAATTCACTCACGAGGTTCTTATTCCGTGAATAATTTTCAAAATGTGTAAGAAAGAGCCTCTGGTTCTCACCCGTACTAAGTAAAGGGCGGTCAAAGCCAGCGCAATGATCAGAGCCTACAAGGAGTTTCTTGAGACGCACAAAAAAAAAGATAACATGGAGGGTGAAGTAATAGTGGTAGATACTCACCAATAAAATGACCTCCCATTTCTAGAGGTTGGATTTTCAATCAGTTTTCACATAGCTATCTCTTCAGCGGAGATATTACAGTAGTAAAAATCTCTTTCTTCTTCTTCAACCAACAAATAATTGAATTTCTACCCTTTTTTTAGTTTGCTTATATTTTGCTCATTTTTTTCTTATATTTTGTTTAATTTTTGTCATTTTTTTATTTTTCAAAATTTTCAACAATTTAATGTATTGCATAGTTAAAAATAATATATATATACTGAATTTTTTTTTATAGATGTAAGTATTTATCATAATAATTTAATATATAAATACAATCAACTAAATTTTGTATGAAAAAATGAGTTTCCCCATGATATTGAGGAGGCTTATAACCCTTTCACAAAAAAATGAACCACCAAAAACCTTCTGGCATCACCGGAAGGATCGAAACCACCAGTTTATATTAATGAGCATAACAATAATCAAGGATAAACTTATATATTACATGGACAATTAAAGAAAAAAATGAATATACTTAGAACTGAAAATTTCAAACATCATTTAAAATTAGACAATATTTTTCGTTAAAACATATTTTAATATTAAAAAGGATAGTATATATTTGAAACGCTAAACATAAATTTCATTTACTCAATGTCGGTTCAATCTTGTAATGTCGGCAAGGATAACTAATGTTTAACAAAAAATTATTATCATCAGTACAAAATATGTTCGAGTGATATATGACAACGTTACATGCATTCATTTGTGGAGATTCTCCATTTTCACAGAATACTCACTGACACCCATTGTCCCAATCTTCTAAGGAGCATCATTAACCAAAGCAATTCAATTCTTTGAGTTTGTGATTGTGATGGGGAGGAGAATTCAATTTAGCATTAAGGATTGGTTGGTGGGTTTTGTGAATAAAACCCCACTATCCACACTCACTCTTCTTCACGCTTTCATCTTCATCTTCTTCATCTTCATCTTCATCATCATCTTCTTGTTCTTCTTCTCTTCAAAATGAATCCCATCGAAAAAGCTGCTGCCAAACTTGCCGCAAGACTCGCAACTATGGAGTCGGTGCGTCCGAAGTTCCTCAGCATCTTTGAGAACACAGTGAATGAAATGGTGAAGGAGAATCCATTCAAGCCTACTGATTGCATTGTCTATGAACTAGCACGCGTCGCGGCTAGGAAAATGGGAGTTAGCGAGGACTCCGTTAAGAAGGAGGATCTCCACAACCATTGGAAGTCAGCGGAGTTCACCCACACCATCTCCACTCCCATGCCTCCTCCACCAAAGAAAGGAATGCCTCAAGATCCTCCCGTCATAACAACGACGGTCTTCAAGGTCATCGCCAATAGTGCCTTGATGAATCTATGATTTGAGTGCACTTTTCTATTGACAATATCACCAAGCGTTGGATATGAACAAAATCCATTGATTTTGTATTATTGCTACCACTTGGATGGATCGAGTGATCGCTTAAGTAAATGCATTGTAATATGAATAGATGTCCTGCTTCCTCTGTTTCTTTCTTGATATGTCTCTCAGCTTCACTGTTTCATAGTATGAATATGTCTGTTATGTGTTCAAAGAAATGGATGAAAGATGAGAAATGTGCAGTCTCTTAGTTGAAAACTTATTGTGCCGGTGGCTTTACGGTACTAGTCTCTCTATTGATATGATTAGAGGATTTTGAAGGTTACAAATACGCCATGGGAGAACGAGAGACATTTGTTTTCGACCCTGGAGCTGACTTAGTTACAATATTGAATCCTTTTTGAGTTAACTTTACAAGTCAGTCCTTTCATGTTATGTTGTTCTCTTCTTCTTGCCTCAGTTCTTGCTTAAAGCAGAATCCTCATATTGAATCCTTTTTGAGTCAACTTTTATCATACTCTGCATCTGTGGTGATCTTCTTGACTATTGATCATCTCTTTTAGAATCCTCGTTGCTTTGGTTGTTCCTATGTTTCTAGGGTAGCTTAAGAAATGTAAAATGCATCCTGTCAGTTTAACTTGCAGGCTCAGATTATATCTATCCTTAAGCTATTTCTCAGCTATATGCTTTACAAGCTTGTTCCAAGTAAATGATTAGAGTAAAATCTTATACGCATGTTCTCTGGATCTTTTGATCATCGTTATGTAGGGTCTGGGAACATGTTGGTGAAACCATGGATTCTTGTAGTGGTGTTAAGTCAACTTTCAGTATACGTAGTGTATGCAGAGACTGCAGCAAGGGATTCACTAGAGCAATTTATTTCTATGGGCGCGCTTGTACACTTGGTTTCAAATAAATAGATGTTGGAGGTGTGTGCTTAGGTGTTTCAGGTGTAAATCATCCCTCATAGATAGAAGGTCGTGGTCATGTCAAGTGTAAATCATGCAATAGGAGTTTCACGTGTAACTCGTCTCCATCTTAATTACCCTCTTCTCAGGGAGATTTTCCCTAATCATGTCACATTCTGCTTTTTTATTGACACTGTTGAAAATGTAGTTGGAAGCTAAACTCTGTGGATCAGTTACTTGAATCCTACGCATAGTCACACATCCTTCTTTTATATCGAGTTTCAGGGTGGTGCATTGTGATCAGATAGTTAATTGATTCGGTGATGATCCATGCATGTAAATTTGGTCTGATGATGATGATTTTCTTAATTAGAGATAGGTGATTCACTGTAACTGGTTTTGATCTCTGTTTTGGTAGATTCACAAGAGCACTAGAATTGAGATTGCTCTAAATTGACTTTGTGTTGCTTAACTTGGCAGATTCACAAGAGGAGCGTTCGTTCGTTTTCATCCTCCACGACCGGTCCGTATTTGTCGCTTCGTGTTCGTGCAAATCCGTCATCTGAAGACGGCAACATAGGAGAGGTGGTTGTGTTCGACCCTGCTAAAGAAGAGTTACTCAATTTTACGGACAAAACAATTCCAAAAGAAATCATTTCAGCCAAAGGGATCGGAGCTTCCAAGGGATGGGGATTCTTCTCTGACCCAGAAGACCGTTGTGTACTCATTACCGACTTCTTAAACCCATGGGCTTGCAAATCAAACCCCAAGCTCTTCACTCTGCCTCCGCTTAATCCTCTGCTCTCTTGCCAAACTGATGTGGTCTGGAACGTGGCAATGTCCTCTTGTCCTGATGACGTCCAAGACTGGGTAGTTGGCATCAAGTCCTTGGGTGACCAGCTGAGTTTCTGTAGATCTCGTCGGGACTTGCGTTGGACTAAGTTCCAAACCCCTTTTGACTACTTTCCAACCTCGAATCTCATGTATTCCAAGAAAGATCAGAGGTTCTACTTGCCTGGTCCTGGAGGCCACCACTTGTTATCCTACGATCTTGACTTCAACAAAGCCGACCAGCCAGAGTTTCATGAGTTGGAGTTTCGCAACTTTCCAGAGTCGTTCAAGTATGACTCGGAGCTGCGGGAGCTGTTTCCTTCTTCTTGTAGGACGGAACGCTTTGTGGAGTCACCCTCCGGAGATGAACGTTTCCTCGTCAAATGGTATGTATACTTTAAAGCTAGCATCATTATTTGTTTCAATTGTTGCTGAAACATCGTTGGTTCTTGCATGCAGGTATGCCAAGGGCTGGTTGCATTCAAATAGAATCTCCTATGATACGCAGCGGATCATGGTGTTTAGAGAGGAGGAGACTACACAAGGAAGATTCATGTGTTACACTGATGACATTGGAGATCTCTGCATCTTTGTTTCAAAGAGCGAGGCTTTTTGTGTCCCCGCTAGCTCTTTCCCTGGCCTCAAGCCTAACTCCATCTATTTTATAGGCTTTGGCTTGGGTGTTTACGATCTTACCACCAGAACCGTCTCTAATTTTCAAGCCCCTAAAGGTGCACTGGATCATATTATGGCCCCTTACTGGTTCCCCCCTTCTTCTAGCTAGTGCTAGGAGTGGATGGCTTTCTTTGTTTCGTTTTTACTTTCTCTTGACTAGCTATCTATGTTCCCTTTGACTGTATTAGTTTATTATATGATCAATGGAAATACTTCTTCTATATGATATATTTTACATACACAATCCACTTTATTTGTTTTTATTCTTGTTAGCCACCAAATCATCTCTCTAATTTACAATATATTGAATGGAAAACATATTACCACCTAGATTACCTATGGCTGTCACATATTTTATTAACCTTCCCAACTACAACAATACATGTATTTGAGCAAAAAAACAGAAAGACAACAATACATGTATTATTTATTTTTTATTTTTTTTTTGTAATATCGTATGAGGCCTAATTCAAGAGATTTGGTCAACTGATATGAATTACTAGGTACCATAGTGATAGATGTTCAAATCCAGACAATGCCTCATTTTATAGAAAAATTTATTAAATAATGCTGCAAATTTATTTGGGCTTGGATCCCTTTGAATGGCTGGGCCAAGCTCTAACAACATGCTTAGACCATTAATGCAATTTTTTTTTCTTTTTCTTTTATGAAGTAAATTCAAATATGATTATGCCGTTCAGATTCAAAAATTTTACCAAATCAGATATCTTAAATTATACAAATATTAAATCAATTAATGTAAATGATACAACTATTAAAATTAATTTTAAAAATTGATGTTAATGTTAGCATCATTTATTTTTGAGTGATATAAATAATTGACATCAATTATTCTAATCGACACAAATACTAACATCACTCTACAAATTGATATAAAATAATAAAATATGGTATCATTTTTTTTGTAATTGATACAATTTGCACAAATTTCTTTTATTTGCATCGGTTGCTAATAAATCGATGTTAGCTATTTGCATCACACTTTCCGGAATCACTTTTTTAAGTAATGTAAAATTCTTTTACATCAATTATAAGTAATACAAATATACAAAATAAATGATACAATATAGGTTTTTTTTGTAGTAATATATAAACAATACATAAATATTCTTAACCAATGTTTTTATTTAGACATAGTGATTATTCGTTTTAATAGAGTAGTAAATTAGTTGAAACAATATATAAACATATTATTATAGTAGAGTATAAATTAGTAAAAACAGATTTGGAAGCTGATGGTGAATAAATCAGATCGATCTGTTTGAAGGATCCGACCCATTTGAGGATGACTTCTTTTCTATTTCTCTGCTCGCCATTGATATTATCGATTTTAAATGGGTAACATCTAAAGAAACACTTTTTCCATTGTAGAAAATTGTTATTATCTGAGATTCTTCATTTGGTTGTGGATATCCAAAGCTGCTTGATTCTATCACACTTCAAATCTAATAATTGTTTTTTTTTTGAACCAAACTTGTACTTGGTTTCTATTTTATCACACTTCTATTCATATTTTGGCTCCTTGGCAAAGACAAAGGCAAAGGCAAAGGGAAGAAATGAGATCGAGATTATGTATGTTTGTAATTCTTAAGTATTCCATCTATCTATTCCATCAATCTATGTGTGTTTGTTGTCTTTTCAGTTTTATGTATGTTTGCCATTTATCTATTCCATCTATGTGCCATTGTTGTCTTTTCAATTTCAGTTTTCTATTGACAATATCACTACTTTGTATTAGTGCTACGACTTGGATGGATCGAGTAATCGCTTAAGTAATGCATTGTAATATGAATAGATGTTCTGCTTCCTCTGTTTCTTTCTTGATATGTCTCTCAGCTTCACTGTTTCATAGTATGAATATGTCTTTTATGTGTTCAAAGAAATGGATGAAAGATGAGAAATGTGCAGTCTCTTAGTTGAAAACTTATTGTCCTGATTTTATGTAGAGTGATGAAAGATGAGAAATGTGCAGTCTATTTTATCACACTTCTATTCATATCAGGACATCCGAAACAGAAGAAAAATAATTATGTACTGATTTCAGATAGGTTACTATTATGGTTTCGTAGAATCAAGTTTTGTTTATAATTTTTTTTTATTGATTGCTCTTCGTTCTAATTTAACACAATTGCAAAACGTATGAATTCATTTGAGGCCTAAAACCAACTTCCCCTATATTCAATAAAGTCGACGAAGATATATATAAAATGCGTGCCCCACCCGATAATATCTTCACAAATCATCCGAAACAGAATATACAGACGTTAAAAAGAAGAAAGAACACATACACAAAATCACAATCATCTTGTTCCAAGTCCTTTTCCATCAAATGTTGTTTCAGATAGATTTTGTGCCAACAAATTTGTTTTGTTCTTTATCTTAAACTCATCTTTCAATATTTTATTAAATTTTTCATTTGTATTATGGAGACAAGATCAAGACAAATGGATCTCTGACTCTGATTATGAAAGATGAAAATGATATGGTGAATAAAGGATGGAGAATATACTACTCATGTGCTCCGAAAAAGTGCAGCTTGTTTTGCTGTTTAATTATTTTTTCTCATTCGAGAATCATTTTTGATCTTTATTGACAAAGATTGATCGGTTCATTGATCATCTATATGCATTATTATTTATCTTTTTAGCCACGTTTATGATCCCTTCATCACGTCTAGACCATTCGATTTAGAATTTAAAAAATCAATCGGATTACCTATATAATATCTGTTCTTCCACGACGAAGCTAATTCTTGGGTTCGACAATTCGACTTTATATTATATTACTCTCTACTAGACCAAAATAAAACGTTTCCTCATATTGTTCTAAGGATATAGTTGATTCATGCATGTGTTATAAATTTTTAATGAAAGCTAATAAATCTCGTATAGGTCACATAAATATATCTCAATTCTGAAGTAAGATTTCATTTCAATCCTCTTCTTTAATATTGTAGAAATTTTGATGGAATGTAATACTCTAATATTTTTGGTTAAATATATAGTATATATGATTTAGCTTAGACTAGACTAGAGATATATTACAACGTAATGCCACTAGGAAATTTACTTATCTTAAAATATGAACTAGAGAAAAAAAAAAAAAAAAAAAAAAAGAACTAGAGACGGTGGGAATTAGTCTTTAATTTATTACATACATTGAGCCAACGTACAGATTTTAGGGACATTTATTACGTTATGTACTAGAGACTAGAGACTGCATGTCAGAATGTAAACTAGAGACTGCATGTCAGAATATCTTTAAGTTGGCAGTACAAAATTATCCTATTTCTTTTTTTTTTTTTTTCGTCTGAAAATGGTATATTGATATCAGGATGGGATACAGGTTACAAAAACCAAACCAGTACTACACCTGCAACAGAGGCTATATATCTCCTCATCCAAGAAACTTAACTCTAAACATTATAAAGGTCCTACACACAGATACAACAACTAGTTAACGAGAAGTTTGATTGACAAAATACATTAGTAATATTGCTTTTCTTTTTCCATTTTTTTTTTATATTTTCTATATTTGTTTACCCCACATTACGAACTCATTACCGTGGCCCACCCACAATATCTTACAAAAGATATAATAACTTTTTTTTGTTGACAGTAGAATCTACAAGTACACTCATAACTCATAAACTTTTTTTTGGGCTAAAATTTGTTACCTATCTAAAACATAAAAACTTACATAAAATAATACTTTGTTGTTCAAAGAAAAAAAAAGTAAAAAGAATAATGGTTTATATATATTTAACTTTTCTTTTCTTTTGGGACATTACTATCGATCAAAACTTCAAAATGGGGCCTCGTGAGTCGTGTGATCATTAGTAAATATAGATCAAGTTGTGACAATAATGTATATATGTTTGAAGCTATATTAATACAGTTTGCAACAGCTAAAGGAAAGAAAACATGTCAGTGTAATTAACAGATAACAATAAACCCTTATTACAGACATGTTAAAGTTTCTAAACCAACAAACAATCGAACAAAAACAAGAAGAAAATGAGATAGTTTACGGATTGAACCAGAGAGTTATTAGATTATGGGCTTCCAACTCAAAACCAATTGGCAATGAGTGGATTGGCCCATATATCTTATATACTAGTCAAGATCCCTTGTCCTTTCCAATGTGGGATATTGTTATCCCTAATACGCCCCCTCGAGATAATGGTTCCTTTAGCCATTAATCTCGATATGTTCGGGCATGGATCGGCGGGCCAACTATTGGGTCGGGCCGATTGTGGAATTAGACATGTATGGATCTTTTACTCGGTGTCTCTTAATTTCAAAAAGTTCATATTTTTCTCAAAGCTTTCAACAAATGATCTAAATTTACAAAGCTGAAAAAGATCTTGATCAAGATACATGGAGAAAGAAGTAATGTCTTGAAGAAATCTAACGAATATTGGAGTTCTAATTGACAGTTCTGAAGCACAATGGTATAGAACAATTTGGTTGAATTCGTCAATGGAGTGAGATTAACTAGAACCATAACTTAGTAATATATGAATGGATAATGGATATAGATAATATAATTTAGTAATATGGTATCGCATAAAATCAAAATGAAGTCGTTTAATCGCTTATATCATCGATCAAGAACACATGACGTTACAATTCTAGCTAGAAACTCTCCGATATTGTGTCGGAGCTCAAATTTAACACGAATCAATCTTATGATGTGATCTTAGTACCGATATATCATTTTTTTTTTTTTTTTAAATGTTAACCCCTTAGTTTTCTTATGGAGATTTTATAATCAGTTACATAGGTCATAGACAACAACAAAATAACAATGATACGCCGTCACATGATCTTTACAAAGATTAACTAAAAGAAAAACATTGGATTTAAAAGATGGCTAGAAATATCGGGAGGATGCATATATGATATTGATATATCTATTAAAAGACGACAAAATTCTTAAAACCTTTGATATATTTAATTATTTATGTGTACGATGATGCGTTTCATTCTTACCACGTCGATCATAAAACTATAAAACTTAAATTGATTATCTAATTATAGTATATAATTGAAATATCTAACTATAGTATTTAGCAAAAAACTAAAAATCTAATTATAGTAATAATTATAAGGAAGATAAGGTGATGACTAATTAAACTTGCTGATGCAGTTGCAACGTGGCAAGCGTTATACATTGCGTGTTATATCCTAATTAAACTTGTCGTAACTAAAATACCTTTTTTTTATTAACACTAATTAAGTGTTCGGTCGTCGAAACTTCAACTGGTTTAATTAAGGGATGAAAAAAAAAAGTTTGGTTGGAAAATATCCGCAAATCTACCATGTGTTCATTGCCTAGACCAAAACCTAAACAGCCAAATGATCCATCAAAATAATTTAATTCAAAGCAGAAATCAAAATATTGAACATGTACGAATTTACACTCGAGTTCAGATCTAACTACCACTGTGCGGCTGTGCCACCATGCATTCTAATATCGCATGTTTATTCTTTCAAGTTTTCATTTTTTAGTTAAGAACTACTAGTAAAGTCTACTACGTAAAGAGCATAGTGAGAACATCATATATTACCAACTCAATAATCCAAAGAAAGTGACTGTAATTCCAAGCTAAGGAAATTAAAAGAAAAAGTCAAGAATAAAGATGTTAGTCGATTATTGCTTTCCCAACACTCTCATCCTCATAATCGCCGCCGATTATGGCGCCTTCTCTGATAAAGAGAGTCACGACTATTACGGTGAATACACCGCAACGATGAGAAGCCGTGCAGATAACTACTCTCCGATTCCCGTCTTGACATTCCGAGAAAACACTAGAGATGGAGGAATCAAGAACCCTAAAGATGTCGACTCTAAAGAGGAAGACGAACCGATGGTGAAAGATATCGTTTGCGTTTCTCCTCCCGAGAAAGTAGTCCGAGTGGTGAGCGAGGAGACACCGAGAGACGATGTAGCTACGGAGAAACACAATCCGGTTACTGATCAGACTGTTGTTAGCGTAGAAGTTTGTGACGCAAGAAACCATGTGAACCCTAAACCGTACGGGAGAAGTAAATCAGATAAGCCACGGAGAAAGAGAATGAGCGAAGGTAGAGAGACCAAACGTAAAAGTTATGGTCGAAGGAAGTCAAATAGCTCGAGATGGATGGTTGTTCCGGAGAAGTGGGAGAATGTTAAAGAAGAATCTGAAGAGTTTTCGAAGATGTCGAACGAGGAGTTGAACAGACGAGTCGAAGACTTCATCCAACGGTTCAATAGACAGATCAGATCATAATCACGAGTTTCGTCTACTTGAGTTGAATTGCTCCTTGTAGTAAAAAATTAATTTAGTCAGAACTTTTTTTTTGTTTTTAGTAATAGAGTACACTGTTTTAAAAACTTGGTGATGAGACGACTATTTTTGCAGTCGTCGGTGTAAATTAATTTAAAAGGATAATATATAGTTACATATAACTGCACTAGTTGGTCCGTTGTAAGAGAAAAAAGTAAAGAAATTTATAATCGGAAAAACATTATAATATCGATTATTTATGTTACATATGGTCTAGATTTGAAAGGAATAACTAGATTTTTTTAATATTAAAATTAAGTTAGGATAAACATGGACAATACTGGCTGCCGGAAGGAATTAATTTAACTTTCTATTATCCAAGTTGAAGAGAATATACAGACGAAAAGATTCGGAATTTTGGGGTTAAAATAAAAATTTTGGACATTACCAAACTTCTCTATAACGTCGAATTTGGTACTGCATGATGATACAAAATCAACTAGATACCAGAGGTTCGTATTCTATTTCATTGGATCTTTGTGGGATATATGAAAACGTATATCAATGTTTTTGAAGGGTATGGTTCAATCTGTTAAAATTTCAATTTTGGCATTATCTAACTTCATGGACAATTTTGATGTTACTCAATAAGTAAGTCGTTGCTATTTATGGGCCTGTATTTGGTCTTTAAATTAAACTATTGAGGTCCATGATCTCTTTACTCCACTAATGATATCTCCCTATTAACTTTGTAAAAGAGTAAAGATATTTCTAATTAGTGTGGTAAATGTACATCTGTGAATATATATAGTAGAGAAGAGAAGCTAAGCTAAGGGAAACTAAGCTAAGGGAAACTTAACCCTCTTATACATATAAGCTAATATACCCCCCCCTCAAGCCGAATCTGATGAAGTAAGGAAGAGGCTTGAAACAGACATACGACCAAGCTGATCAGCTAGCACAGCATCCTATTTCTTCTGCATAGCTTTCTTACCAGTTGTACTGGCGTTACTTTCATCACCATCTTCACTTATGGGAGATGTCAGGCCAACATTTCAACAACAAAGCGTAAAGAACGTCAGGTGGTCTTGGTAATGAGCCATAAAGGAACTCAAGTATGGATCCAAACCAACCGGAATGAGCCACAATGGTCTGTCTAATCGAATCACAGTCTTGACGACGGCTTTGTAATGAGACTGGATGAATATTCACATCAAACATATGATAGGA
Organism: Erysimum cheiranthoides; assembly: GCA_011420285.2. Classification (NCBI taxonomy): domain Eukaryota; kingdom Viridiplantae; phylum Streptophyta; class Magnoliopsida; order Brassicales; family Brassicaceae; genus Erysimum; species Erysimum cheiranthoides. The sequence goes on along the minus strand of CM022176.2, from coordinate 13,568,748 downwards.
AGAAACATCAAGATGAAGATCTCCAATGTCTGGACTCAACTTGAGATTTAATTTCAATAGTGTAGAAACATGATTCCAGCCAACAAAACCAAACTTCTCTAAAGTTGAAGGGAGTATTCCAGCCAAACATGATTCCAGTTTTTGCTAAGAGAAGTTTTATCAAAAAGGTAAAGTTGAGTAGTTGTTTCTAAAAGATATCACCGACATTAATGCATTTGTTGTTATTATGCATAATGATGATAAATGAGTTTGAAAACAAAATGCTGAAGATATGAAAAATGCATTAATGTCGGTGATATCTTTTAGAAACAACTAAAAGATAATGTGACAATGAGGCCCGGTGAAATTGAATTCGGATCTGATATTTATTTATTTTTTTATAAAATAAATCCACAAAATAGTCACTAACGAAGTTATACTGATGGCAAAAGGTATCGTAATTCGTAACACGTTGGTAACGAGTTTTTCCGATAAATATTCAGAGTCAAAATATTTTATTAAATTTTTTATTTGTATAATGGAGATAAGATCAAGAAAAATGGAGCTTTGATTATGAATGATGAAAATGATATAGTGAATAAAGGATGGAGAATATACTACTCACGTGCTCCGAAAAAGTGGAACATAAACACAACCAAGAACACAAGCTATAAATGCAGCTTGTTTTGCTGTTTCTTTTTTCTCATTCGAGAATCATCTTTGATCTTTATTGACAAAGATTGATCGGTTCATTGATCATCTATATGCATTACTATTAATTATCTTTTTAGCCACGTTTATGATCCCGATCATCACGTCTAGACCATTCGAATTTAGAATTTGAAAAATCAATTGGATGTAATTTCTTTTCCACGACGAAGCTAATTCTTTCGTTCGACAATTCGACTCTATATATAAAAAATCTAACACTTTAAATAATATATGAAACGGAGTATTGAATACATGTTTGTATTTTGTTAATGAATTGAAAATTGAAATGATGTGGCTGCGAGTTATATAATATTATTCTCTACTAAACTAAAATAAAACGTAGGTCACTGGGCATCATAAAATATATCTCAATTCTCAAATAAAATTTCAATTCAAACCTCTTCTTTAATATTGTAGAAATCTTGATGGGATATAATACTCTAATATTTTTGGTTAAATAATACGTATGATTTAGCTTAGACTCAACTTACAAGTTGTAGAGATATAGTACAACGTAATAGTTGAGCCGAAGGCACTAGGAAATTTACTTATCTTAAAATATGAACTAGAGATGGTGGGAAAGTCTTTTATTACATATTTAGAGCTAACGCAAATTTTAGGGACATTATTACGTAATGTAATGTAAACTGTCAGAATGTCTTAAGTTGGCAGTACAAAATTATCCTATTTCAAAGTGTGAACTAGAGACATTCGGAAGTCCTTTTTTTTTTGGACAAATAAAATACGCTATATGACTTCCACAGCTAGATACTTTTTTTTTATTTATTATCTGTTGTTAGAAGACTAGTTAACGAGAAGTTACTTTCCTAGTAATTCACTGGCAACTAAATCAATTATATATGGATGGATAATGGATATATAGATAATTTAGTATGTGGTATATCGCTTATATCACATCGATCAATAATACATGACGTTACATTTCTAGAAACTCTTCGATTTTTTTGTCTGAGGCGCTCAAATTTAACAGGAATCAATCTTATGATGTGATCTTAGTACCAAAATATGATGTGTTCTTTTTTTCTTTTCTTTTTTTTATGTTAACCCTTAGTTTTCTTAATGGAGATTTTATAATCAGTTACATAGGTCATAGACAACAACAAAATAACAATGATTAGCCGTCACATGATATTTATGAAGATTAACTAAAAGAAAAACATTAGTTTTAAAAGATGGCTAGAAATATCGGGAGGATGTATATATCTATTAAAAGACGACAAAATTCTTAAAACCTTTGATATATTTAATTATTTATATGGTACGATGATGCGTTTCATTCTTACCATGTCGATCATAAAACTATAAAACTTAAATTGAGTATCTAATTATAGTATATAATTGAAATATCTAAACTACTATAATTGAAAAATCTAATTATAGTATTTAGCAAAACAAGAAAAATCTAATTATAGTAATAATTATAAGAAAGACTAAGGTGATGACTAAGAATTGGACTGACATATACAGACTACTAAAAGACAAACAAACTTGCTGCTGCAGTTGCAACGTGGCAAGTGCTAGTTCTATATCCTAATTAAACTTGTGGGAACTAATAATTCTTTTTTGATTAACACTAAGTGTTCGGTCGTCGAAGGCGTCAACTGGTTTAAGGGATGAAAAAAAAGGTTTGGTTGGAAATTATCCGCAAATCTACCATATGTTAATTGCCTAGACCAAAACCTAAACAGTCAAATGATCCAGCAAATTAAATAATTTAATTCAAAGCAGAAATCAGTAAACCGAACATGTACGAATTTACGCTCGAGTTCAGATCTAACTACCACTGTGCAAAAGTCCACTACGTAAGAGTAGTGAGAAAATCATTTGTTACCAACTCAATAATCCAAAGAAAGTGACTGTAATTCCAAGGTAAGGAAAAAAAAAAGGTCAAGAATCAAGATGTTAGTCCATTATTGGATTAGCATTTAATGCTAAAAACGCTAAGGTGGAAGAACTTTTTTTTTTTTTTTTTTTTGGCAACCGCTAAGGTTAAGTAAAAACAGTAAATCAATGATATGTTTTAGGCTTATAAGAAAATTGGCAAATGGATTATTCAACGTTTGCATTAGCTTTGAAGAAATTAGTGGGATGATAGAAATTCGGATTAACACTTAATTATAAAATAAACATCTAAAAAATAGTAAAATATAGAAGCTTGTAATTTTTTTTCAAAATTATTTTCAATGGATTACTCAAGTAAAATTTTCCAAAAATATTATTTTGGTTGCTTATAAGTTCTTGTTTAGAAGAAAATTTATTTGTTCATCAAAACTTGTAAAAAATATCATAGGGTGTCTATACAATATATATCCCAATTTACCAGATTTAAATATTTTATTCGTAAAGTGATAGTGAATCGATAGTGAATCACTAGATGATACAATTAGTGGAAGCCCCCTTGGTCCAGTGGTTGAGACCAAGGGTGTTGATTATGCTTTTACATCAGGAGGTTTGGGGTTCAATCCCCGGGAGGCGTGATTTATTGGAGATTTTAAGAAGACAAGTTTACATGAGATCTTCTGCGTGGAGCATGTGCAAGCGCTAGATATGGATCTTCGTAGAGGTCAGACGGTAGATTTATCCGTCATATGAGTAGCCGATGTATTATTTATCATGATTTGCAATTGAATAATAATAATCCAGTGTTAAAAAAAAAAGATGATACAATTAAAAAAAAAAAAGAACTCTCTTTGACGCGTACGTGGAAGAATAGCTAGCTATCACGCAAACATATATATCTTGAATAAAATTACATGACTTGAATAAAATTGTATGACATAAGAAACTAAATATTAAGCACTGATTATAGTTTATTTAGTTTAACAGAACCTAGATCTATTTTGGTATATATGTGTTTTCATAATGTCAGTTAAATAATATTGCTCTTCGTTTTACAGCACAAAATGTATAAACTAATTTGAGGTCTAAAATTAATTAATTTATTATATAACAGGAAAAAAAAACGAAAATATATATCTGATTAATTGTGTTGTTTGCTAATGATGACGTATCGAAAGACTGCTGTACCAATAGTCGAGCGCGATCGATGCCTTGACAAACTATGTTTCCCGAATTAATTAAGTAATTTGCATCTTTGCATAACACTTTTATACAATGTAATTTCTCAGGTAGACAAGATATGCATCTAATATTAATTACTAAATATGAATTGCCGGGCACCTACCAGGATGTTTCAAATATGAGTGCCCTTAGTTTCCACGTAAATCACTATGACGCGACAAACCTTGAATCGTGTCATAACTCCATCGATAGTTCAATACAATAATAAATATTTCAAGGGCAATTTAGACATTTCGTTAACTCAATGATTCATATCCATGACGAACCTCTATATAAACGCCACTACACCTCAAAAGATCTCACAACCAAACAACTCTTCACAACTATATATCTCTCAATCTCTCATTTCCTCTCCTGATACGTAAAAATGACAGAAATGCCTTCGTACATGATCGAGAACCCTAAGTTCGAGCCTTACAAGCCAAAGAAACGACGTTATTACTCTTCTTCAATGCTTTCCATCTTCTTGTCGATCGTCACCTACATATTGATCTTTTACGTATTCGAAGTATCTCCATCGTCGATCCTCAAAGACACAAAGGTCTTGTTCTTCATCTCCAACACTCTCATCCTCATAATCGCCGCCGATTATGGCGCCTTCTCTGATAAAGAGACTCACGACTATTACGGTGAATACACAACGATGAGAAGCCGTGCAGATAACTACTCTCCGATTCCCGTCTTGACATACCGAGAAAACACTAGAGATGGAGGAATCAAGAACCCTAAAGATGTCGAAACCAAGAACTCTAAAGAGAAAGAAGAACCGATGGTGAAAGATATCGTTTGCGTTTCTCCTCCCGAGAAAGTAGTCCGAGTGGTGAGCGAGGAGACACCGAGAGACGATGTAGCTACGGAGAAACACAATCCGGTTACTGATCAAACTGTTGTTAGCGTAGAAGTTTGCGACGCAAGAAACCAAGTGAAACCTAAACCGTACGGGCGAAGTAAATCAGATAAGCCACGGAGAAAGAGAATGAGCGAAGGTAGAGAGACCAAACGTAAAAATTATGGTCGAAGGAAGTCAGATAGCTCGACATGGATGGTTGTTCCGGAGAAGTGGGAGAATGTTAAAGAAGAATCTGAAGAGTTTTCGAAGATGTCGAACGAGGAGTTGAACAGACGAGTCGAAGACTTTATCCAACGGTTCAATAGACAGATCAGATCACAATCACGAGTTTCGTCTACTTGATTTGAATTGCTCCTAGTAGTAAAACATTAATTTAGTCAGAACTTTTTTTTTTTTTTTTTAGTAATAGATCGAGTACACTGTTTTAAAAAAACTTGGTGATGAGACGACTATTTTTGCAGTCGTCGGTATAAATTAATTTAAGAATGTGAAAAGGGAAATAGTTTTTTTTCTTTTTTTTCTTTTTTTTTTTTTGAAAAGGCAAATAGTTGCATATAACTGCACTATTTGGTCCGTTGTAAGAAAAAAAAGTTGAAATATATAGTCGGGAAAACATTATAATATCAGTTATTTATGTACAATTGTCTAGAATTGAAAGGAATAGCCAGATTTTTTTTTTTTTTTTTGATAAAATGATTTTTTAAATATTAAGTTAGGATAAACATGGACAATATAATACTGGCTGCAGGAAGGAATTACTTTAAGTTTCTATTATCCAAGTCGAAGAGAATATACAGACCAAACGATTCGGAATTTTGGGGTTAAAAATAAAATTTTTAGACATTACCAAACTTCTCTAAAACGTCGAATTTGGTACTTCAATTCATGATGATACAAAATCAACTAGATACCAGAGGTTCGTATTCTCTTTCGATGGATCTTGTGGGATATATGAAAACGTATATCAATGTTGAAAGTGCAGACATTGCTGGAACAAGAAATGGCCTGTTGGAACAAGTTTGAGATTGCTCGATTGATGCTGATGTGGATCTTGGAGTTGAAGATAAGTATCAAGAAGATATTAAGGAAGATTAAATCAGAAGAAACGTGCAGCTGAAGATATTCTTGGAGAAGATCTTATTGAAGATTTATTCCTTTTATTTAGAAGAGGATATTCCTTTTTGTAATTAGGTTAAATCTAGGATGACATCTTATAGGTATATGGTATATATACAAGGAAGGTGGGTGCTGCTAGGATTAGCCGAAAAGAAAAAGAGAAAAACGTTTGTATTGTTTCGGTCTCACCCAGCGAGCCACGCGGCTTGCTGGAACACAGGTCTGGATGTTCCAGACTGTGTATGGTTGGTGTCGAACTAAGAAAAAACTTAGTGTCGTATAATTCCAGACCTTGTGTAGCTAGGTTGTGTTTGGTCTCGAACTAAGGGGTGTCTTAGTGTCGAGTAAATCCAATTAGGCAAGGTCTTATTGTAAGATTGTCTAAATACATCTAGTGCATGTTTGGAGGACGTAGGCATGTTGCCGAACCTCGTTAATTCTTGTGTGTGCTCGTGTGTTATTGCTTTTACAATTGGTATCAGAGCGGGCATCTGTAAAGAGTCTGACTCAACAAACAAGTGAAGATCCTGTGAAGAACATGGAGACACATCAAGGTGTAAAAGAAGCCATGAAAGCCATAACAAAGAACCTGTGAAGAACATGGAGACACATCAAGGTGTAAAAGAAGCCATGAAAGCCATAACAAAGAAGTTTGAAGAAGTCATGGAGAGCGTTGATGAAAGATATTCTTAACAAGAAGAATGTTCCTGGAAGTATAGTTAAGCCCACAATGTCTTTGGAGTTTTTAACGGAGTTTTATCACTCAAGGGGAGAATAGAGAAGATCCATGGAGAAACAATTATCAAGGCGATACATGATTAAGGGGGAGTTTTCATATATGATTACTTGTTGGATATGCGTTAATGTATATGTTGAGCTTAAGTTGTAAAACTCAGTTAAAAAGGGGGAGAATGAAAGTGCAGATATTGCTGGAACAAGAAATGGCCTGTTGGAACAAGTTTGAGATTGCTCGATTGATGCTGACGTGGATCTTGGAGTTGAAGATAAGTATCAAGAAGATATTAAGGAAGATTAAATCAGAAGAAACGTGCATCTGAAGATATTCTTGGAGAAGATCTTATTGAAGATTTATTCCTTTTATTTAGAAGAGGATATTCCTTTTTGTAACTAGGTTAAATCTAGGGTGACATCTTATAGGTATATGGTATATATACAAGGAAGGTGGGTGCTACTAGGATTAGCCGAAAAGAAAAAGAGAAAAACGTTTGTATTGTTTCGGTCTCACCCAGCGAGCCACGCGGCTTGCTGGAACACAGGTCTGGATGTTCCAGACTGTGTATGGTTGGTGTCGAACTAAGAAAAAACTTAGTGTCGTATAATTCCAGACCTTGTGTAGCTAGGTTGTGTTTGGTCTCGAACTAAGGGGTGTCTTAGTGTCGAGTAAATCCAATTAGGCAAGGTCTTATTGTAAGATTGTCTAAATACATCTAGTGCATGTTTGGAGGACGTAGGCATGTTGCCGAACCTCGTTAATTCTTGTGTGTGCTCATGTTTTATTGCTTTTACAATTGGTATCAGAGCGGGCATCTGTAAAGAGTCTGACTCAACAAACAAGTGAAGATCCTGTGAAGAACATGGAGACACATCAAGGTGTAAAAGAAGCCATGAAAGCCATAACAAAGAACCTGTGAAGAACATGGAGACACATCAAGGTGTAAAAGAAGCCATGAAATCCATAACAAAGAAGTTTGAAGAAGTCATGGAGAGCGTTGATGAAAGATATTCTTAACAAGAAGAATGTTCCTGGAAGTATAGTTAAGCCCACAATGTCTTTGGAGTTTTTAACGGAGTTTTATCACTCAAGGGGAGAATAGAGAAGATCCATGGAGAAACAATTATCAAGGCGATACATGATTAAGGGGGAGTTTTCATATATGATTACTTGTTGGATATGCGTTAATGTATATGTTGAGCTTGAGTTGTAAAACTCAGTTAAAAAGGGGGAGAATGAAACTGCAGATATTGCTGGAACAAGAAATGGCCTGTTGGAACAAGTTTGAGATTGCTCGATTGATGCTGACGTGGATCTTGGAGTTGAAGATAAGTATCAAGAAGATATTAAGGAAGATTAAATCAGAAGAAACGTGCATCTGAAGATATTCTTGGAGAAGATCTTATTGAAGATTTATTTCTTTTATTTAGAAGAGGATATTCCTTTTTGTAACTAGGTTAAATCTAGGGTGACATCTTATAGGTATATGGTATATATACAAGGAAGGTGGGTGCTGCTAGGATTAGCCGAAAAAAAAAAGAGAAAAACGTTTGTATTGTTTCGGTCTCACCCAGCGAGCCACGCGGCTTGCTGGAACACAGGTCTGGATGTTCCAGACTGTGTATGGTTGGTGTCGAACTAAGAAAGAACTTAGTGTCGTATAATTCTAGACCTTGTGTAGCTAGGTTGTGTTTGGTCTCGAACTAAGGGGTGTCTTAGTGTCGAGTAAATCCAATTAGGCAAGGTCTTATTGTAAGATTGTCTAAATACATCTAGTGCATGTTTGGAGGACGTAGGCATGTTGCCGAACCTCGTTAATTCTTGTGTGTGCTCATGTTTTATTGCTTTTACAATTGGTATCAGAGCGGGCATCTGTAAAGAGTCTGACTCAACAAACAAGTGAAGATCCTGTGAAGAACATGGAGACACATCAAGGTGTAAAAGAAGCCATGAAAGCCATAACAAAGAACCTGTGAAGAACATGGAGACACATCAAGGTGTAAAAGAAGCCATGAAATCCATAACAAAGAAGTTTGAAGAAGTCATGGAGAGCGTTGATGAAAGATATTCTTAACAAGAAGAATGTTCCTGGAAGTATAGTTAAGCCCACAATGTCTTTGGAGTTTTTAACGGAGTTTTATCACTGAAGGGGAGAATAGAGAAGATCCATGGAGAAACAATTATCAAGGCGATACATGATTAAGGGGGAGTTTTCATATATGATTACTTGTTGGATATGCGTTAATGTATATGTTGAGCTTGAGTTGTAAAACTCAGTTAAAAAGGGGGAGAATGAAAGTGCAGACATTGCTGGAACAAGAAATGGCCTGTTGGAACAAGTTTGAGATTGCTCGATTGATGCTGACGTGGATCTTGGAGTTGAAGATAAGTATCAAGAAGATATTAAGGAAGATTAAATCAGAAGAAACGTGCAGCTGAAGATATTCTTGGAGAAGATCTTATTGAAGATTTATTCCTTTTATTTAGAAGAGGATATTCCTTTTTGTAACTAGGTTAAATCTAGGGTGACATCTTATAGGTATATGGTATATATACAAGGAAGGTGGGTGCTGCTAGGATTAGCTGAAAAGAAAAAGAGAAAAACGTTTGTATTGTTTCGGTCTCACCCAGCGAGCCACGCAAATTGCTGGAACACATGTCTGGATGTTCCAGACTGTGTATGGTTGGTGTCGAACTAAGAAAAAACTTAGTGTCGTATAATTCCAAACCTTGTGTAGCTAGGTTGTGTTTGGTCTCGAACTAAGGGGTGTCTTAGTGTCGAGTAAATCCAATTAGGCAAGGTCTTATTATAATATTGTCTAAATACATCTAGTGCATGTTTGGAGGACGTAGGCATGTTGCCGAACCTCGTTAATTCTTGTGTGTGTTCATGTTTTACTGCTTTTACAAATGTTTTTGAAGGGTCTGGTTCAAACTTCAAACCCGTTAAAATTTCAATTTTGGCATGATCTAACTTCATGGACAATTTTGATGTTACTCACTAAGTAAGTCGTTGCTATTTATGGGCCTGTATTTGGTCTTTAAACTATTGAGGTCCATGATCTCTTTAATTTACTCCACTAATGATATCTCCCTTCAACTTCCGCACACATAGAAGAGAATTCCTGAATTCGTAAGACAAGTTTTTGCTAAAAGAAGTTTTATCAAAAATATAAAGTTGAGTAGTTGTTTCTAAAAGATATCCCCGACATTAATGCGTTTGTTGTTATTACTTATTATGCATAATGATGATAAATGAGTTTGAAAACAAAATGCTGAAGATATGAAAAATGACTCGAAGATAATGTGACAATGAGGCAGGGCCGGTGAAATTGAATTCGGATCGGATATTTATAATTTTTCTATAAATAAAAAGCCACAAAATAGTCACTAACGAAGTTATAATGATGGGAAAAGGCATCGTAACACGTTGGTTATGAGTTTTTCCGATAAATATTCAAAGTCAAAATGTCTGGGAGGTGATCAGTCAAAAATGTAAACATCTCTGAAGACTCTGATATATGTAAGTGTATACGTCCACTAGTAGTTGTGGTTGGAACATGATTATGTCGAATCTTCTTCTAATGTTGAAATAATTGTAGAAAACTAGTAAAAGTCCAAAAACTAGCTTTCAAAGCATTCATTTTTCCTTTTTTCTTAAAAAAAAAGCATTCATTTTTCAAGGCTCCGAGTAATGGAGAAAATGAAAAAAATAATGTGTGATTCAGCCAAAACTAAAAACAAAAAAGACTATAGACAAGGCTTTAAATGTTTCAAAAGTTTTACATATACAAATACCATATATTATATGTTGGGACCAACTAGTGAATAAGATTTTTTGAACATTTTAATATTTCCACATAGCATATTTTCATTTTACACTTCGTAACAAGCACTTTTAGAAAATGTAAGCAGTTTTACTCTTGGTCCTTTGAATTGGTAGAAACTCAATTATGTTAGCTAAAGGTTATTTACTTAATTTCAATTCAGAATTTGGCTATCTACTAATATTACCCTAAACTTAATCAGTGTTAGTACAATTTTACATATTTAGTTGACATTAACTAATTTGGATCAGCAAGGAAAGAGACATTTTAAAAGGAACAAATCAGGGAATAAGAAAGCGCAAGGAAGAAGAGAGAACTAAATTGTATTAATTGTTGCTTTGGTTACCAGTTACCACATGCATACTCGTCATATATAAAAGAATATACAACAACCATGTGATCGATTTTAATCGTTCTTACATCAAAACAATATAGCAGTGAAAGAAGTTGTCTAGATAAATTGTAATGTATATAATTGATATTTTACTGTAGTTTATGATGGAGATGGCAAGTAAAATTGGACGAAGAAAACGTTGAAATGGACTGCAACGTACGGTCAATGCGTAGAATTTACTCAAAAAAATAAAATTTAGTAATCAAATTTCTTTATAAATGTATTAATGAGGACCTCATTAATGACAGAAACCTGCAAATGCATTCCTGTACTTTTATATCTATAATTATTGAGTGTAGCAAATATGATCTGGCGAATCTTTCCAACCAATTATTTGTTCGCATTGTTCCAATCACAAGCTATGTTTTCACATTACAATGATATTTACGCAACTCTAAACTTTAAAGTTAAACAATACTTCCCGCGGACCCTTAATAGTAAATGATTTCAAAGAAAGATTATTTCATAAGACAGTAGATGTTGTGTACTAGTACTTCCTATGCAAAATGTGTTATACTATCATCTATTGACCCTTATTAATTAGTGTACGTTAACATAAATGAAACAAGTAATAATTACTTAAAAAATAAAGGTATATTAGGGGTTGTGCATAAATTTTAATGTTTCTAAAACCTTAAACATATATATAACTTTATGAAATGGATGGAATACTAGTTTAAGTGGAATTTTCTTTCGTAACCACAAAAGATAAGTTAAATTCTAAAGCATTTAAAAACATTATATACCAGATCTATTGATGTTTTTAGGTAGTTGCATATCTTGGTTTTGTATATTATACAAACTATAGTTTAATCATATGGTACTTGTTAAAGACATATACGGTGGACGAATGGATGGTAATTAAATTACAAGTAGATCAATTACTAGTTGTGAATGGGAACTAATAAGCGGTTCGTTTCGTCCCACAGACCGACTGCCTTTTTTTCGCTGTCCATTCAAGCCCAAAAAAAAAAAAAAAAGCGGCCGGTCAAGGAAAAATGTTTATATGGTGATATTTCACCTGGAGAATAAAGTATTATCTATCTTAGATTGGAATTTGAATAATTAAGAAAATAAAATCAAACAAATTTTAAATTTAAATTCGTAGTAATATCGACTAGTTGTGTGAAGCTTCTTCTGAAGTCTTATCCACTAAAAATCCACGAATATACCTAATCTCATTTAGTTAATATACGTCAAACAATGATGATTATAAAACTGATATAAATGCAACTTGCACCAACTCGTCACTTGGTGGAGACCCATATATTGCGACTTATAAACCAAGACTGCAAAATATGACTATGTGGATATGCACATAATTATGTATAACCATATATATTTATAGACAACACAAGAAACGTCCACTAGGGACGACTATGACATTAACTAAAAAAAACTATAATATCCACACAAAAACGCCGTAGATTTGGTTAATAATTGATTGATAACTAAAGTACTTATCAGAGATATATTTACATTAATAGATATTGTTTTCCAAGGATAAAGTTTGATATAGACGTGTGATGTTAAAATATGCAATTAAGAATTGGACTAAGGACAGACGCAGTAAGCATCGTGGCAACAAGTTTTTTTACCCATCATGAAGATTAGAGTATAGTTCGAAAGAGTAAGAAATACTGGTAAACTGCCGAAAACTTACAAAACTTTCTAACTTTCACAAAAGTTCATAGACTAATTAAAATTTTGGGAAACTTAAAAAATGTCAAGAAATGTTTTGAAAATATTGTTGTAAGTCTTCAGAAATTTTGTATGTTTTCGTACATGCTTTTGCAATTGTTTTGGTAATGCATCACAAGTGTGTCACAAATAAACAGTGCATGTTTCAGGAGCATTTTTATCAAGAAGGCTTTTTACCAAATTAAGTAACCGAAAGAAGATATTTTTTTTTTCAAAATGTCACTAAATTATGTTGACATATTAAAACATGATTAAAGATAAAGATATTGGTAGATTACAAGTAAGATTTTGCTTTCATTCACCTTTTTTGTGTGAATAAGAATTGAGAAACCACAGAAAAGCATGCGATTGAAACTATACCTAACATTTTTTTTTTAGTCAAGTACCTAAACATTTTGTTTTCACCACCAATACTGGTCCATACTATAATCATTTATTTGATTTTGTTTATAGTCAGAAACGATTTCATTTAAATGTATACTTTTCATGATATTTGAACCCCAAAAGCTGTTAACGATGGAGAGAGAATATCGATCAAATTAAATAGAGTAAAATTTTTCAAAAAGAATCTTTTTTTTTTTTTAAAGAATTTATACATGCTCGTTATCGAAAAATTGGATTATGATATAGTTGTTGTACTAATACGTACAAACCATTAGATTATCTGTGTCATGTGTTATAAAGGATATAAATAGAATTTGAGTTTTTTTTTTTCATCATATAGTATCTGAATATTAAAAACGCCTTGGTTGGTTTTACCCATAACCAATAAAAATATAGTCTTTTTTTCCTTTTTTGAATTATTTCTAATTAGTTTTGCATTTTATCTATTAAAATGGAATAATGCATACATACAGTATTTAGCAAAAACAGCGTGGCACCACTACTACCAACTCATGACGGAGAGTAAAACATCAAACAGTACACTACCCTTCTCTCATTAAACTCCAACAACTAATTTTAATTTAAAATTTAAAATCTAATATAACAATCAATTTATGTTGTTGACAAAAAAAAAAATCAATTGTTGGAAAAAATTGATAAAACTTACAATTTCTTTAAAATAGTACTACAAACCTTGGTAAAACACCTACATAATTGCGAAACTGTTTTAATAATTAAGAGAGTTTACCTATCCTAATCCATAATTAATTTTAATAAAATCATGCAAATATAATCTCAGTCCTTTCCTAAAACAAATGAGATCCATCATCATATAATAACACCTCTCTCTCTCTCTCTTTGCTCTCACTAAAAGACAAAAACAATCACGAGCCAACACCTCTTCATCTTCATCTTCTTCAATTCCTCCATCAATGGAGTCTCTTCTCTCTCTCTTCTCAGATCTCACTCTCTGAAAATCTCCCAAAGCCATGTCTTATCTTCTTTGCTCCGATCCAGTTTCGCGAATCCATCCAGAGCCTCAATCTCTAACCTCTTACGACCACTTCGATCTTCTCCCTGACTCTCTCCTCCTCTTAATCTTCGATAAAGTCGCCGACGTCAAAGATCTCGGCCGTTGCTGTATCGTTTCCCGTCGATTTCACTCTCTCGTCCCTTTCGTTGAGAACGTTCTCGTACGCGTTGATTGTGTTATCTCCGATGATGATTCTTCTTCCTCCGACGATAATCGTAGATTCTCTCTCAACGCTGCTTCGATTTCGGACGCCGTCGCTGTTGGTGGCTCCTTCTCCGCCTTGTTCCGTCTCGTCTTCGCTCCTATTTTCAAACCGTTTCAAGCGTTAGGGCAGTTTCTAGGACCGAAACGATCGTCTTCTTCGTTCGATGCGTCGTTTTCAGCGATTAACGATGAAATCGGCGGCGAGATCGAGCAAAACGGCGTTACGCACCACTCTCCGACTCAGGTTTTGAAAAACTTCGCCGAGATTCGCTTTCTGAGAATCGAACTCCCGACGGGAGAATTAGGAATCGATGATGGTATTTTGCTGAAATGGAGAGCTGATTTTGGATCTACGCTTGATAATTGTATGATTCTCGGCGCATCTTCGGTAATTCGATCCAATCAAGTGAAGAATCTTGAGAATTCTGTTGATGAAGACAATGGTAACATACCTGAGTCGTTCTACACTAATGGAGGACTTAAGCTCCGTGTAGTTTGGACGATTAGTTCGTTAATCGCTGCCTCGGCTCGGCATTATCTTCTCCAACCGATCATCACTGAGCACAAGACGTTAGATCGTTTGGTTCTCTCTGATGCTGATGGACAAGGTGTTTTGTGTATGAACAGAGAACAGCTTGAAGAGCTTAGAGTTACTCCTTTATCGGCTTCTTCCGCTTCGAAGAGGACGCTTGTGCCAGCATTGAACATGAGGCTGTGGTATGCGCCGCAATTGGATTTACCTGATGGCACGGTGTTGAAAGGTGCGACATTGGTGGCTATTAGGCCGAGTGAGTCGAAGAAGGAAGTGTGTGATGCTTCTTGGTTGTCTGATACATTTGAGGAACCGTTTGGGACTGCTGCGAAGATGTTGATCAAGAGGAGGACTTATTGTCTGGAGATGAACTCGTTCTGATTTCGCATTACGACCGGTTTCAGGTATAATACATTTGTGCCATTCTATGGTTTTTGTATACTGCTCTGTTTTGGATGTTTGAATTAGCTTCCATTTGTGGCGTTATCAATGATGCTAGAAGAAAATGCAATACATTGTGCCATTCTCGTTATCTTTATATTGTTTTAGTTTAGAGTGATGATGTTTCTTGAGCTGAGGTTTCGTGTTCTTGTTCATTACCTGCAAGACCTTAGTTAGATTCTCTTTGCCTCATAACTATTCCACTGAAAAATGCTGTTGATTTGTGGCCAAAAAGAACAAAACTTGAGTTGCTTTTGATACATAATGTGGAAGGTGTTAACAGTGTCAATCATAGACGTTATGCAGGTGGTGGGAGCAAACAAATCGACATATGTTGGAGGATGAAGGAAAGAGAACAGAGAGATCACAAATGTCCTGAAGCTACAAACCGCAACTCTCTGACTTTTTGACACATACTGCTTCGCCAATACGGAGCGCATCGAATCTGCAGGCATGGATGCCTAAGGGAGTTTCTCTGAAACCGAAGAACGCCATTGTACATACACTCTTGTAAAAGAAGTCTGGAAATGAGCAAGAACATATGTGTGTGGTCTGTGTTTAAAAGAGACACATATTAGGATGAGAATCGTTGTAACACGGAAAGGATTATGTTACAAAAGAGTCTGTAATAGATATTTATAAGCGTTTATTTCGACACTTTGATGTTCTGTTCTTAATACTTAGATTATCAGTTCTTGAAGCTAACTATTTTACACATTGATCTTCTTTTGCTTCCCCTCTCTAACTTGATCTATGCTCTTATGGTTCGCATCACCAACAGTGAATACCGATCCACCTCGTATTGCATATACCATCATGGACTGGACTGGATCAATTGTTTTTAAAACTAAACGATAATACTCCTATTGCTCCAATTGTAACCTAGAAGCTCAGGAAAAATTCCATACCATGCAGCCAACAGAATGAGGATGAGCCCGAAACACATGATCAGAGTTTCGGGAAAATTAAAGTTTATGACAATGAACATGAACACACATAGAGACATATATATGATTCATTACATAACACAATTTCTCATCAAACAACAATTATTCCTTGCGGACTGAACACAAAACCAACCAGGCTTATGCTTGCAATGGAGGATCCATATATATGCTCACGGCTGCACAGACATCGTCTTCCTTCAAAATTAACTTCCTCTCCTGCATTTTAATTTCAAGAAACATTTTTATAAATCAACCATATATCTTGATGAAGGTATAAGCCCCCATTGGAGTTTAAATCATTTCTCTTAACACAAAAATACATTATCAAGTAATATAAAGGGGATATCATAACTACTAAAACTCATTTGTTCAGCCTTACAATTCCTCTATACTAAAAACAAATCCAACCTTATATATCTGTGCTATGCTTATAACAAAGTCTATTTTATTGATATATTAAAAGAAGCTCCCCTAGTTTAGTGCTCATAATCCCAAAGCAAGAAATTTAAGAAGAAATTAATCAACCAAGCTCCATTAGTTTGAAGCCAAAATGTAAGAAATTTAAGAAATAACTCAATCAACCAAGCTTTATCAACTTTCATTTTAATTAAGGTTACCAATCAGTTCCGAATTCAGATTAAAGAAAAACTGAATCACTGAAAAAACAAAATGTTTTATGTAATATAAATGCGAAAGAGATCTAAAATGTGAGTGATGGATGATGCTCCGAAGTAAAGGGAAAAACCTCATGGGACAACAATGAAGAGATGGGTTAGATTCCGACACATAGCATGTGGTGCCACTTCAGGAGGCCAATGTTTTATAACAATTTTAACATGTTGCCAGGCAAAAACACTCAAACTTCCCATCTTTTTCTCTAAAATTAAAATATTATCTACAAAGGACAAAACTTTCTTTGATTCTTTCACAGCAAAGTCTTTTTATTTAAAGAAATGTTGATTCTTTCATACAAATATTAAATATTAACTATTGACAAAAAAAAAAAAATCAAATATTAACTAAACTCCTTTCTTATCCATAACAGTTCATCAACTCATTACATTTTCCATATAAAATAAATTTCCATAAAGATTCCTAAACGGAGAACTTTTTAATACTAATATTAAATTAATTTAAACAATTTCAATATTTGTGACTTGTGAGCATGGAGTTAATCAGAAACATATGGAGTCAAAAGGTTAGGTGAATAAAGTAAATGAAATACAAAATACATTAACAACAAAAAAACAGAAGAGTTATTTACTTATTTACATATGGGAATCAAAGTTAATTAAATCTGGATCTACCCTTAGAGAAACAAGTAATGATCAAAATTTGGAACAAAAGTGATGCTGAGGAAGAAGGGAACCCAACATAGAACACATGAGGAGACAAACAGAAAATGAAGCCCTCATTTCAAATTCATCCACATGCCATAATCTTAAAAGTCATTACTTCGAGACACACAAAAATGTAATGAAATATGAAATTCCAAAATATGACTTAATGCCACGCCCCAATAAACCATCTTTCTTTTGTGAAATCAAGAAACCAAATTTTAACAAATCAAGCAACATGGTACTATCTCTAAGTTTAACTAATCCAAGCACATTTTTAAACTAAAGCAATTTCTTGAAGAATAGAAAAATACTAACCAAGATTGAGGAGAGATTGAAGGGAAGGAAGCATTTTGTTTTCTATCTCCTATCCTTGGCCTTGTCATGATCAGGGCTCCGGTTTCCTTCACCGTAATAAAGATATAACCGGCCATCAAAAGTAGCCGGAAGCTGGTGGCTGTGATGGTCAAGAGGCGGAGGAGTAGCCATGAAAAAGGAAATGCTTTGACTATCCATTGGAGAAGACGAAGAAGAAGACGAAGAAATGGATGACCTCTGAGTAATGTTGTTGTTATTGTTGAGAAAGAGAGATTGTGAATTGGACTGAAGGGTCCCCCTACTACTGTAACCTCCATTAATGGCAGAAGAAGAAGAGATTCCAAAGTTGTAATCCGGTACAAAGGAGAATGGGTGGTGATTATTCTGATTCATTGGCTCTTGATTAGGAAGAGATGATGAAGATGAGTTTGGTATGAGCTGAACCGGGTTAAAACAATCAGAACCACCGGTCCAATTCCGGTTATTCGGTTGTTGTTCAAAACCGCCGGTGAGAAGCTGAGTGAATGAGCTTTGTGCATTCTGCAAATCTTTATCTCTTTCTTTAGCTGTTCTCTCTCTAGCTCTCTCCCTTGCTTTCCCACGAATCTCTGTCCTTGATAAAGACAACAAAGAGCTCTCAGATGTTCCACTACTACAAGCAGATTTGGTCTGATTCTGATCGAAATTTGTGTTGATTGGTGGAAGATCAGTGATTGAATCAGAAGCTGCGTTGATTAACCATTCAACAGCTTTACTTGGCTGATCAAATCCAAGACGATCTTGAAGATCATAGAACTGAATTGCTGTAGCTACTGAGAGACGTATTCTTCGATCTCTTAACCCTTTTGATGTTAAGACTTTGCTATGTCGATCTTTGCCTCCTGAAGCTCGTGAAACCCTAATGATACGAGACGATGGATTGTTCCAATTCCTCTTTATTCCGGTGTTGTCTTCTTCCGTAAATCTCTGTAGCTTTCTGCTTTGTTGTTGTTGTTCTTGTGTCTCAACGTCTTCATCAATCTCCATTGAAACGCTACTCTCATACTTTACTTCTCTATCTCTCTCTCTCTTTGCAGAGAGCAAATTAAAAAGCCTGAGTATGTTGCAGTGATGACTTTGAACCTGTAAAAAAGAAATTAAAGTCATTACTTAAAGGCTAAAAATTGTATATAATTTCATTTAAGTAAATCAATACAAATTTGTAGATCTGCAAAGTCTATTCATGTTCATAGACCTATAGCTTAAGTGCCTTTTTCAGAAACCCTAAATTAAATATAAAAAACCTATAACCTATAGGGATTTATAAAGATTATGAGCTTTGGTAAAAACAATAAATACACAAAAGAGAAAAAGGAGAGATTGTTTAAACTGAAGAAGATGAAGAAGAGCATAACTATAATGACTTTGCGCTTGAAGCTAGAAGGCTTTGCCCTAAAAATGGCAGTTTGCAAAAGAATCAAACAATCTTGATACATTAAATAAAGCATAAATTTAATTTTTTAATAAATAAAGGTTGTGCCTCAAAAATGACCAACAAGAGAAACTCACTTTGGATTACAGGTGTCAACTGTCAAGCTTCACTGCAGAACAACAATGGCGGCAAGAAGAAATAAATGAAAAATAAAAACTAATTAGAATCTTGTCATGAGCTTCTTATTCTCTCTTCCTTTGGTATTGTTTTCATGCTTAGATCTCATCATTGTAAGCAATAGAATGATAAAGATCCACAGATCTGCAAATAATCAAATCCTAAATGGTCTTAGTATATAACATAAAAAATATTCGTTTCGGGTTATAGGGTTTTAGTATGTTTCTTTTGTTTTATTTTCTTAGGAAAGATGAGCCGAGAAAGTGAAAGAAAATGGTTGAAAATGGAAATTGGAAGGATACACAAGAGGGAGAAAGTTTTATTACCTGTTAGAGAAAAAATAATATCCACAGTAGCCTTCGGACAAGGGAAGACAAGTGCACTGTTTGGACTATTTAGTACTTTCTTTGTTTTTTTCTCTCTCTTTTACCCTTCTTTGTTTCTAGTTTTTACGAATCTGCCACTCATTGTTACCTACTTACGTACTTTACATTTCGAATATCAAATTTCCCCTCTATTAAATCGAGTTATCAAGTATAATGTATTAATGTATGTATATTTAATCATTTCTATAAGTTTTTTATGAAATCTAATAAGATGTACCATAGTCCATAGCTAGGAATAAGCACATAGCTAGGTATATTCTATTTAAGCATCGGAAAGGGCATAAATGTTTTTTTTTGTTTTGGGCTGATGGCATAAATGTTTAAGAAATATTTTTAAGTTTTTTTTTTTTTTTTTTTAAGTTATAGAGAAATAGTGAAATACTCTACCACAAAAGAGTAATAAGGAAAAGGCATAAATGTGATTACGTGAAATTAAATTTCTCATGTAGTTGTGATTATTGTTATAGAGAAATTTGAAGGAGAAGTAGTAGGTTTGTAAGATGAGCAATGATCACTACGCAAATTATTGCCCGATGGCCAATTGTCAACTTGAGAACTTCTTTACACTTCTGACCAATAACGTCTTCGTAATTAAGACTATTTTTTTATAGAGAAACCAATGTCCAAATTCGTTTTGTACATAAAGCAAAGTTACAAACGAAATAATTACAAATTTATATGGGTCTGTAAAATGATTTACATCCAAACAGAATGATAAATTTAGAAAAGGATAAAAGAAATCTAATGTTAAATATATTATAAAAAAAAAAAAGTTCATGAAGTGGCGTTGACAGATGCAGTCAGTGAAAATAAAGCAAATATATATCGTCACATATAATCATGTTACGTTTTTTTCACGACTCATATTTATATCAGATCAAATAAGTTAACCCATCATCATAATTCATAAGATAGATACATCTCACACGATTCAATGCCACTTTGGACTATAACCAAGTACATTCCCATTTAGAAGTATGTTACATTCTTATATTATCACATGTCTTTAAACATATGAATATTCCAAAATTGTATAAATATGTGTGTTGCTTCCATTAAAAAATTGGTTTTTAAGAAGACCAATGCTTCTGCCCAAAAAAAGAAAAGAAAAAAGAAGACCAATGCATTTAACAGAAAAAAAAAAAAAAAAAAAAAAAAGAAGAAGACCAATGCAAAAAAGAAGATGATATTTGTGTTTCGGTGGTAACAGAGCTAACGACGGGCTCGAGACTGCGAAGCACGTGTCGCTGTCTAAAGGCATTTATTGATGCAATTTTGGTTCACATCGAATTTCACTTCTTCTTATTTTTTTCTTTCCCAAATTACATATTTTGCTCTAATGTATCTTTATTAACTTATTTATTTCGAATGTATAATATATTAAACACAATTGGTTTGTGTTTCCGAGTTAAGAATATAAAGTAAATGATGCATAAATGGCTTTTGAATTGATTTTGTTTGTTATTAGATCAACTTCTAATGCAAAAAGAGGGGCAAAAAGAGCATGAAACTAATTGGAACTCAAGTTTCAAGTACATATTTGTTACCGGCACTTACACTTGTACTTATCAACTCCATGCTCAACAGCTAAAGAGTCAATTTTTTTATTTAAATGATTTATGTCAATAATTTTGAATGTACCATGACGTCCTTAACCATTGACAATAATGAACGAGAAGAGAATGTGTGTTATTGAGATTTTTTATACAAGTGTTTTTGTGTTCATATATATTCTCATCAGTAACTGTCCTATCCAAACGATTTTGGTGATATTTCAATGGTATAAAGTAAGATCTAGCTCTAGGATCTTGCTCCAGTAATTTGGTTTATAACAGAATATTATCTGGTTCTTAAACAAGAGGATCAAGAATTGTCACTATCAAGTTTTAATACAAAGTTACAAGTCTCATGTACTTTCTTATTAATACTGCTAATAAAATCCTTAAAAGAGTTTCTCTTATGCACTCTGGTTTTGTTTCTCCACAAGTTTTGATCTCTTCTTCCAAAACTTAAACTCCATAGATCTTCCTTCAAGCATCTTCTCAATCTCCTCCATTGGCATTCCTTTGGTCTCCGGAACACAAACCACAACAAAGAAAAGAGCAATGACTGAGATCACTCCAAAGATGAGAAAAGTCCAAGAAGTCCCAATAGCTTCAGTCAAAGAAAGAAAAGATTGAGCCACAATCAAATTCGATATCCAATTTGCAGTTGCAGCTATTCCTCCACAGGTTCCTCTAAACCTCAATGGATAAATCTCTGAGTTAACTATCCATGGAACAGTCCCCATTCCCGGAGAGAAGAAAATGATATAAAGTCCCAATCCAAGAAGAGCAAACCAACCAAAATTACTAGGACATCCTCTTGTGTACCAAAGCCGGTTTTGGTTATGACATAAGTCCTTAACCGAATCATCAGAGATCCAACACGCCCCGGGATGTTCCTGCAATCATCATCATATTTCGAATTTATATGTTTTAGAGTTAAAACGCTTTTTTCGGGTTTTCGAAAAGTCTTTACCTTTCCATTGGGAGATGAACAGAACCCACAAGATGGAGAAGAAGCTTTCAAACAAGTCATACAATCCCAAGCTTTGGTTTTGATACCTGAGTTATAATCCGGACAAGTAATATTGTTGAACCTTTGTGTCTCGAGTGAGCTAATGGCAGGAGAGTGAGTAGCCGCTTCATAGAAAACACCGGTCAGTAATCCGAGAGAGATAATGACTCCGAAAAGGCTAATGATCAGAAGCTTTTTCCTTCCGATTCTATCGATGAAGTAAATGCTAATGATGGAACCAAATGCGTTAAGTCCTGCGGTAACTAGAGACAAGAGAAGAGCTGTTCTGTTTGATGCAAAACCGGCGAGCTGAACAATGGTTGGACTGTAATACATTACTGTGTTGATCCCAACGAACTGTTGAAACACTTGGAGACCAACACCAGCTATTAGTCCTCGTCTAACGGTTTTGGTTTTGCATAGTTTGATCATGTTGATTTTCTCGGACGATCCTTCTTCGAGTATCTCTGACTCCACTGAGTCTTTAAGTGCATGAATCTCTTGTTCTACATTTTCTGCTGAGTATATTCTTCTTAGAATCGCTTCGGCCTCTTCTTCTCTTCCCTGTTTCCATTACCAAAACACAGTGATTCCAATTTAAGGAGTGTTCAATCCAGCTAAACCGAATCAAACCGGAATGAAGCTTAATAACGTTACAAAACTTTTAGGTTTTAGATATTCAAAAAACCGAAATTAAAAGTACCTTGCGGTATAACCAACGAGGTGATTCCGGGAGTGTAAACATTAAGATAAATTGCAAAAGAGCTGGAATTGCGGCGATCCCGAGCATCCATCTCCACGTTCCATTCACCTAAAACAAGACATTAACACCTAAGCCAAAGTGTGATCTTTTCCTTAAGAATGTTATAATATTCAGATAAACATAACCAATTCGATCCAAAAGTACATCAAAATATTGACAGAAACCAAGTTAAATTCTACTACATATTCATTTTTTCAATATCTAAAAAAAACCGAACGTGAACCAAAGCCAAAACCATACCAAATCTATCTGACTAGATTATGTTTCAATACTATTATCATTGGCCTAATATAACTTACCTTGGTAAATGCTAAGTTGATGAGGTAAGCCAAGAACTGTCCTCCGGTAATTAGAAACCCATTGGTACTGACCAAAGCTCCTCTGATTTTTGCAGGAGAAGCTTCTGAGATGTATAGAGGAGCGGTCATCGAGGCCATCCCCACCCCGAGACCCACAAATACACGGCCGACAACAAGGACGGACGGGTTAGGAGCTGCAGCCATAATGATAGCTCCTAACAGGAAGAGAAAATCCGCCATAAGAATCGCGCTTCTTCTCCCGAATTTGTCGTTCGCCCAACCTCCTATGGCAGCTCCAATGATGGCTCCTGCCACCGCCATGCTCACTATCATCTCCTGTTTTTTTCAAATTTTAGTTGAAGCTTAGTATTTGTTTGTATTTGTGATGTTCATGAATTGAAACGTGTTTGGGTCGTTACTCGTTATTTAGGTGCTTCTTAACACACAAAACGGCATGATGTGTACCACGGCATACAAAAAACGACACTCGTACTGATAAAACAGAATCCAAAACCCAGATGATCTGCTTTCATTTATTCTTATCCAAATTTTTTGTTTGCAAATAATAAATTGTTACAAATCAATATCATAAATTCATAATTATTAGAAAACAGTTTCTCTAACAAGTTTTAAAATGTTTCAAAGTTATATTGAAATCATGATTTAGTTTGTCACCATGATCTTTGACTTGCTGCTAAGATGTACATAAATACAAGTTATTACCACATCAATCATTTATTTCAAACAAATCCTAAAATTAGTCAAAATTCACACACAATTACATAATTAATTCCAAAGGAATTAAAACAGAGAGCAAGAATATAAGAACCTGTAACCAAGTATTTCTATCAACAGATTTGAACTCATCTCTGATGTAAAGCAGAGCTCCTGATATCACTCCTGCATGTATATATTACATATATAACCCATCAAAACTTCAAACACATACATATGGTTGACATATACAGACATATATATGTATGTATGAATGTATGTATGTATGTATGTATGCATGAGTGAATCAATAGAGAAGAAATTAAGAAGCTGACCGGTGTCGTAACCAAAGAGAAGACCACCGATTCCGGCAGAGAAAGCAAGACGAAGAACATAAGGATTCTTCCATGTTAGAGAGAAACATTCTCTGAAAGCTGATTCATCTGCTCCTCCATGTATTATTCCTCCCTCCATTTTTTTTTTTTCGGTTATGTAAGTGTTTTGTCGAATGAGACGGAACAACCAATATAAACCAATATAAAGAGTGTGAGTTTATCTGTTGTGTTCTGTTTTTTTGTCTATCTGTTGTATTTTCTTTTTAGTTGAGAAAGTGAGAAATTAAATTATAAGTGGTGATGAATCAATGGAGGATTGAGATGGAACACGAGGACTCTTACTAGAAAACTCCATTGACTTGTCTCTCAAAATTTTTCTTCTTTTACTCTTTTTTGGATAACTCATTTATTACCTTTCTTTATTTCTATTGAATTTACTTATATTTATTTCTAGGGTATTTATTTACCATATGACAAATCTGAATATTATTAATTTCTAAATTTTTTTCTTAAAAAAAAAACAAGCTTATAATACCACAAAAACAAATTTTAGTATCACATAAAAAACATTGACTAACGACATTGACTACATACGTTTCTTTGATAAAGAACATTGACTAATGACTACGGACGTTACATGTAAGTATACTTGACTAGAAATTTTTAAAATATTTTGTATAATAATACATATAAATATTACTGTATCAAAATCTCTAACTTGGCAATTTAATGTTACATATCTTATTATATAAAGTTGGGTTTTCGAAGTTACTAACTCAAGAGATTGTGACACGTGTCATATCTATCGGTTATAGATTTTGACACGTGTCAAAAAATATTTGTTTTTAATAATTTTAAATACATAAAAAGATAATTATGAGAAAATATTAAAATTTAAAAATGTAAAAAGATATGGTTAAGAAAATTATAACTCACAAGATCATGACACGTGTCATATATATATCGGTTAGAGATTTTGACCCGTGTCAAAAATATTTTGTTTTTAAAAATTTTAAAAATAGAAAAAGATAATTATGAGAAAAAATTAAAACATAAATAAATTTAACCGTGTAGAAAGATAATGTTAAGTAAATTCTAACTTAAATAATTTTTTAAAAAGTAAACAGATAATGTTAAGAAAAGTTTAAAGGACCAAGTAAATAAAAAGAATTACAAAAGGATAAAGATAAAAATGATCATATAATTAAAAAATTATTTTAAACAATTTTAAGATATAGAAAGATAATTATAATAAAACTATAAATTTTAATAATTTTTAAAATATAAATAGATGATTATTAAAAATTAAAAATTTTAATAATTTTTTAATATAAAAAGATAATCATAAAGAAAGTATACGTATATTTTTCATATAGTTATATTGCTAATTCTAAAAGAAAAAAGATTACATAATTAAAAAAAAAATAATATTCTTAAATAAAAAAGGAATTGTAAATACTCACCTCTATATAATCAAATAGATAATCTCATATTTTTCTTACCAAACAAAATAATTTTTTTTAAACATCATTGTTGATTCAACTTTATTCAATTGATAAAAATTTGTTTTTATTATGATTATATGTTTTGTGTGTGTAAAACCAATCATATGGATCGATGCATAAATATTTGGGTGATATTTTAACTAATTGGTTTAGAAGCTGTTATCCTATGATATTTATTTTTTTGATCAAAACCTAATTCTTTTGGTATTAGTATATATGTTTCAATTATTGGTCTCAAATTATTTTGATAATGTTCAGTAGGTGGATATCATATGATTAATTTCATCGATTAATAAAGAGGTGAATTTACTTTTAACGTTTTTTTTTTTTTTTTTTTGTCAATGACTTTTAACGTATAATATATTTGTTTTTGGTTTGATGATTTTTGGTTTAGTATACTAATAGTTTTTGGATGCGATGATCTAAAAATGCTTGATATGAATATTGTGTGATAATGTAAGTTTTAATCTAAATGTGACTTTTTCGTATGGTTTTATATGTTTTGATAAGATACGAATTATTTGGTCAATGTTTAGCAGATTGATGTGTAATGATTGATTTTACCGGATATATAAGTAAAATTTTGAAATATGATTAATTTGATCGGATGAAGAAGTAAACTTTTTTTTTGACGTGTACGTAATAGCTCATAAAAGATTTTTTAATTTTCAGTACTAGAAAATCTCAATTTCTTATATTTATGTATATTTATATAGATTATAAATTGTATAGAGGGGTTAGAAAATTAAACTGATTAAATATAGTATATGTATTGTAATACGTAATTAAATTTGAATATAATATTTACATACAATAACAGTAAAATCTATTAAATTTGTAAAAAATTGTATTGATTAACATGTGTATCTCAAAAGTTTAAATAATTAATATATTAAAAACTTAAATTAATTAATTCATAAATTTGTTTACAGAACTTCAAATTTTGTTGTTACATTTTATTTTTATTTTTAAACGGGTTATTAAATTTTCAATTTTAAACCCGCGTAAACGCGGGTCCTAATCTAGTTTTTTATAACGTTTGGATATACTAGCGGAGTTACCAAACGTTTATGTGATTCAACTATAAAAAAGAAAGCAGGTTTATACAATAAAATTTATTAGTTAAAAATTCATTTATATAAATCTAGTGTTATCCAATGAGACATTTATAAATTATATATATGTATATATGTGTGTGACTGCATTAAATGCTTGAGATATTTGTCTTTTTTATTTCTATTATATACCAGCTAATTTCTATGAACAAAGCTGTTTAGTTATTTAATATTATGTGATTTTGGAATGCTATTTAAAAGGAATTTGATAAATAAATCTGAGTTTTCAACTTTAATTTGGATAGATCCTATAAATGAATTAATTCATAAAATTGTTTCTTATTAATGTGCTCATAAATTTAGGTGTTCAATAACACAATATTAATTAACTCAAAATAACTAATTGCCCAATAACTAATGCTATTGAGAGTTTTAATCGTCTTAAAGTTAATTAGACGGTAAATCTATACGAATACTACCGTGTGGACAATATCTGTTCGAATGAATTTTGCTGTCCACCAAACGGTTGGATCGGTGTGAGTAGTATTTGTTAGATTTTTCATATTTCGGTGAGTCTGTGGAGAACAGTTCAACTATAAAACATGCAAAATTCCATCCTTTAATTTGGATGCTAGAAATCAGTTAAACGCAAAGAGAGGATCCGACCCAACTAATTGAATGTAAAGACAATTATCGAATGTAAGGTTGGAATCTCCAAAATTATTAATTTTGTGTGTGAAAGTTATCTTTATTTCCCTCTCGCTGAAAGGTCTAATCTCTTCTCCATTGTGCGTAATGGATGGATACACGTTAATAATAATATAGTCACTACAATTATATTTACTTAAATTTAATTGTCACTACCAAACTTTGGTCAAAGATCATTGTCATTCTGATTATTGTTATATATTAGCACCTAAGAAAAAAGGAAATGATGGGATTGAATTGTAAGTATATATGATTAGTCAAACCCGGATAGTATTACAACTCGTGAAATTGAACTTAGGCTTACCTCTATTGATTAATTATTCCTTTTTCTTTTTTGTAAGATGGTATATAATGAATATTTTCTTTCAAATCAAAAGAGTGAGGTGACACAGGAAGACTTGGAAGATGTAAACTGGTAGAATGTGATATCCTATCTACCATTCCATCTATAACACGCGGATAATATTTCATCAAAGTCACATACGAGAAGTCCGACAAAATCTTCAAACCTCCCGAACAAATTTTATCCAATAGACGCCAACGCTCTGTCTACTAAAGATGGAGTAAAAAACAAAGACAAGGTTCACCTTCTAGCCAATATATTTTTGTGTTAAACTGTTAAGTGTCATCTACCATCGAGAATTGTTGTTATTATTTTTTTTTTGTCTCCAAACTAATTCATTAAAGTCCAAAGAACCTAGCATCGATAACTCAGTTAGCGTATTAGATGACTTTTTTGGAAAGAGATGGTAATGAAATTAATTTGATGAAAATTATAATATACTATCAGATTATATAGTATCAACCGTTTATCCCTCCAATCAAAAAATACTTCATATATCTGTAAGACGGTAAGACCCTTACTTTTTTAATAATTTTTTAAACATATATGTACCATGCATGCGGCATATGCATGATGAACAGTCGCCATCAGAGTTGAATTATATGGGTACAATAATATATATGGTGGGTTCATCTAACAAAAAGTTTCAAAGTTAAAACATAATAGATTCATAGAAGAATAATTACATTTGTTGGTTTGATATCCCTGCATTTATCCTGATATTGTAGCACATGCATGCTGTGCTACCTTTTTCTTTTGTTAGTTACATACTTACCTCTTACCTTTTCTCTCAAATGATTGAAACAAAAATTAATTAAGATTTTTCGAACTCAAAGTTGATTTAGTGGCGAGCATACTTAACGAACATGACACTTTAATAACTTTTCTTTATTAAAATCAGTTGTGATACTTGTTAAATGTTCAGTTGGATCGTGGAGGCACGTTTATTACCATTGTACAATTTTTTTGTAATAAATTTTCACATTACAAATTGAAAATAGGTAAAATTTTGAGAATATAGTAATATTTCTGAAATTAAATTAAACCTACGTGTTCCAGAAAAACCTCCCTTTTACATGATTTTGGAAATAAGCCTTTAAACCAAAACGTGAGAACTCATTTGGAATCTGAAATCCTTTTCACTCCACCACGAGGAATTTGAAAAGAAGGCAAAGTGAATCTTTGGCCAAACAATGTTGTGACTTGTTCCCTAGAGTGCAAAGAATAATTAAAGCTTTTTTTTTTGTTTTAAACCAAAAACAAAATGAGAAGAATTTTTAAAAGTTGAACAAAACAATTGTTAAAACATCTCAAACCTGGATTCAACTTATTAAAAATTTAAAAGTCTTATGATTTTGCAAATTTAATTGTTTTTTCTAGTTAAATGGTATATTTTTTAGATATGATACATAATAATTTAGTAAATAACTAATAATATGTTTGAAAAAAAAAACCTTACCAAAAAAAAAAATATATGTTTGAAAAAAAACAATAATCAAACTAAAAAAAACAATGCAAAAGTGGTATTTGTTTGTAAATATGAAATTTTGGTATACCATCCCGCATTGCGTGTCGATAAAATTTTAAAGGAAAGTGGTAAGAACTTTAAAATACTGAGTTGCTTAGGTAATTACGCCATGTTTTCATATAACTTAAATTCAAGATGTAATAATATCTAATACATAAAATTTATAAGAGAAAAAAAATTAGGTGACTTATCAATTTCAAAATCAATTCAGTTTATTCTTTTGTTGATAAAATGACAAATTAAAAGCGAAAAAGTAAAAAGATGACAACTAATCGGAGAGAAAAATTGATCACTAAGATACATGCATATCCAATCTTTCCATAAGATCATTCTAAAATACCTTATTTATAAAACTAAAGATTTTTTTTTTCTTCTATTTAATCACTTTTTAAGCAAGTTTGAGCAATGCATATATCATTCCTAACCGCAAATCTGGAATTTAGTTAGGTCAATACCCACTTCTCATCGTTCACTTATATATGACTATCTTTTAAATACTCATAGACTGATGATATCAGAAGTTTTATTTTTTTATGTTTTGGACATGATTTGTACGGCATATAATAGACCAATAGTATTAAATAGAAACGATATGTTGTTGAAGTTGTATGTTCTAATTAATTTTACATATTTAAACGATTGGTAGAGTCAGTAGAGTTGTGATTGATCAAATGTTAAATTATTAAAAAATATTTGATATATTTATTTATATTTGAATTAATGCATTATGTATATATATTATTTTTATGACGACATAAGTATTTTCCTGATTATAAATGTTGATTGGCTAATAAAAATCAATGCTCCTCTGAAAACTCTACCAATCAAAACTTTTGTGTGAAATAGTTTTATAGAAGAAATTAATTGGACTCAAAAATAGGTACACTAGAGAAAAACCTAGATGGTTAAATATGTTTCCTATGAACATAGAGTACAAAAATTATTTGGAACTTTTTTTAAAAAAAAAAAGTGAGAAGAATTTTTAAAAGATGAAAAAATTTTTTTTTAAAACATTTGGATTCAACTTTTTTTTTTTTTAGCATGTATTCAACTTATTAAAAAAAATTAACAGTCTTAAGGTTTTGTAAATTTAATTGTTTTTTTTTCTAATTCAATGGTATATCTTTTAGATATGATACATAATAATTTAGTAAATAACTAATAATATTTTTGAAAAAAATTTGATCAAACTACAAAAGACAATGCAAAAGTGGTGTTTGTTTATAAATATGAACTTTTAGTATACTATCCCCGCATTAAGATTACGATTACGATTTTATTTAGGTAATTACACCATATTTTGCGATGATATAGCATAAATTTAAACATATAATAATATTTAATATATAAAAATGTTAAGAAAAATTTAAATCGGGTGATCTATCATTTTCAAAATCAATTCAATTTATTCTCTTGTTGATAAAATGACAACTTAAAAGTGAAAAAGTGACAACTAATCAAAGAGGAAAATTTATAACTTTTTGTAAGATCCATACACATCCAATCTTTCCATTTTATGATACCATATTTATAAAACTAAAGATTGTTATTTTTTTAATCACTTTTTAAGCAGTTTTGAACAATTAATGCATATATCATTTCTAACTGAAATCTGGAATTTAGTTAGGTCAATACCCCACCTCTCATCGTTCACTTAAACATAAGCTTTTAAATACTCATACACATAATTAACTTATAAAAAAAAAAAAAAAAAAACTCATAGATAGATATATTGGAAGTTATTTTCTTCTCTCAATGTTTTGTGTCAACCCAACCAAGATAAATGAAAACACCTTAGAAGGAATTAATTAGGCCCAAAAAATAGGCCCACTAGAAAAAAAAAAAAAAAACCTAGGTTAAATAAGTTTACGATGAACTTTGCGCCTCCCTCCTCTGCCTCCTACGCTCTTCATCTTCAAAGTCTGCACCTTTTAGCTCAGGTTTGTTCTTGATTTCTCTCGTTAGATCAATCGTTCTTACGCCTCCCATTAGGTTTGTTTCGATCTCAAAGTATCTATAAGTTATAGACTATAACTGTAATAGTTTATGATTGAAAATTCAAATCTTAAATACTTATCAAACAAAATCTTGACCCCATGATTAGGAACTCTTAAGTGATGTCTTAGTGAATCGATATTTGTTGTTTTTTCATTGTTTCTGATTTTGATCTATTTTAGCAATATAAAGTTTCGTTTTTTTCTGATTCGTTGAGGTTTTAGTAGTTGATCTGTTCTGATCTGCTTTATATCAGTGTAAAGGTTCGAGCTTCAGAAATAATGGCTGCCTTCCCAAACCTTAGTTCTGATGCTGGATTGAAGAAGCTCGATGAGCATCTTCTCACCCGCAGTTACATCACTGGGTAAGTTTCAATTTCTTAAATTTGTCTGGTTTTTTCAAGTCTTGTCTCAATTGAGTTGTGAACATTTCTTATAGATTAGATCGTAAGTCTCTACCTTTTGAACTATAGAAGTGACAATTCGCTTCCTTTGTGTATGTTTACAGGTACCAGGCTTCAAAGGATGATATCACTGTCTTTACTGCTCTAGCAAAGCCTCCAACTTCACAGTATGTGAATGTATCTCGTTGGTACAACCACATTGATGCCCTCTTGAGGATCTCGTAAGCTTTATAACCTTCTATTGTTCTCCATTTAATTATGGATTGAAGTTTTCGCTGTTTGGATTAATCTAATGTTGTTTCTTTAAACTACTGTCTCTATTTACAGAGGTGTCTCTGCTGAAGGAAGTGGTGTCATTGTTGAGGGATCAGCCCCTATCACAGAAGAGGCCGTTGCTACTCCCCCTGCAGCTGATTCTAAGGTATGCTTGATTTTTACTATGGTTTCGCATAATGTTCTTGTAAGGTTGTGTATCGAAGAGATTCATATAAATGTGTAATTGTAGGATGCT
Source organism: Erysimum cheiranthoides (assembly GCA_011420285.2). Taxonomy (NCBI): domain Eukaryota; kingdom Viridiplantae; phylum Streptophyta; class Magnoliopsida; order Brassicales; family Brassicaceae; genus Erysimum; species Erysimum cheiranthoides. The sequence goes on along the minus strand of CM022176.2, from coordinate 13,536,447 downwards.
GCGGCTGATGAAGAAGATGATGATGATGTTGACCTTTTCGGAGAGGAGACCGAAGAGGAAAAGAAAGCTGCTGAAGAGAGAGCAGCTTCTGTGAAGGCATCTACAAAGAAGAAGGAATGTAAGTTTGGGTTTACGCCTTACACTTGTAATTAACGATATGAAGATGTCTTGGATTTCTCATCCAGGTTCTTTATTTTTCTTCATCAGCTGGAAAGTCGTCAGTTTTGATTGATATCAAGCCGTGGGATGATGAGACCGACATGAAGAAGCTAGAGGAAGCTGTGAGATCCATTCAGATGGAAGGATTGTTTTGGGGAGCTTCAAAGCTTGTCCCAGTTGGTTACGGTATCAAGAAGTTGCAGATTATGTGCACCATTGTTGATGACCTTGTCTCTATTGACACCATGATCGAAGAGCAACTCACTGTTGAACCAATCAATGAATACGTCCAGAGCTGTGACATTGTTGCCTTCAACAAGATATGTAGGTTTCCTGAATCTATTCTCAACTCTTTGGAAGCTGTGATCTTTCATAAAATAATGCGGTGTGTAACTTTGTTTGTTTTGATTGAATCATAATGCAGGAGAGGATGGAGAAAGCTTCAAGGAAGGTCTCTGTGTTTATGTTGTCTGCTTCTTCTTCTATATTCAGTTTCCCCAAGTTTCTGTAGACTGTTTTGTTTTGACTCTGCTATGGCTTTTGCCATCTCAAATTCATTTTGATATTTAATGAAGAACGACAATTCAGTATTTCATTTTCTTTGTTTATGGCTATTCTCTGGTTCTTCCTTCGATGTTTTCATAGCATGGATCTCTAGATCTTTGTGATTCTTAGTGCACCTTAGTTAAAGCTTCTCTATCGACTTAAGCACAAGGATATACTAAGAGAAAAGAGTATTAGCTTCAGTGACCACAAGTTTCCCCTCGACTTCAAGCTTCGTATCGGTTAAACAATTACCTCCATATATTACAAATTTACAATCGCTACTTTGGTTCTGTGGCTGCTTAGGCAGCATGTTAGTATAGATTGCTTTGCCACATAACCACTGTACATGATTCTCACTTGGAAATTAGTGAACAATTTACACAAAACTCGTAAGGGAATCGTAAACTCTTATAAATTTAGAACATTACAGTAAGGGGCTAACCAATGAAACATCTTAAAGAAAAAGAGACGTATAATCATGATCAAAACTTTAACTTAAGAAATAAGGAAAGATTCTTGTAGGACAGATTTGTGAACTCTTTTTCTCTTGCATTAAGATTCAGTATCAGAATCAGAAGACTCAAAATCAGTGTCCTTAAGACTAGGAACAGAATCATCATCAGATTCATCTAAGGACTCTCTCTCCATACCAACTGCTACTTCCTCCATGAGACTATCCTTAACCGCTAAATCGTCTCCCTCCTGAGTCCCACTCATTGGTTCTAGATAACTATCTTTGGGAGCTTTGTCTGAAACATGTCCTAGAGACTCAGTTGATTCAGGAACCTTCTCAGGCACATCAGCTTGATGAACAAACTCTGATGTAACCACATCTGTATGCTCTTCGACACTTAGAGATACAACAGTGGCTAAATCATTCCCAAGTTTCAATCGTTTGGTCTCTTGGAGAGGTAAAGTCGTGTCTACATTTCTCTGACTCTCGGTGTTAGAGGGTACATCTGCGTTTGTCATCCATCTGTTGCATAGATCATCACCATCGTGAGCAATACCGTTCAACTTATTCAGTTTAGGTGTGTTGTGTTTTTGGCTGGCCAGAGAATTGCTTTCCAGGAATTGGTTGCTAAGTGACGGGAGACCGTCGATTGGAAGTGCCCTCGGATGTATGACAACTTCAAGGGACATGAGGGCGTGAGCACAGAATCCGGCAACTTCCATCCCAGCCTGAAGCTTACCTGTTCAGAGCACGATATATGCATCAAATACTTACGGTTTCTGGCATTTAAAATTTAGTTCAACTCATGCCAACAATCTTAGTTACCTGTTCGGAAAATCTCAAGCCCTTCAGCTAAAAATGCAGGGCGTACTCGTGATGGGGACACGAGAGATGCTAAAAATGCACGGAGTGCTGCAAGCTGAAACTCAACCAGATCTGAAGTTGACTTATTGGGTAAACAATGGTAGATTTTAGCACTGGCCCATCTCCCTTCACAAGCACCTGTTGCTGTGGTCATTAAAAGATTATCCACACAATCTCTCCAGCTATCTGATCCCAATGCACCACCCTGAAACACAAAAGAAAAGAAGAATATCTGATAACCTATCAAATTGTAATAGCAACAGAATCAAAAAGAAGTTATATGGTGACTATGAGTAGAATCCACAGAGATTACTTCCAAAGTGTTCAACAGTGTCGATAAGAAGCTACATTTTAATAAAAATAAGTTAAAGGAGCTTTACAATGGTGAGAAGAGTTTCAAGTGCCTCAAGAGATGCTATCTTCAATGAAATCGGGCTACTCAAGTGATTGTGAGGGACTCCCACTTCAAAAGCAGAATTCTCTGCCTCGACTTGTGAAGTAGTTGAATACTTCCTTTTTTTACTGCAAGCCTGAAGAACAGCTCCGTTAGTAAGTGACGGGTTTTTGCTAGATACTGCATTTAATCCTTCTACACTTGGCTGGTCTAGATCCACAGAGGCATTAGTGACAAGCTCCTGTGCCAGTTGCATTGCCATTCCTGGTCACAGAAGTATGTTAGCAGAAGTGATCGTGATTATCATCACATCAACCTGAGAAATGAAAACACAAGCAAAGGCAAAATCTTGTGTAATTACCTACACCCATGGATTTGAGCAAGGTTGTAATGATTGAGTAGAGCTTTATCCTCAATTCTGGCAATGAACATTTCCTGAAGTAACTACTAACAAGTCTCACCACAGATGCAGCATATGGTAAAAGTTGGCTGCAAAATGAATCAATAGGAGGATGTTGTTTAGTTCCTACGGCACAGAAAGGTGTAGTAACAATCCATTTAACTGGGAAACGAGAAAGTCAGTGCAAAACTGTTTTCAACCAATACATAAACTACCAAAGGAACAACTCATCAATGAAATTAAGGTCAGGTTTCAGTTGAAATATAATCTTTAATGTGTCTGACATGTACATACTTTTGGCCAATGAAGGTAACAGTTCAGGTTAAATAGAAATACTAGCTTCTGCTGCTAGCGAGAATGAAAAGAGACAGGTTTACCTGCGGATACTCTTTATAGTAGCGCACAAGAGTTCCAGAGCTGACGAATGCAAAGTCGGAAGTTCTGCACAAACCAATTCTTGTTGGATCCCTGTCATGAAGGGTGACATGGCTCGAGGTAGAGAGCCGTTCACTGCCAGAATCCGCTCAACAAGGGATAATAATGAGCCAACTGGAATATTAACCTGAAGGTTGAAAGAAAGAATATCAGGATCTTGCAGAAGCGAATGACATGTTTGGATTACATACTAGCACACATCAAGAGAGCCGTAACAAGTCTACTGAGGAGCAACCCAAACTTTGGACAAGGCTTAAGCAGGGAGATGCTTAACATGATGCTTAATCTATACACCGAAATTGCACACTTATCTATTTATGAGCAAGAACGAAAAAGCTCATTCTCTCCAGCTTCAAAATCAAAGAAATCGCAAATAATCCAACAGGAATAAAGATATGCACTACCTTAGATTTGTATGAGCTAGTTAGCATCGTTGAGCTACAGAACATAAGTGCAGACACTCTAGATGCAATCAATTGTTCAGAGTTCCACGCTGCATCATCCAAACCACCATTTTGACCTCCCAAGGGCGAAGGAGAGTCTTTTCCAGGAGGAGCCAATCGTTGGATTGCTTTTGTTCCTTTTGTTTCTGCAACACATGTCACCCTGTTTTATCAGGGAAAACTATAGCCGCACACAAACAAAAAGAACAAAGAAATTAACAAATTACCTTCTTCAAGACCTTGGAAAAAATTATTTAAATGTACGTTTATAGATATCAACAGCTTTTGCATCATCAAGGACCAGCTGCCCTCATCCCCTTTAGCTTTGGGGAGCAATGCTAGAAAGTGGGCAAATTTCTGAAGGTTGAGATAGAAGGAAAGAAGTGCACGTTAATATTCCTTGCTTAGTTGATCGAAAATATGAAATAGAAAGACGAATACCTTTAACATATTAGAACTGGTTTTTGCCGAAAATATTTTGGAGACAATAGCGGCTTCAATCTGCAAGGAATAGCATTTCAAATAAACTCAATATAACGGTACTACAACATCATATGTTTTCAAATATTTATGTTACCACCTAGGCATATGTGCGTGTATTCATTAGACTATGAGCTGTTGTCATGTAGCTATCAAAATACTGATACTAATAAATTCAGAAAATTAGATAAACAGAAAATACATTGAAGCGAAGAGAGCTGACCTTGTCATAATTTCCGTGGAAAGCAGCAGGAAATAAGAGTACAATTGTACTTAGCAGACGGACAATGCCTTCCTGCACATCCAATAACAACTAATCAAATATTCAAATTGAGGATTCTAGCAAGGATATGAGCGAAATTATTGTTGCTTATATAAATATGATACGTCACTAAATTCCTATAGCAATCAGCAGTTCTAGTGCGTTATGAATCTACCACACGGGATTCAAACAAACGAATTGATGAATAACTCTACCCTGTAAACATCTAAAACAAAGCGATAGAAAAGTCTCACAAAACCAAGCTTATAGGAATGAAGCTAGCTTTTTCTTTTATAATTTCAGGCTGGCTTCAAGATTGTTATAGTCTTATAGAATAAAAATAATTTCTAAACAGATTTGAGACTTACCCATAGTGCTTCTGAAGAATCTTCATCCAAAAGTTTAATGATTGGCAGTATTATTTTTGAAGCGTGTGAAACTGCATCTTTCTTCGTATTCGAAAATCTAGACAGCCTGAATCAATCAAAAGAAAGCACCTTAGATTTCCAAAAGTTCTTTGTTACAAAAAGCTTGAAAAGCAAAACCCAAGGAAATGGTATAACTCAAAGAAACAAATATATGAATGGATAATGGTGTACAATACATTGCAATATGTACTGAACATTTAACAATAGAAGTAAAAGAAGATAGATTGGTCAGCTAAAAATTACAGACTCAGCAGAGGACATCATCCATAGCTGTCTAAACTAAATCAATCTGATTTTACAAAACTTTTCAGTGTAAATAACGGCAGGCTTTGATACATCATCAAACACAAAACAAAGAACTGGAAGAAAACAAATAGCAAAAAAAAAAAAAAAAGGGAAAAGCAAGCAGAACACATATATTAACAGACCTTGTAAGGAGATCAGAGATTGAGGTACATGAAGCCACTCGAACAATTCTAGAACTTGCTGGATTCTGATCAAAACAAAACAAAACTTTCAAAAATAAATTGTAGAAGATGGAACAAAGCTCACCATAGGAGCAAATCCAATACTTACCTTAAGATGTGATAATAAACTGGTAAACCAAACAGAGTAAGAACTAAAGAAACGATCTGTGCTGCATTCTTGACAAGTTACTCCCAACAAACAAATACCCATCCAGCATTTATCTGGCTACAACAATTCACAACAACAATTCACACAGATTAACACCAAATTCAAGAACTTTCACATACAGTAGAAGAGAACACAATTGAAGACAGATTCGTACCATATCTGAAGAAATCAAAGCTAATAATCTATCAACCCAATCATCAACGGCTGATTTCGATTTAGCATGAAGCTTCTGGTCAATTGAAGCTAGAGGAGACTCAGATAAGAGCTTATGAGTGGAGATATTCGATACAACCTTGGAGAGTGATAGAAAATTGGTGAGAGGCTGCTTCTCGTTGGGAATATATTCGGACAGGAGGTTTCGGAGGATCTTAGGTTTCAGTCTTATGTCGCACATGTCTTCAAAACGCTCAAAAGACGCCATTGAAGCAGTGTAAGAGATGCGGATGAAGAGATTAGGGTTTTTGTAAGATTAGGGTTTTAGAACTGAAGCCAACAGATAGAGGCAGAGAGCTGTCTGATGATTTGAGCTTCTGAATGTTTTTAGTGAGAAGATTTAATTAATCAGGCTCGGTTCACCGGTTAAATCAGATTGACTCGGTAATTTGGATTGTTTATTGAACCGGAAGTATTGTCTTAACCGGATGTATAATGTCGGCATTAACATACATATAAGGATTGGGGAAGAAAAAAAAATACTCTTCTTGTTCCTCTTTTTCTCCAGCTAAACCTCAAATTTTTTTTATTTTTTTTTTCAATTTTTTTTTTTTAATTTTATACCAAAATCCCGATTTATAAGTATCAAAAATCAATATTCAAATTTTGTTTAAGAAATTAAATATATATATATCCTTTTGGTGGTTTTAAACAACCTTCAACTACTTAATATATAAGCTTCTTTTTTTTTTTTTTGTTAAAGACTACTTAATATATAACATCATAAGATTCATAAGAATTTAAACCAGTAAAACTAATAATATTATTAATAAGAATATGAGTATATGACAGAAGTAAATTCTTAATTCAACAAAAAAATATGTTCTTTCGGTTGCGAAACCAATAAGAACATATTTTCAAACAACAGTTTCACAAGATTAAATATTATCCGGTGGAAACTATAAAAGTAAGAAAAAAAAATTGAACTGATCTTCTGAAAAGAAAGCACCAAGCTATAGTTAACATCACTAACTTTAACTATAACAAGAACAAACACAGTATTTGTGGTGAAGGATGATCAAGGGCACTTGCAGCTTCGGTAAAATAGAATGAATTGTTTCTTGATGTCCTAGAAGCAAGTGGTCGCCGGAAACACAACAAGAGAATCTATCGCAGGGGTAATGCTAGGATGATCATCTTCTGGTGCTATCTCTTCCTCGAGGATCATTTCGAGGGTTGTGGCAGAGATGAGGCGGCACTGTCGTATGGCTGTGGCACGATGCGCAGCAACGGCAGAGAACGGAGTCAGAGGTTGAGGTGCGAGAGCCTGCTGGTCTGGTCGTAAGACGAAAAAGGTATTTTGGGTATCAACCATTTTTAGTGTTCTTTTAGGTAGTGAAAGTAAAGAGTTAGGAGTAGTGAAACTTTTTCTTTTCTTTTAGGTGTTGTGTTGACTTGGAAGATGGGGTTCTCTCCTTATATAAGAATTTCATAGACGAAAATGCCCTCATTCATTTTAGTTCTCATTTATTTTAGTTGTAAATCATATGTTAAAACGATTTTGTAGAGTACTATAACGATGGAACCGCATGCATAGATTATTAGTTAAGTAGAGTTTTCATAAAATAATGTAAAAACAGATGTCAAAGAAAGAGAAAAGTAATGTAAAAACGTGTCGGTAAATTTATGATATTGCCATATACATACATACATACTTTTAACACATACGGAAACATATTTAGAAGACGTGAAAAGTTTATAAAATGTCAGGAGCAGAATCGTGTCTTTAAAAATAATCTATCATTCATTCAATAAGACTTCAAATTGATGACAAAGAAGACAGTAATGGCCGGAGTTGTAACAGATAATGGTGGCAACTGGTCGTCGATCCCCGTCAGACAGGTGATAGCTAGACAACGGCAAACTAGTTGGAGTCAAGGTGGGTGAGAGATAGATATATACGTATAGAAATTTTCTGTAAGAAATTCCATATAAATTGAGATGGGGGCAAATTTCTTTGTTGCGTGTGGCAAATCGAGTATAGATGATATACTCAAATGTGTAATTTTATTAATTTTGACAAATTACTCTCCAAACAACAAATATTTATTACTTGTTATTTTCTAAAATAATTGTATTAAGAATGCATTTTTGCTTGAATTAAAACAGCTATTGGTATCAGCAATGTGTTATCCAAAAGTTCGACCTCATCTACTCGAAAAAAACACTGTATTTTTCTTTTATCTTTGGTTTCTCTTCTTGTTGTAAGGTGTAACCTCTTATCAATCAATAACAATCAGATGGGGAAAAAATGCATTTTTGCTAATAACAAAAATTGGTAAGACGTCCAAAGCTAAGGACTAAAACAAAAGACAGCAGTTACAGCTTTATGAATTAAATGAATGTTTTGGACATACATCAGCAGTAACAGCTTTATGAGTTAAATGCATGTTTTGGACATACATAAAAGAATTTTCATAATTCAGCTAACCGTCTTCCTTCTTCCTTCTTCCTTCTTCCAAAAGCCAAAAGCTAAATAGCGATAGTCTTCTTTTTGATATATGAAATAACGATTGCCTCATATTCATTTTGAGATAAGAAGACAGTGTTGCTGCAAGTTGTTTACATTTTGTCTTTTCCATCGGTTTTTAGCATGGCCTTTTTATGATCTAAAGTTTAAACAACGATGCGTGCCTTATCTCATAAATATAATTGAGTATGTAAATTTGAAGTTTATTACAGATTTCGCTTAATCGGATTAATCATTAATGCTAAGTAAGTCCTTAACTCAAAGTAACATATTATAAGCATGAATAAAGTCTAAGAACTAACATTTTTTCCCACAAAACGACTCTTGTTCTCTAGAGTGATATATTTGCTTATAATCTTGTTCTAGCTCCATTATTATATATATGTTTGTGTGTGACTAGTAATACAAAGAAGAATATCATCATTTGAGCGCCGTACTATATATTTATCTTTTGTGAATAACTCATGTCGTACCAAGTCAAATGATATTCTAGCCTATTCAGGTTTTGATCAAAGATATGTACACATACCAAAAATGGTACATGTCCTCTATATAGAAAAAAAAATGAGTTGTTTTCGTCATGCTTACGGTCTAACTATCGAAGCAACCGCGTATAATTAATAGAGAGGCCGATAGTTAGATTACAAAGGTGTGCTCGTTTTACGCTTTTGATGTCGTTTCATTTTCGGAATTACATTTTGTGGGGAAGGGACCCTCTAAATATAGAAAATAAAAAGAAGAAGTTTGGTGGTTTCTGCAAAACCTTTGTCTCGATTAGGGCAAAAATTGATGGCAAAAAGTTTGAAAACTCTCTTTTCTTCTGCCGGTGGATTGTGCCGTGTTTCTGACGGCAAACATGAGAGAGGGCCGTCACTAACAGTGACGGCTTTTGGCCTTCACTGCCGTATTCAGATAAGGCCACAAATAGGTATATATCCCAAATTCATATACTAATTTAGGCTGCAGCTGTGAAAACCAAAATAATATTAAGCTCAAGCATGTATGAGATAGATCTGGCGTGGTCCTAAGATCTTCAGGGTGTTACACGTGGTATATATATGACCACCATATCCTATTGCATTGCCCTATTTGTACGTCTTCCAAGATTTAAGCCGATCTTGTACTTATTGCATATGGATCCGTATATGTGTATATATCAGTTTTAGTTAGTATGATAAATGTGGTAATAATATGTATCACAAGATTAACACAATTTGTAACTTTCTTTATGGGGTAAGGTGGTCCTAAGTTATTATTACATAAACAATGAATTTTGGCTAGCTAGTGAAATTCCACATATGGACACCAAATTGCTATGATTATATTTCTAGTTCTATGCATGCACTGTGATTCTTAAATACTTAATGCCCCAGTCTGCAGGTTAATAACAGTACATATCTTTAACAAAAAGAAAAAAAAAATACGGCATTAGGATTTAACAGAGTATTCAAAAGTATCAAACCAAATTTATAAAGCCTCAAAAAAGTGAGTTAGATTAAAATATTTTGGATATTTACGAAGAATTCGGAAGTAGCATAATATAATATGATTTCTCTGCCAACAAAAATAATAACAACATTATTACGAAATTTTTGAGGGCGATAAACTACATAAAACATAAACAAAACTCCACTTAGTGATGTCATAAAATGACATTGAATAACATTGCAAACTCTATTATAACTTGTGAATGACATTGTAGCTATGAACACTAAAATACTCCACTTGGTTGGTGAAAATACCACTTTGTGAATAATATTTTCCTAATTATGTCAGTAGTTTATATCTTTTGCAATTTATTTGTTGAACCTTTGTTTTCTCTTATGAAAAGAGATGTTAACTTTAGCCGGGGAAAACAAGTTTTCGTTTTCACATTTTGAGTAATAAACTCTCTTTTCTTTTCTTTTTTAGACAGATCGAGAACGAGTGATGACGAAGCTTGCTTTTGGTCATTGAAGTTAAGGAATTAGACAGATATGTAATTTAAATACCAAAAGCAAGGGCGGCACTTAAAGCCAAATTTCTGATCACTTCAATTTAATTTTTTCCTTTTTGATATGGTCTCACTTCAGTTTTTGCTTTCTAACTTTAAAGTTTTGAAGTTTTTCCACATTTATCATGACACATGTCCCTTTAATTCTATCAAATAAAATGTACTATTGAATTTACAGAAATAATATAATTGAAATTACCTTCAAATAAACTCCTAATTAATAGTAAATTATATAATTGAAATTACCTCCAAATAAATGGAGCCAACTTTTTGCGATGTTTGGCAAAACTTGTGGTAATCTTAAGAAAAAATAGTTGACACGTTAAATAAACAGGAAAAAATGTTCTTTTTACTACTGTTTATTTACTGTTTTACAAAACTAAATCAAGTGAGTTGATAGCTTTTTATAATTTAAATTACCTCAGCTCTTCTCTTTTTTTTCTTGTTGCATTTAGATTACTGTTATTAGCTTAGTTGATAAGCGACCACTTTTCTTATCCTATAATATCACGTTTTTTCGTCAAGAAATTATCTCTGTATTGGAGCCAATATTCGGATAAAACTATAACATAGATTTTTTTCTATAACGTAGATTTTATTTTCTGTATTATTTACTCCTTAACACGTGTTACGTTTTTGAAGTCAAGGTCCTTTAAAAAAAATCCAATAACAATAAAAAAAAAAACAAGATTACAAACTTATCATAGCCTCCGGCGAGTATCCACCATAGGAAATAAAAAATAATAATTTTATTTTACAAAGTCACCAAAAATAATGCAAGACATTGTCATTACTATAAAAACCATCTTCTCTTATCAACATCCATCACTCATCACCAATCTATCATTCCTAAATTTCAAGATCATGGCGAGCTCAAGATTGGCAAGATTCATAACAGAGGTTGCACCACCACAATTTGTCACGGTGATGCGGCGGAGAACGGCGAAGGTACTCGACACGATCAAAGAGGAAGAAAGAGAAGTTGGGACTGATCATTCTTTATTTTCGTCTTCTTTCAATTCCAAGAACATCTCCTCGTTTACTTCTCCTTATTCCTCCTCTGTTTCTTCAGCTTCTGCTTCATTCAGTTCCGGTTTAAAAAATCTCCCGGTTACAGAGAACCGGAAATCTCTTTCGGTTTTCAAGAACTGAACCAATTTTCATATGTAATTTAACTATGTATATGTGAATATGCTTGCAAATGTTTGTGTTTTCGATTCCGTTGTAATCGGACGTGTGTGTTTGTAGTTTAATTTCACGGTGAACTTCGGTTCAGATGATTGGAGTTTTTTTTCCATAATGGGTTAAGCAAAGCCGGATCAGCACCGTGACGACCGAGTCGGTTTGACCCGGTTCAATATAATTGTAATAAATATGTGGAAATTAATGGACTTTGTTCGATGTCATTTTCAATTTATTGTTTAATGAAATGACCCCAAAATCAATAATTTAGGATATTTCATCTTAGTTTACTTGATGAAACTTCTATATTTTTAAATCAAGACTATTCTGCAATATTTTACATTTGATTGTCGAATAATTTTGGACTGAAATCAAAATTAATTAGTTTCGAATTCAACAGAAAAAAGAAAAAAAAAAATCAAATTTGGTACTATCGTGAATGTTAGTGTTGACTACATATTTGGAGGTTATCCTTAGGGAGTTATCAACTTTTTTATTATCTTTCTTATCTCAATATTTTGTTCCTAATTAAAGTTTGTCAATAGCTTCGGGATGAACCCATACTGAGTCATGGATTAAACGGGAACGAGAACCACTATGTTTTTGTCGAAGTTAGTTTTGTAAATGAAGAGAGGAGGAAAATCGATACCATAAAATTTAAAAATGAAAAAAGGATAAAATCTAAAAAAACATCTTAAAGAAAAACATGCTGTTAATTATTACCAATATTTTTTCCATTTTTTATTTTAATAGAATAGTAAAATGGAATAATAATAATAATAATAATAATAATAATAATAATAATAATAATAATAATGTAGGTAGTGTAGTTCAAGTGTATTAAATCCTTTGAACATTAAAAGGTATACGGTATACCGTATGCTGAATTGAAACAACACGACAAGTCGACAACAAAGCTTAGAAGAAATATCGAAAATTGGCCTCAACTGATTCAACTCTTCTGTTGTAGATGTCTCAATCTAAAATTGTCATAAAAATGTTTCACAAATCAAATAAAGGAACAAAATAGAGAATATATATATAAAGAGATAGAGACTCACGAACCCGATGTCCCCTTGAGGAAAATAATAAACCTTTTCATCCAGTTTTGGAAGATCACACAAAGGTCAAACATCTTTTGTGTGATCTTCCAAAACTTGATGAAAAGGTTTATTAGAAGAAGGATTTGAGAGAAACCGAGAAGCTAAAACAATTTCGAAAAAAGATATAAGAATTGAATAGAGAAGACGAGAAAACAAAAATTGAAGTGTGTGTGAGAATCTGAGAGGTTTTCTCTCTTCTTAAATAATAGTTTAAAAATTCAAAAAAAGAGAAAAATATTATTATTTAATTATTATTTTCTATATCATGTGGTTCTCATTGGTGCATATTTTGGTAAATAAATTGGTATAATAAAACTGAAAAGATATTAGACTTTGACTGATAACTCATTTGATATAATTGTAAATTTTAAAAAAGTAACAAAAATTTGACTTGACTAGTATAATTTTAAGAAGTTAGCATAATATTTTTTTTTTGAAATTGTCCTACCATTATCTTACACGAGTCAAGTCAAAATTTTGTTACCTTTTTTCAATTTAGAATTATATCAATTGAGTTATCAGTCAAAGTTTAATTTCTTTTTTGTTTTATTATACCAATTTATTTACCAAAATATGCACCAATGAAAACCATATAATATACAAAACAATAATTAAATAATAATATTTTTCCCTCTTTTTCAAATTTTAAAGTATTATTTAAGAAGAGGGAAAATCTCTCAGATTCCCACACACACTCCAACTTTTGTTTTCTCGTCTTCTCTATTCCATTCTCATATCTTTTTTTCTAAATTGTTTTAGCTTCTTGGTTTCTCTCAAATCCTTTTTCTCCTTCGAGTCAAAATTTAATTTTAAAAATCTCAAATTCTACACGAATCAGTTTTTTCATAAATAAATTGGCATAATATAATAAAAATAGACATTGACTGAAAATTTATGTAATATAATAGTAAAATAAAAAACATATGTTTTTTATTTGACTTGTATAATAGGATGGTAGAATAATAATTAAAAAAACAAATCTTTAAGAGGAAAAAATCTAAGCATTCTTCATACTATTTGATTCAAATTCTTATACAAGTAAAATGATTTTTTTTTTATTTTTTCCTCATTTTACCATTATAGTACATAAAATTTTAGTCGAAGTCTAATCCCTTTCTTATATTTAATTATCCCAATTTATTTTCAAAAAAATAAATAAAGATTTTGCTTTTACAAATCCCAAATTCTACACCAATTAGAGCATCAACATAAAATAGTAAACAATTAAAAATGGATAAAATCTGAAAGACACCACTTAATCAAAATGACCAATTTCAATATTTTACCCACTTTTTGAACTTTTAAAAACAAAATTACATCAAGAGAATTAATAAATACTTTAAAACTGTCATATAAAATTATTCCTAAAATATCACACAATTTTCTTTTCTTTTCAAAGATACCATAAAATATTTTTATAAATTTATATATATATATATTAAGAAAATTATACTTGGAAGTAAATCCAAGTGAGATTCGAATATCTTATTTTCAAATAAAAATATTTGGATCCAGATCCAGAAGTTTCATAAATTTAATCTTTCGGATCATATTAGATTATCTCGAGTAATATTTCAACCTCTTATGATAATACATTTATCGAAAGATTTTTCCGATGATGCTTTATATTAAATTTAGATTATTTTTTCTATAGCAAACTTGAGTTCTTTTATTGTTTCGTTGAAAAATTCATGAGTCAAAACATAAACATCACACAATCAAAAAGTAATAATAATAAAAAGATAACCAAAGAGTATTCAATATTGAGATAACCAAAAAATTATGCAAATATACATTAAATGAATGTAAAAATTCAAACATTGTTTTATTAGCACATACCTTTTGCAAAATATTAATCGACCTTGAAATCTCTTCATTGATTCGGTCGAAAACTCACAAGTATTTTGAAGATATGTTTTCGCAATGTTTGTTATAAAACCAATACGGCGGATATGAACAGATAAAAAACTGGGAATTAGATCCTTTTATAGAACCGAAAAATTAACCTATGTGACATAAAGATTGAAACATGCTAAACGACGTCGAATAAATTAGTATTTTACGACGTCGTTTGACATGTTTTAATCTTTACGTCATCTAAAATGATTTGTTTTGATAAAAAGTTCAATACGACGTCGTAATAAAAAATTATTTTGGTATTTTATACAATGTTATTTAGCTTGTTTTAATATTTGCTCCTATATAAACTTATTGATCTATAAAAGATTATCTAACTCACAAATCTTTTGTATCACTAAATTTACTTTCGGTTAATCTATCCTAAACTTTAAACATACATTTTCGTAGGTTCTCTTTGTAAATAAAACACCGAATCAAGTAAAATCATAGAAGAAATAAAAGGAATGACATTCAAATATTGACTTCAAGTTTTGAATTTTGAAGTGGGTCATTAATTTTTAGCACAAGGATTCTCTCGTAACTAACTATGCATAATGTTTAGGATAAATTCGCTCCTCTAGTTTAGGCGAATCGCTTAGCGCCATATGTATCTATTTTATACTCATCTCAAAAACTCTAGAGGAGTTTAGACCTATATGTCAAGGCTCAAGTAAGTTGATCGGCGTGAGACCATATAGACTTTTGTATATATGCTAACGGTGTGACTACACTATTAGGGGTCAAACGGAGAAAGACCTCGGTGGTCAGGCGAGGAAGTAAGCAACTCTGGAAACAAAACACATAACACAACTTTTTCGTATTAAAAACCAGGTCAGATATGTACTCATTTTAAGCGGTATATTGTTCTTAATTAAAATTTGTCAATGGCTTCGGGATGGACTCATATTGAGTCGTCATGGATTAAACGGGAACGAGAACCACTATATTTTTGTCGAAGTTAGTTTTGTAAACGAAGAGAGGAGAAAAATCGATACGATCTCTGTGACTATATGGACGATGGGAACTCAGCCAACACTTTAAGGTTATTTGTTTTGTTTTGAATTATTATTATCAGTTAATAATGTTAGTTATATGCTAAAAGTTGTGGATTGAAAACTAAATTAATGTTTTGAAGTACGGAATTACATGACTTATCTACTAGTCTTAGCACTTAACGGCGCAACAAAAGAGTTGTTTCATGAATGGTTCAATTTTTAAACCTAGTAAAAAATCTTGTGATAAAAAAGATTTGTGGACAGTGATTTATAATCTTGTGAATGGTTCAATTAGATATTATGAAGTGGATAGTGATTTATAAGTGGTCTTAAGACTGAATACTTAAAGTCACTAGGTCAACTATATTAAAAAAAAAAAAAAAAACGATTTTTGTCTTAAATGTAATATTAACAAAAATGGTTCTGAATACCGGAAAAAAATTATAAAACTTCTAAATAGAGAAGGTGTTATTCATGTCATAGATCAAACTGACTAATTAAAAATTAGTACGTTCCACGCTTTCTCACTTGGAGAAAGCAAGGGATATGTGGCACCACATTAGACGTCGGTACTACATAAAAATTGGACAGCTCAATAAATTTATGTTCACCTAATTTTTTTTTTGTAATAAAATACAATTAATTCAAAATCTATAAATTTTCTAAGTCAAATCTTTCTAGAAAACGTGGCAAGTTCATTGATATGTCTTTGTCCCTCGTGATTTTGTGTTGTTATCATAATAAAATGACATTTTAAAAAAAAAAAAGTCTAAACTATTTGGAGTGACTATTAAAAAGTCTAACTAGTTGGTGTTATATATGTTTATGTTTGTAAAGAGAGCTACATATATACTCTATAAAAACCAGGACGAGAGACTCTCCAATGACATCGAAAATGTTGTTTAGATTTTAGAATATAATTTCTCAAGTTAAGTCCTGAGCAGAGCTACAAGCCTACAAGCCTACAACTATTAATTATTTTTTTTAATTACTTATTTATTTTTTATTTTAATTTTTTTTACAACTATTAATTACTTTCATACTTTGTTGCAGTGCATAATGTTAAATTCAAAACTTGGCTCATACAAGAAAAAGATTAACGTATTGTGGTTTCACCTATAAAAACTTATTAAAATCTATATATATAATTAGAGAGTTCACTCTCCTTTTAGGGTGTCCACATCAGCGACACATCAGCATACACATCATCATTAATTTTTAATAGGTGCAAAATGTTACTTAAAAGATTCGAACTCATTACCTATGCATTTAGTGAGTGCATTTCAAACCGACTTACCATTTAAATCATATTGGTTGATATCAAAATTTAATCTATATATGTTACTTTATACAAGTTCCACACAATTTATTTATTAAAACAAGAAACATTAAAAAAAATTATTCACATACTTTTACATCATTATGTTTTAATAAAAGAAAATATTTGTTCACAAGGAACAACATGGTTTAATATAAATAAAAATTAATATAATACAACACACAAAAATATATGATAAAAAATACGATAAATATACAAGTAGATAGTTCAATTTTACTCAAAATAAGAAATGATTTACTTCTCAAGAAAAATGAATATTTAAAAATTTTAAAATAGTGTTAAAGTAGAAATTTCTACATCATCAAATAGAATTAAAACTAAAATTAATGACTTTATTAATTCATATATTTTAATATTAGTTATCTTTCACTAAATTATAATTTACAAGATGAACTTAAATTATAAGTTAATGAAATAATAAAATACATCACAAATAAGATAAAAATATAAATAGAAATTAGATGCATAAAAAATTAGATAATTTTCAAACACATATAATTTATATATGAAAAAAACACAAAAAAAGTTATCACACTAAAAAGATATTAGTTTTTTCAAGAGTTATAAAATATTTAGAGTAAAAAAAGTTTATATGATAAAAATTATAGAATTTAGATTATACGAAATAAGAATATCTATTTTTCAAGAAAAAATATGTATAAAAATCAAGATAAAATTTAATATGTTTAAGGAAAGAATTGTGGTCTAAAAGTGGAAATAAATACAAGATTTTTTCAAGCGGTAAGATTAGAGTCCAATGTTTGGAATAGAAAGAGTTCAAAGATAATATTTAATATGTAAGAAAAGAACATTTTATAATAAACAACCAAAAAATATAAAAATAAAAAAGATAAAGGGAAAATAATTATAATATAAGTTAACAATTAATCAACAATCTAATCAATTATTTTAACAAAAATAACGTGAAAAGAAATAAAATATCGCGAGGTAAACGAGTGCATCTTAGAATATGACGAAAAAAAGTGACAGTGAAATAATTTCAAAAGAAATTGACTAAACTTGAAAAGATGTATGAACATGACTTTGTCGAGATTGTTTTCTATTTCCCTGAGGTTTTTCAACTAATTTTTTATTACCACGTGTTACCTAAGATTTCGATATTTTTTCAAGAGAAACATTATCTCGACAAAATTTAAAAACGAGATAGCGTTAAACCCGCGCAACGCGCGGGGTCCTTTTCTAGTTTGAAATGTAATGAAGTCAATAAAAAAAATCAAACAAACTTCAACTTTTCGTATATCTGTCGGTCACCAGACATCATAACGTTAGTTTACATTCAAGTTTACCATTTTATATGTATAACACTAGTAGTGCTTCAATATATTACAAACGTAAGAAAAGGCAAACAAACATATTATACATTGAAAAAAAGTATTACTATAATTCAAACGCAGTTAACTTGACCGATTGAAAAGAATCTCGTTACATTATTGTTAGAATTGAATTTAAGTTTGGTGATTTGTTAGAAAGAGCTAATATTGTACGCTTTGTAAAATCACTGCAAATAGAAATAATTCAGTTTAATTAGGCAAAAAACAATGTCTTGGTTTCCTCCAACAGACACTGGAACATGATTGTTTCTGTTAAGTTCCGTTAATTTAGTTTTCTTTTTGCGGTCATCGCTATCAAAATCAAACACGGACTCGTGGGTCGGTATAATTTTGTTTCCGAGGTCAAATATAATAATCACTGACGGGAATATACTTTTCTTAATAAGAAAGTCATCTTTCCAAATACATAATTTATGATTTTTCTTTATTATAACTAGAACCAAAATCTGGACTAGTTTTTAGGGTTTACCAAAATATTTAACTGATTATAGTTATAGATAAAACCTTTGAATTTAGTCTATAAAAGTATATGCATCATGGGTTCTTTATAAAAAAAGTATATGCATCATGGGTTCTTTATAAAAAAAGTATACATCATGGGTTATAAATTATAAAGTCAAACCTTCCTAGAAAACGTGGCAAGTTCATGGATCTACATTTGCCCATCAATGATTTTGTTCTCTTATTATAATAGGATGATTCCTTCTTCATGAAAAACAATGAATAACATTTCTTCTTGTCCTTGAGGAGCATTATAATTATATTTCAGAAACTAAACTATTTGGGTTGTCAATTAAACCGTATAAACTATTTAGGTTTACAAATATATTTATACAACTAAATTTTTAAACACATAAACCATGAATACAAAATCCAGATTAGATCAGTAACACTATTTTTTTTTTTTTTGTCAACTGCATATATTGATTAGCTTAGAAAAGCTCATTTGGCAGAATGTGGTTTACAAGAGTAACACAATGCGGTAGGACACAAACATTTCGTGCCAATTTATCCGCTCGTACATTCTCGCTTCATTTAATAAAAGATAAAGAGAAAAAAAATGTATAATCTAGATAGAAGATTCTAAACATTTGATCGAACCATCAAAATTTATTGTTTAATAATTTGAGCAAAGTTTAATGGTTGTGATCAGTGCCCCTTTTGTGAACCATTTTAGTCTTGAAAAGGGCACGTGGCTCTTTGATACTGCTAACGGCTTTTCCATAACATCAAAAGTTCCATTGGACGTTTGGAAACTAATCAATATATATTAGAGTTAATGAGTTATTAAAAGATCTCTTACGTTATATAAATCTCATAAGCATATGTTTGGAATCTCGGAGTATAAAAGGATAATTGGATAAATGGTAAGGCTAATTGGATTCATAATCTAACTTCCATTTATATAAGATTTTTATATTTTTTTTCAATAATAATATAGTCAACACAAAGTGTTAAATTCTTGTCATGTTCATTACATTTCTATTATCTAGTTCACATCCATTATAACATTATCCTTATTGGTTTTCTTTTGAATTTTAGTGTTTTTTTAAAAATAATTTTATCACAAATTTCTTTTCTATAAAAAATATTATGTTGTAGTATCCTTATTGACTTTTTGTTCTCATTATTAATCATGTTAAATATTACTATATTTTATTATAATATAATTTTTAAGTTTTTTATAATTATATTATATTTATTTATTTAAATAAATTTAAGTTTAACCGTTATCCTATCCGTTAGTCAAATGGTCATAAATCTTTCACAAACCTACCAATAAAGAATTTATTCAAAATATTTAATAAAAATTTAAAATCACAATCATCCATTTTTACAAATATCTAATTTCCTTGCAATTAAAGTCAGCTATCAGAGAAAAACAAAAAAAAGGAAAAAATAAACCAAATAATCCCCCTTATTCACGGCAATCTTTTTCACCCAGTTTTAACTTTTAACTCAGCATTGAATAATTATCTACTCTAGTTAAGCCTAGAAATCCCTTATTTTCAGAAGTAACTATAGCATACGTCAGATAACCACAGATATAACCTTCCTCGTATAATCCCTAAACAGAATTTAATTAACAATTTGCTAAATTAATTTTAAAATAATTTACTAGTATTAAACTACTAATTTAACTTTAAACTCCTTCCACCATCGAATCACAAACTCTCTCTCTCTCTCCCTCGCTGTTACTCGCTTTTTCTTCCAGAACCGGCTTCGATTTTTCTTCTTGCCGAAATTTGCGAAACTTATCAGAAAATTTTCCGTACTGAAAAATTTCACTCGAAATTATCGATTTCTATAATTTCTTTTTTTTTTTTTGAAATCAAATTATCGTGTTTTTGGATGAGTCGTCTTCTTCGACCAATTTGAATTGTCTCCGCACACGAGAGTTGAAATTTCCCAATTTTTCTGGCTTTTTTTTTTGGGTCTCTCTGGTCCCTTAGGGTTTATTCTTCTGCAGATCTCACGATGAGCGTTGCCAAATCTCAAGTATGGCAGCCATGCAAGAAGAAGCGATCTTCTTAAACCAATAGAGATCTATACATCTATACATCGAATCCAAAAAAAGCGAGCGAGCGAGAGAGATTGAGAGAGATGGCTTCTCGAACAACACCTCGATCGACTCCTTCTCGATCAACGCCTTCTGGTAGTTCTTCTTCAGGTAGGACACGAGTTGGTAAGTATGAGCTTGGAAGGACTTTGGGTGAAGGAACCTTCGCTAAGGTCAAATTCGCTAGGAATGTTGAGAATGGTGATAATGTCGCTATTAAGGTTATTGATAAAGAGAAAGTTTTGAAAAATAAGATGATCGCTCAGGTATTAAAATCTCCAGCTGTGTGTTCTCTTTTGAAGAATCGGATTTACAGTAGCTGTTATGGTTTTGATTTTGGGTTTGATTTGTTTTCTGTAGATCAAGCGTGAGATTTCGACAATGAAATTGATCAAGCACCCGAATGTGATCCGTATGTTTGAGGTTTGATTCTAGACTTTTGAATGTTTTGAAGAATCTAAAAGTTGTATTGCACGTTTTTGTTGTTGTTCTATAGATTTTGTACGATGATCTGAGATTCGTTTGAAGTTATGGAACATATTTGTGGTCCCTGGTTAATCATATATATAATATTTTTAGGGATTATTCTATGTGTTCTTTTGGTATCTTTGTAGTTACCGATTGATTCTCTTCTTCTTCTTCCTTCAGGTGATGGCTAGCAAAACTAAGATCTACTTTGTTTTGGAATTTGTAACTGGTGGGGAGCTTTTCGATAAAATTGTAAGCTTTCATTGAAAGATGGGGTGTTTTCTTATGTAGAAATGAGATCTCGAGTGAAACAAGTATATGGACTTGATTCTTTTAAAAATTTGAATGTTTTAGTCAAGCAATGGGAGATTGAAGGAAGATGAAGCGAGGAAGTATTTTCAACAGCTTATTAATGCGGTGGACTATTGCCATAGCAGAGGAGTTTATCATAGAGACCTTAAGGTTAGGAATCTTATTTTCTGTTCTTGTGAATGAATTGGCGTCATGATAATTGTTTCAATGTTTTAAAATCTTGTTGCACCTTCTGGTTGCAGCCAGAAAATTTGCTTTTGGATGCAAATGGTGCTCTGAAAGTGTCTGATTTTGGATTGAGCGCTCTACCTCAGCAAGTCCGAGTGAGCATCGATATATTGATTTCCTTTTCTATTATTTCGAGATAAATGTCATAGCCACTAAGGAGAAAGTTTTCCATGAGTGATCAAAAGCTAAATTTGTGACCCTTGGTCTCTAGGAGGATGGGTTACTTCACACAACATGTGGAACACCCAATTATGTTGCTCCGGAGGTATTTTCTACTTATACTTTAAACTGATACTCAGTTGTCTTGAAGCTTAAAGCCTATTATTTTCTGCTCTCAATAACCCTCCATATATTCTCTCTAGGTAATCAATAACAAAGGTTATGACGGAGCAAAGGCTGATTTGTGGTCTTGTGGTGTGATTCTCTTTGTTTTAATGGCTGGTTATTTACCTTTTGAAGATTCTAACCTGACTTCGTTATATAAAAAGGTATTACGCTTTATTCTTCTTTGTTTTCTTTCCTTTCTCTCACTGATACACATTCATTTTGTATCAAGTTCTGCATTTCTAGAAGTTGTCATTGGGTGGAGCCTCTGTTATTTTTATAGGACACGAGATTTATATAGCATAAAATGCCACCTGAGTCTTCTTTCTTCATGATTACAGATATTCAAAGCAGAATTTACCTGCCCTCCCTGGTTCTCTGCAAGTGCTAAGAAGTTAATCAAAAGAATTCTGGATCCCAATCCAGCAACGGTATACATTTCTTAACCTATTATATTTGAGGAGCTCTTGTACCATGCCGTTATAAGAGGCAAAAGCTTCTACTGGATTGAGTAGATCTGAAGTCTTCACACTGATTTTTGATATTGGGCAGAGGATTACATTTGCTGAGGTCATTGAAAATGAGTGGTTTAAAAAAGGGTATAAAGCACCTAAATTTGAGAATGCTGATGTCAGCCTTGATGATGTTGATGCAATTTTTGATGACTCGGGGGTAAGGCTTATGTTTTTTCATTTTTCTTTTGCTTTCTTATGAACTTTGTCTTGGATGATTGCTCAGTTTGTTATTGTTGGTTAATAGGAGTCTAAGAACCTTGTAGTGGAGAGGCGAGAAGAAGGACTTAAAACACCAGTAACTATGAATGCTTTTGAGCTCATCTCGACATCCCAGGGTCTCAATCTCGGTTCACTTTTCGAAAAACAAATGGTACAGAAGTCTGATAAGTAGAGTTGATCCTTAAAATTTCAGCCTCCAAGGCTCTTGTTTTGTTGACGATTTAAACTATCTTTCTTCGGGTTTGGTCAGACCTAATAACAAGTAGCTTTGCCCCAAAATTTTAGTGACCAATACTTTTCTTTGGAAGCCCATATTTTGTTTGATAGAAGTCGTCATTCTGAGCGATAACCATCTCTGATTTCAGGGGCTTGTGAAACGAAAAACTCGTTTTACTTCCAAATCTTCGGCTAATGAGATAGTCACAAAAATTGAGGCTGCGGCAGCACCGATGGGGTTTGATGTCAAGACAAATAACTACAAGGTTGGAATACTGTTACATATATACCTGTGCTGTGAAGTTGTATTGGTTTGTTGCTTCTGATTAGACCCTTTTATCATTTCTCAACTCCATCAGATGAAGCTGACAGGAGAGAAATCAGGCCGCAAGGGTCAATTAGCAGTTGCCACTGAGGTTAGCTTTCACAATGACCATTGCTCAACCTTTGTATGGTCTCGCCAATGTTGGATGAACCCTAATTATAACATAACTAACATCTACCTTCAGGTTTTTCAAGTTGCTCCATCTCTTTACATGGTTGAAATGCGAAAATCAGGGGGTGACACCTTGGAATTCCACAAGGTATGCAAGTCCTATCAAAGCTGAGCTGATGCTTTCGCTTGTCAAATGATGTTCCAGTAACTGATGTTTGAATCTTTACCTTTTGCCTCCTTTCTTGGTCTTCTATTAGTTTTACAAGAACCTTACCACGGGACTTAAGGACATTGTTTGGAAAACAATCGATGAAGAGAAAGAGGAAGGAACCGATGGTAAGCATCTGCTTGAATAATCTCTCTTTGTTAGATAAACCTAGAAAATAGAAACTAATGAAAATTGAAACAATAACAACGACAAAGAAACATCTAAACACAAATTGTGTTCTGTTTCTTCAAGTTTCAGGTGGTACTAATGGTGCTGTGGCTGCTTCTTGATACCGGACAATTGCGAAACAGCCTGCATAAGCTGTGTTTGTTCTTTTAAATATAGATTTTGTTCGTTTTGAAATTACTATAGTAGTTGGTTTGCGAGTGGTTTTGAAGTCAAGTTATACAAAGGAAGCGTCAAGAAGTGGAGCAAAGCTGAAAGTTTGAAACTGTATTGGGGATTAATTATTGATATTTAATCTTGTTTGATTCCGTGGAATGTTGTGAATAGCAATACGTGTTGCGAGTACCATAGCTTGAATCCGATAAACCGGAAAGTAAAAGCTTTACAGATTTGGTCGGTTTGATAATCAGATTTTGCCATTTCTACGCTATCAGTTTTCATTTTAGACAGTGAGGTAACTGACGTTGATAGATATTGCAATACCAAAAAAAAAAAAAAACGAATACTTGTGTGAGAATGAAATCGAAATTTATCTTTATAATTTTGAGTGAATGGGAAGTGTAAACAAACAAAAAAAAGCTTCTCTATCTTCTCTCATACCGATAGTACCTTGACAGACAATGTTACCTCTCACGGAATATATGGAGCAAATGCGCAGCAACCATCGCACTCTCATAGATCAAATAAACGATTTCGAAAGTAATGCAAACTGTGAAATAAAATCATGAAAGTAAACAAAGCTTTATTATTCCATGTGAAGTTGTGCAAAATAATCAGTTACCAAGCAATATTGAATCATGTTTATTAACAAGTTTTATCATTTAGAGAAATGGAAGTTTCACATATGGATTTCACGATTTACACTAAACCATATTGAACGAACGAGATCGATCTATACCAAAACACATGCAAAGAATAGTTATAACAAAACCTCAAAACCTAAATTGTATTAGGTAATAGCCAAAAAAAGTTCTATTAGGTTAATGTTTGAATATTATGGATATCCAAAAAAGAAGTCCTGGATATATTTGTTATATAATAGTTCTTCGTGATTTTAATATATGTAGTATAAATACTATATGTCTATATTCTGTACCTTGTTCTGTATCTTTTTTAGCAAAACAAACAAGTTCAATTCGATAAATCCATTGGTTTTTACTATATAGTTTCTATTCGTTAATTTGCTCTTAAGGTAGTTTTCGTACGTTTTGTTGTTTTAGATCATTTTCGTACAAAAGCAACACATGGGAATGTTCATATGACTTTTACAATAAAGTAACCAAACTTTGCTTTTCCTTATTCTTCTTACATTATAACCAATTGAACACATCTGGTTTAATATAAACCGGAAAAATATGGTTTGCGAATTCCGGTTTAGCTTGAAAGTCCTTCATTTGTTACGTACACGGCCCACGCTTCCTACAATGTCCAAATTTCAGCTAAGAGTTAGAGACTAAACACACAAAAATCGAAGCTTACAAGTCGAACCGATCTTGGTTTTTGTTCGGTTTAGTACCTGAAGAATGGCGAAAACTCTACTCGCGACAGATTTCTGAATCGGTGAAGCTCCTCCTCTTTGTTGTAACTTATCTGGATGTAAACAAAGCCGAGCTTTTTGATAAGCCTTCTTCACTTGTGATCCATCTCGAAGATTTGCTAAAGGAATCGCGTGCCAATTGCTATTTGACCAAAGAACCTGAATAAAAAAAAAATCCCGGTTTGGTTCAGTAACCGGTTTACTTAGTCGGAGACACAAATTTAAACCAATTCAAATTGAGTGCTTGCTTTTGCTTACATGATGTAAAGTTGAGAGGAGAAGTCTAATGTTTGTCTCTTTTCCAGTTAACCAGATTCTTATCTCTTCATCTTTCATCTCCATCTCCATCTGCATTATTCAATTCTTCTCATCAGATTCACATTTTCCTAGAAAAGTTCAGTTTTTTTTTTGCCGGGAAAGTGTTAGTTACATTAACTAACCTCTTCTTCTGATTTGGGTTCTTCATCGCTTCTTCTTGAATCGATTACGTCTTCTTCTGTTTGCTTAGCTTCTGGTCTTTGAGATCTCTCTTTTGCCCAAGCTATTGCTTCATCCATGTCGTTTGAATCTGAATTTCCTCCTCCTCCTCCTCCACCTTCTTCTCTGTAACGATCGAATCGATCTGAGTTTATCTCAATTACGTACGAACTCATCTCTTCTTCTTCTTCGTCTTCTTCTTCCTGGACTTCACATTCTCCGGTCGTTCTCTGTTTTGCCTCAAAGTCAGAGATGAAGGAAGAAACAGGGGAAGATGCTGGAGAGCTTGGTCCGTAATCATCCATTCTTCTGAAGGAATTTGGATCTAAGCTTATAGTTTCCGGTGATGCTCTTCTGGATCCGCTGAAATGTGGTTTTTTGTAGTAGAAATCTGTTTTTTCCGGTGTGTTGTTTTGGCCGGAAAATGAATCTTTGGCTGATGGAAACGCCGGAAAACTCTGTTTCTTTGATTCTCGCTTATGACTTCTCGACGGGACGTTTAACGGTCTAAAAAAAAAACAGAGCAGGTTGAATTTACGGAATTGACCTTGAGAAATAGCACTGATGTGGAGGGTAAAATAGTAAACATAACTCACCTGAGTCTAGAAGTAAAAGAAGAAAATCCGACGTCGTCGCCGGAAGTAGCCGCCGGCGGAGGATAATGAGGACTGACCTCCTCGGAAGAGAGCACTGATGACGAATTCGATCTTGATTTCGCCATCGAGCTCTGTTTCTTCGGCCCCTCCCTCGCCGTCCCGCCGCCGCGACCGCCAAAAACGCCCTCGTAAAATCCTTCTCCGCCTGACGGAATCCTAAACGCCGGTAAGTTTCTTCCGTGAGATTTAGAAGACGAGAGAGAGCCACCGGAAAAATTCCCTGGCGGCCGGAAAATCTCGTCGTAAAAACAGTCGGAGCGAGAGAAGTCGCCGGAGAATTTTCGGGTGAGGACGCTTCGCGGTGGACCACCAAAGACATCGGCGAAGTCTTCCGCGTCGATTCGAGCGTCCATTGATTTACGAGGGATGGAGAAGAATGGATCAACGCCTAATCCCATCTTCACACGCCATGATTCGTCCATTTCGCCAATGAATTGTTCTAAGGAAGAAAATATGATGAAGTAAAGACTAAAGAGAGTGTGTTGTGTAATAATGTACACTAACGTACATATTTATAGTAGGCAACGAAAAAAACAAATAGATTTATTTTAATTATTTCTTCATGTGTTATTCGTTTTCAACTCTTTTAGAGCTAAGTTTTTAATTATGATACTACAGTTAAATTAAAATTTTAAGTTTGTGTACTTTGTGGATTAGAAATGTGTACGACACCTTACACATACTATGCATTTAATGATTTTTATGAAACATCAATTGTATATAATGTAATTAGAGAATTTATTTTATTTTATTTTGTCGACAATAACACTGTTTCTGATCCCACGTAATAATATTTTATAAAATAATTATTTATTATCTATGGTATTTATAAATGTGGATGGATGATCGATTATCATGTTGGATTTAGCTATCTAGCTAATTTTTTTCTTTCTATCAACAAGTATAAAATATATGAGTTTGAATTTTTATTTTTTTTTCGCCAAAAACCCATTTCATGAGTTTGAATTTATGTGATAATATATTGACGATATTAATACTACAAATCATAGTCGACTCTAGCTATTTATAATTATGTAACTTAATCCAGAATACTATGCACAACTAATTATATGAATTGTAACATATTGGAGTTTGGAGCATTTGAGAACTTATGATAGGCATAAGAGTTAAAGAATGATTAATCGGGAAAATATAAATTCTAAAGTATGAATCTCGCACCTAACATAAACAATTCTTAATTCTTAACCTAATCCGTGCCAAAAAAAAAGATATATACTCATCAGTCATCACTAATACTTCAATCAAGAGAAAAAGGTTAACATATACACGTGCACATATATGGCCAAAGAAGGCTTTGCTTTGGTTATATTTCATGAAAAAAGTTTTACTGAATCATCTCAGGTCTTATTAATTCTGAGATGATTAATTTGTTTAAAGTTCAGAAATCTACATATGTTGTTTTCTTTTTGCACTTGTACAAGGAAGTTACTTATGTTTATGTCTTCTAAATCGAGGCAAACACTGTAAATCATGTATGTAAGATTTTGACTTTTATTTCTTTTATCTTTTGTTGTCATCAAATAGCATAGGCTGTTACCACTTGGAGTCCCTACTCTCAAAGACATGATTTAATGGTTTCCGGCCTTTTGTTTAGCTGTATCATTATTTTTCTCTTTATTTATTTATTCTTCAAAAAAATATCATTTCATTATTTAAGTTTTCAGTTATTTTTGGGCTATAGTGCTCCTAGTGGAGTGTAAAACCAAAATAAAATCTCATCTGTTAAGATTAAACAATTCAATAATATTTTACATTAATTTTTTTTTTATTTGACCCTACCTCCAAAATATCTGACTATGATATTTATGAATCCGATGTCTTTTTGCATTTTTAAAACATACCAAATAGTTTTTAACGTGTCTCTTACTTTTTAATCAAGTATAATGTGTTTCGTTTGTTGCATCGCCAAACTAACTAAGAAAAGATTAACAAATTATCTTAAAACCAACAAAAAAAAGAGAGGAGATATTATCTACATTTAGCATTTATATGTAATATACAATAAATGTTTGATTAAATCTAAAATATTATGTTTTAATTTACATGTAAACATCACATATGGATGTCAACGTACAAACACAGTAAATTATTGTTAAAAAATCCAATTCTTATACAATTAATTTTACACAGCTTACTATATAATGTCTAAAGATGAATATGGTTGTATATAATTTTTTTGTAGTGAAAACTATTGTTAAAAAACTTAAAGTCTTATGACTGAAATCACACTTTTAATCTTGACCAGTCCTCAATAAAATAGTAACCCGACATTTTTGAATGTAAACCTTTTAATTGATATATTAGCTAGAGTCACTTCTTGTAGATATTCCTAATATGTTAGGGAAGGCATTATTAAATTTTTTTATTTAATATGATATTAAAAAAAATAAGTGGGTGAAGGAATGACACATACCCTTTGGAGGGGACAATGCATGCTATAATTTGATGTCAATATACATTCTTCCCTACCAAAAAGCCATACTCTTCTTACTTTCCAACACATGCTTATCATTATCTCCAATTAATTTAAAAGAATGATCGTTAATTTTTTTTTATATTTGATGTCCCCGAATGGACAGTTCATTAATCTATCATCATTTTATAAAGCTGGTGCATACCCGGTTTTATATATTTTTTTCATATTTTTGAAAGCAATTGTATTTTGGCATTTTCGGCATATAACTAGCTAGGTTATTCCATTAATGATTACAAATTTATAACCATCCCATAAGATGAGCTACTAAGCATGGGTTAAACTCAAGCTACTTCGATGGATATAGACACTAATATATATTATTACTGACTGCTACTATCACGTCCAAAAAAATATAATTGTGGGAAAGATTCCTTTTCAGGATAGCAATTGATCAATGGGCGCTATTGTGGAAATTGACTGTTGAATTTTTGTAATTTCCCCGGCCATGCATTAATTTGGTTTGGGGATCACAAATCCATTGAGAGTGAAGAGAGTACATACAAAAATGTGCACATCAATTGTATAGTCCCAAATCACCAAGAAATGGTTAATTAAAAAGGTGGTATTTATATTTGGTGAATTTATTTGTTTGTAGAAATAACTTTTGCAAGGAACAACCAAAAGGAAAAAAGGGAACAAGCCTTGATATAGTTTTTAGAACATGTATCAGATTCAAACTATAGTATAGGAACATTACAGGTAAAAAATGCAGATCAGGTGGTCTTGAAAGGGGACAACTTTATCTTATTTAAAAATATATGATTACTATATAATAAAATCAGATAAAAAAACAATCATTTCTTCTGGGATTTGCTCCCTTAAGATTCGAGCTTAGATCATTTAAATAAAATAAGAAGAAAGTAAATAGATAAACTAAAAAACAATCCATTAATCTTTAGCTGTTACAAGCATGTGTGTGAGCTGTAACGCTTCCTGCAGGTTTTTCTGGATGCTAGCTATGTTGCAAGCATGTTGCCTCTTAGTCATCATTTATCAAATCTTTTTTACGATAGGACTTTGAAGCTAAGATCACATCTCTTTATAGCAACGAAAAATCTTTTGGTGGTCCATTTCCAATAGTTTTTTTCTTTAAATGGTGATAAAACGAGTCCTATATATGCCTTCCAATACTACTTATCATATGTGAAAACATTCTGCTAGCACAGAGAGCAATTCAGCTAGAGATTTACATTCACCAGTCGCCGGTTTGGCCATGACATATGTATATCTATGTGGTAGGAGTTGTTAAAAGCTCTATATATAAGAGTTTTTCTTATCCATCTTTGGGTTTATTACTCTCATTTTGAGAGTATTTGTTCTATTGTGTAATGGGTTATCTGGTATACTATATATGGACTGATCTGTTCTTGTGGATTATATATCCTTTTAGTAAAATCGGTTTGACGATAAATAAATAAAAAATTCTGCCCACAAAAGTTATTTATTTTATAGATAGATGATATCGATCTATATCCATTGTTTTTTTTTTGGGTCGGCTGTTAGATAACCTAGAGGATGATCCCTTTTCTATTTATAGAAATTTTTAACATTTTGAATAGAATTCTTTTTTCTATAAAGATAACCTACGGTAATCTTGAAGCAATAAAACAAAAGCCATAAGAAAAACAAGATTTTTTTTTCAAAAAAAGTTGGAATAGGACTCACGTTTCGATTTGTGATTAGAAATACTGAACTACCGAAGCAAATGCTAAGTATGTACAATTTTGTACTATGGTTTACTTTTTATACGCAAACTCATCAATAATGCGTCCAGAATCCAGATTCTTTAAGCCTAGTATTTTTATTAGACTAATAGAAATTAGAAAACAGTATCTACATCGTTCGTAGAAAGAAGACTTAAATATCGACTAAATCTGAGACTTTTAGTAGACCAAGTAGCAAGGATGTGAAGAGGAACAGGGGTAAAACCGACTTTGCACAACAATTTGACCGTACAGAGGCAATGAATGATCCTTTGGGTGCAAATTGGAAGACAAACAAAGTAACAGAACATGGGAGATGATTCAGCAAGCAAAGGCATAAGTGCTTTTGGATACTACCAAACACAAAATCCTTAAAGACACAGTCCGTCAAGCACAAAGAATGGATGGCCATAACCAATGAGCTTTCTCTTGGCGACGCGTAATAAGCCTCAAGACAAAGTCATTAGCCGACGAGGAAAGCGATTGTAACCATAAGCAGACAAAAAAACACTACAGTTAAATTTAACCTATGCCACAGTTGCAGATATTAGTGAAAAACGAAATGAAGATATTTATGTTGCCAATGTTCACGAGTCGCGGATATGGAGCAAAAAGGTCTCTTGGTGTTTGGTTGCAGAGTGATTGCACCATCGAAACCATAAACTGGAATGAACCTAAACCATGGAAAACACACAGAATTAGCAGAGAGTGGAAAAACCAAAGAAACTCTATATGAAAATGTTAATGTTTTGAGAGAAGAGGGCTTAACTGCTTAAGGAACTTCTAAGTGCAGGACTCTATTTCTTAACCACAAAGTTTATTCATTTGTATTTAACCATTTTGCCAAAGCAAAGACTTTACAAGGTATTATTTCAATACATATGTTACTAAAGACCTTACTAGATGATGGTTCAGTCAGAGCTGTGGAGTTTCTAGAAGCTATTTTTTCTTGTAAAGTTGATAATTATCAGTACCAGTAAGCCAACTCACCAGTTACCACAAAGCACTGTACAGTGTGCTATAAAGAGAGCAAACAGTTCTCGCTCTGTGGGCATTCACAAGTAACCAGTAGAGATCCTATGAAGCTCCAGTAGCACCTACTATTAAGTGTTGATGACAATATTATAAATCAAAGGTAGAATCATGTAGACAAGTCCTCCACTCAAAGACAATAAGTCAATAATAGTTATAATCATTGTCATAAACTGGGACATGCCATTTAAACATTACAAACAAAACAACAAATCACATCAATTCAATATCTTTTCCAAAAATAAATTTCACAAGAGATTCTTGAAAGCAACACGTTCTTCTTAGCATGATTGTGCATGGAATTATCTGGTAACAGCGAAAGCACAGAGTAAGAAACGAGTTTTGCATAAGGCTTCTCTCAGCCTTTACATGGAAAAACAAACAGCAACACGCCGAAAATGGAATTAAATTGCTCAGTAAGTTCCAATAAAAAGCAACAGTTTAAAACGTTGATTGGATAAGCAGAACAGACATGATCTTTTGTTTGCAGAATATAAACAATCTACAACAAAAGCAGTAACTGAGGAAGCTACGCTCTTTAACTTTCACTTTCCCAACAACAGTTTCTAGCTTTGGCTTACTATCAGAATCAGTCAAGATGCAGGCATTATCATGAAAATGTTGTCTGATAAGTACATATCATCACCAGACGAGTTAATTGCGCGTCAGTACAACACAACAAACCAAAATCAACTTAAATACAATAAGAGAGGGATAGTTAATGCAACAAGTAAGCTATCAGCTTCACTATACCCAAATACAGAGAATATTGGATATCTGTATTGATATAGGGACATGTAAGAGGGATAGTTACTAATGCAACAAGTAAGCTATCAGCCTCACTATACCCAAATACAGAAAATAATGAGTATCTTTATTGATAAGATATACCCCATCAAGGATAAGTCATATTCTAATTCTAACCATAGAATTCTGTCTTTCCCAATATATTTCCTTTTTCTTCACATAATTGATATTAGATTATGACTTGCATATAGCTTCAGAGAAAGTGAACATCCTAAATGTATAGAAACTCTTGATGTCGGTCACGCCTTCTCAGTTGCAACAACAATTCTATTCTATTTGCACCTTTAACGTAATTACTTGTGAAGCAGCAGCAAACAAAACATGTCTATAATGAAATTACTCCCCAGACTAATCAAAGTGATCAATAAACAGTGAGATATACTAACCATTGTATGAGCTGTTAAGTGTCAAACACCTCTAATATTGCTATTAAGTAAAATAAAAATTAGAGAGAAACATGTTTAAGGTCACAATTGATTCTTTGTGTTTCTGTTTGCTTATCCATGTTATAATATTCTAATTATTATAACATGGAAACACAGACGCAAAGAAACAATTGTGGCCTTGAATTAAAGTAAAAATTAGAGGACAGAGACTTATCAGTACTTGATTGTATGGTGTCACTCAAATACGGTCCCTGCAGAAAGGAAAAATCATTTTACACATTCTTCCTTTTGGGAAGGTTATTCTTGGTTTCATCCAGTCATTAATAATGAAAACAGTGAGTAATGAAGTACTGGGAATAATGGGTCGCTACCAGGAATATGTGAAATAGAATAACTGGTTTTTGCTCAAACCGGTTTCCTCATGCCAAGAGCATCAAAGAAGAAAACCATTACCGCTAACGGAGTGAGAGCTTAGTAGCTTCGCTTGGGATCTGGAGTTTGTGACTAACCAGCAAAAATATCAATAGCATATACTTATCATTTTCAGGACCTGGACATAGTTGTATTCAATCAAAATCTCTTTGCTTTGAAGCCTCAAACAGTCTACCAAGAAGTTTGTGGTTACAAAAATGAAAGTAAATCCAGACAGGTATTTACGAGACCAGTGACAGTGTTGAGGACCGGGGTGAAATATGACCACGCTCAACCAAACGTAACATTAGCTGATCTGCCTCCTCGACTTTACCATCCAGAACCAGTCTCTTGCTAAGCTTCTCACACATCTTAACATCAGGTATCAGATTGCGTGTAAACATCCGACAAGCCACTGTATATGCTGACAGAGGCACACCTTTCTGAAGATAGCCTTCCATAAGTACATAACATGTCTTAGCATCAGATCTCGAAGCTGTCCTCAGAACTTTTCCCAAAAGTTTGTCTGCCTCCTCGAGCTTTCCCAGACCACAAAGCTTCTCAATGACTTGATTATAAATTGTCCTGCATTTCTGCCTCAATATCATCTTCTCCAGTATAGCCACAAGATCGTCAACCTTTCCCATTTGGCAGTATCGGTGGATGACAGTCCTGTATGTAACCGGGGTAGGATCTATACCTTTATGAAGCATCTTCTTCATAAGTTCCGTTGCTTCTGACATTCTACCTTTTTTTCCCAATGCATCTACTAAAGTAGTGTATGTAAAGACATCTGCGTGTTTGTTGATCAGGTACATGTCATCAAGCACTGAGATAGCAGCATCTACCTCATCGTTCTGACAAAAACCATGAATCACTGTAGTGAAATTCACGACATTAATAGCGCAACCCTTGTTCAGACACTCCTCCATGAATTTTCTGGCCTCATGTGTTCTCCCATCCCGGCAAAGACTCTGGAGCAATAAGTTGATTTCAACTGGGCCTGGGAAAAAACCTTTTTGTACCATCTCTCTTACCACATCACAGGCCTCGGACAATTTCCCTTCCCTACGCAACCCATGCATAATTACGCTATAAGTAATTGAATTTGGACTCCACCAGTGCTCTTCGCTCATGTTCATCATTTCTCTTGCCTCTAACGATTTCCCCGTTCGACACATCCCATTTAACAGAGCTGTGTATGACACAGTATTTGGTTTATGTCCATGTGTATGCATAACCTGAAGCAGCTTTTTGGCTTTGTCCACCTCACCCAAACGACAGAAGCCATTGACAACTGCAGTATAAGTTACTACATCAGGAGGGCAATGCCCCTTTGATAGCATTTCATTAATGAGGTCTTTTGCCTCAGACATTCTTCCCTCTTTGCACAATGCATGAACTATAGCACTGTAACCCACCTTATCAATCCGAAAACCTTTTTCTTCAGCATCGCTTAGAAACCAAAGAGCCTCATCTGCATGATCATGTTTTGTGAGCATATGAATTAGAGTATTGTAAGTGACTTGATCCGGCACTAAACCATGCTCTTTCGCCATTTTCTTCATCAAGTCTCTCACTTCCACAATCCGTTTTTCTTTACAAAGATAGCCCATTATGGTATAGTAACTAACTTTATCCGGCGAACATCCTTTACTAGGCATATCCTCTAGTAGTTCAATTGCCTCCTCAACTCGATGCAAGTCACAATAACCTCTGATCATACAATTATAAGTCACTACATCTGGCACAATACCAACAACCTGCATACGTTCTAGAAACCGTAAAGCTTTCTCCAACCTATTCGCTCTCACGAAAACATCAATAGTAGTATTGCAAATCAACAAGTCAGGTTCAACTCCAGCTCTCTGCATAAGAGTCAACACCTTCAAAGCGTCTCTCAGCTGACCTGCCCTACTATACGATACCATTACAAACGAAAACGCTTTAGGGGTTCGATATATACCTCTACGCTTCATCAAAACGAGAACTCTTCTAGCACCTTGACACAGTTTAGTCTTACTAAGAACCTCAAGCATCGAGTAATACACCATAGGGTCATGCCGATACCGCCATTGACGATCCGCCCAGTAGAAGAACTTAAGAGCAACCCTTTCATCATCTTGTGAGCGTAAAACAGCGCAGACTTGTGATGGTTTGAGGCTCCTTAGAAGATTCCTCATTTGGGCTTCATGCTTGGGGTTCCAAGATGACCTGAGACCAATCAATCTACCTATCTCTCTCACCAAAGGATGCCTCGATTCATCTTCTTCCACATCGAATCTACCAACGTCTTCTCGTGATTGTGGGATCTTCCCAACCGATTTCAGAAGAGCAAAATCATCATCATCACGTTCGTCGTCACTTGTTCCATTTTCTTCTTCATCATCTTCTTCTTCTCCCAATTCATCTATCTCGTCAAACCTATTAAACCTAGGGTTTCGAATTTCACCAAGTTCAGCTTCAGCAACGCTCATAGCATTCAAAGACGATGCCTTTCCGAAACCCAATTGCCTGAACTCTCCTAACTGGTCACCTTCTTGACTAGAAACTCCTTCTATCTCCGGACCATGATTAAAGCCCGGATTTTTCGACGAAGATGTCGAGAAAGATGCATCATCAGCTTCGCTATTAGGAATTGAGCAAGGTGAAAATCGGATTAAGGGTCTACGGAGAAGCCGATTAACCCTTAAATTCAACATCAGTTAAACAAACAGTAGCGAGAAGCTTCTTCACAAAATGTAGCTGCTAAAGTCTGAATGTAAAACAAAGCTATCTCCGTTCTTAACTCAATCAAAATGTTTCCAGAGCAAAGCAACGGAACCATGCGATTTTGAAATTGAAAGTTGAAGCATCAGAAAGTGAGGGTGAAGAACCTATTGAAAGAAACTACGAGTCCAAATCTATAAAGAAATTAAAAATCGTGGGACCTTGAATGAAAATCCTGAATCCATTAAGATTTGATTCTACCTTAAACTCAATTTTTTTAGAAAATTATCCAATAAACCAAATAATCATTCACTTAACCGGTTCACAAACATTCTGATCATCCAACTAGACACAAAGATGTGGGAAACAAAGTCTGAAAATAGAGTATCCGAGTGTGTTTACAAATCTTGCAACAAATTTTATAAAAGTTGCAAAGTTTTATTTGAATAAGGAATAAGAATAACATTCCTTGTTAGACCAAAATTAACATTCCAAGATTCCCTCAAGAAATTCTAATTCAGAGCCGTTAAGATTACGCCACGTGGTAAACACCAACTAGAGAAAAACCGTTGATTTTACGTATTTATCAAACTACATTGTTTTTTGTTCTCTCCGTCTTTGCGTCGTCGACACCCTTCTTCTGTTACCGTTTTTACCTTCAACTCGTGATTCCTCCTTCGCCGGAATATTCCATATACATATATATACGTAGAGATTCTGACGTCGCCGATGATGGACGGTTCGATTCCGATTCCGATTCCGACTGAGAACGGCTCCGTTTCCTCTGATCGTGATGGATCGGCTCTGATATTCCTCGGGACGGGATGTTCAAGCGCGGTACCTAACGCAATGTGCTTGATCCAGCGATCTGGTAATCCCTGCTATGTTTGCTCTCAGTCGCTTTCGATTCCTCCAGAGCAAAATCCTAATTATAGGTACACATTCTCGTCTTGTGACTAATTTGATTCTCTGGTGATTCCAATGCGAGTCCGAGATTTTCGAGTGTTGAGTTGTTCATTCAGGGTTTTTCTTCCATAAGTCTATGATGCAGTGGAATATTTTTGAATCGTTGTTTTTCTTTTTTCATATGACATTGAGCTAATTTTGATTTTCGTAAGATTTGAGATTGGGACTTTTGTTTAATCGTAGCTCGAATTGATTGCAGTTCACTTTCTTCTTTTTATTTGTCTGGTTAAGGATTTGAGATCACTGAATCTGTGTAGCACATTCAATTAGTCTAGCTTTGTGTTCCACTTTGATGCATGGTTTGAGTTGAATCATATGGAGCATTTTGTCTGTGGCGCTTGATTAGATCAATCTTATAGGCTTATAGCTGAGTTTGCTTGTAGACTAGTTGTTCTAGCTTGTCTTTTCATTGCCAGAGATATTATGGTTTTTTCAGGGGGAATACTTCACTGCTCATTGATTATTGCCAAAGTGATGGCCAACATAAATACATTCAAATCGATGTTGGGAAGACATTCAGGGAACAAGTTCTTCGTTGGTTTACTCTTCACAAGATTCCTCAAGTTGATTCTGTAAGTCATCGTGAAATCGTTTTGTCTCTCTACATTCTGCCTTTTTGAGATTCTCCTTTTTCTGAATGCCGTATTAACATGCCTGAGATGTGTGTGAAGAAAACTAAGATGGACCATATTGGAAATCTTTGAATCGCAATTCTCGAGTTTTCCTATCTGTATCAGAAGCTCTCAGGGCATATGATGACTAATATTTGCATGAACTGCAGATAATTTTGACTCATGAACATGCTGATGCTGTACTTGGCCTGGATGATGTACGTTCCGTGCAACCATTTAGTCCTACTAATGATATAGAACCTACTCCAATTTTCGTAAGCCAATATGCTATGGACAGGTAATAACATCTTCAGGATCTTTGGAAATTTCAATTTGACCTTTTAGACTTTGAAGCTGTAGTTTCGACAATCACGTGCTTTTCCTGAATACAGCCTTGCTGTGAAGTTCCCGTATTTGGTTCAGAAGAAACTTAAAGAAGGCCAAGAAGTTAGGCGAGTAGCACAGCTGGATTGGAGAGTAATTGAAGAAGATTGTGAGAAGCCATTTGTAGCTTCAGACTTATCATTCACGCCACTTCCAGTTAGTTTCTCAAAGTCTCTGTAGAAATAGTGAAAAATATGTCTCCCTGCTGATCTTATTTCTGCCATAGGTAATGCATGGAGAAGACTATGTTTGTCTTGGTTTCCTTTTTGGTGAAAAATCAAGAGTGGCATATATATCCGATGTATCACGCTTTCCTCCAAACACAGAGTATGGTAAGTGTAACAAATTTCTTAGTAGGTCTGTGTTTTGATATACTTGAAAAAGATGTCTACGACTTCAATTGCCTTTGGATTATACAGTTATATCAAAATCTGGTGGTGGACAATTGGATCTTCTTATCTTGGATACATTATATAAGGTATCACATATCTTCCTTATGCATTAACACTTTAATATTTATGTTTACTGTGACCTGATGTTTACACATTCTTTCTCCTTCTTTCCTTTACCGTGACTGCAGACAGGATCCCACAATACCCACTTATGTTTCCCGCAGGTTAGCATAATTTGAAGGTGTTTTTTATCTTTGTTTTTTATGGCTTATGCATGCTTACTTTTGTTTTCTGTAGACACTAGACACAATCAAAAGACTGAGTCCAAAAAAGGCTCTTCTAATCGGAATGACGCACGAGTTCGATCATCACAAGGACAACGAGTTTCTTGAAGAATGGTCTAAAAGGTAGAAAACTATGGAAAGTTCGTAATTGCATCATCTACGTGAAGAATTTATACATAGAAAGAGAGAAGTAATCTTATTTAATTTGCTGCAATGTTTTGGTTTGTCAGGGAAGGGATTATGGTAAAACTCGCTCATGATGGCTTGAGAGTCCCAATAGACCTATGAAGAGGTAAAAATGATTACTTGGGCATCTCATTAAGGAAACTAAGGTTATTGCCTTGTTTTATCGACTTCTGGTTCATTGATGAGGATGCTTGTGGGTCTTCTTGTCTTAAGATACACAGCAAGAGAGAGAGAGAGAAAGAGAGAGAGGAGTGAGACGGTTTTGTTCAAGATGCATTTTGCTCACATCACATGGCTTCATATCAACATTATCACTTTTTGTTTTCTTTTTAAGTTTTTTTTTTTTTTTTTTTTTTTTTTTTTTTTGTCTCTTAGTCAAGTTTTAGTTAGGATTTCTGATCAAACGTCGATTATTATTTGTTTACAAGATATACCTGTTAAAATAAAAACAAAGAAAGAAAATAGTTAATCTTTTTCCCTTTTTCTTGGTCAGACAAAACAGTTCATCTAAAAGCTAGTTATGCATGAAATTTTGATTACTTCTTTGTCAATCAAATATATTCATCCCTCTTAAATTCCCAAGTTTGTATGCATTTCACTCACAAACGCCATGCATACCTAATCTGAAAAATAATTTGTGATGAGTTAAATGAGGTTAACTCGAGGGATTCAAATGATGAGCAAAGAAAGATGGAGGGAATCTTTGGAGATCTTCGATTTTGGGCTTTTTCGATGGCCCTTCAGTCAAGTGGGTGGCGGCACCTGCTTTGATGATTACAAACTTGTCCTCTCAAATATATTCCTTCCTCCGAAATGAAAATTCATTTTATTTAGTATTCAAAATTGTGTTATTTAGTTTTAGATTAGTTAGGTTGGAAATCGTGTTAAATTTGTTATTTGAAAGTGAAAAACAGAAATTTGGTTTAGTGTTATTTAGTTTTAGATTAGTTAGGTAAAAATTGGGTTAGATTGTTATTCCAAAGTGAAAAAAAAAACAAATTTTGACTTTGAATGGTTCATTGATTTTTTACGTTTTCACGTTTTAAAGAAAAATGATTCCGTTGAAGTACTATTCACTATAACAAACACAAAATAATAAACATCAAAATTAACAAGTGATTTTTGAATTTATTTCGCACGTTCTAAATTTATAAATAGTGTAAACAAAATTTTATTTGTTCACTAAGAAACTGCGTATGGTGGTTCACTTGATCTAACCAATTTTGTAGTCCACCGAGGGTAAGACCGTAAGAGCATTATCACCTCTATTTCATCATGAATCTTGAATAATACATGTTCTCATTATGTCTATGCCCTCACAAACATAAGACAAGGCAAATTGTTGATGCAGATGCCTTGAAAAATCTGATATCGTTGGCTGACAAATCATGTTTACTGTGACCAAAGTAGATTTCAAGTTTTGAACAGTCTGAAGCGCTTTTTTTTTAACAAACAATCTGAGAGTAAGAACTTCAGATTGTTCAGAACCAGACTTCGGAAGACAAGTCTTACTCGCTTCATTTCCATTTTGCCAGTTCAATTAATGAGTTAGTGTTGTTGTGACCAATAGATTATTTTATCATTGACCTGGATACTATTGTGACGTGTTTGTTTTATTGGATTTAATCTCAAATTACATGTGATGTTTTGTTATAATAATAACTTTGAATAATTCTGTTATTGAAAAGTTTTTAGTTTATTTTATGTTATAGAGATAGCAAACTCCTTTGTGGGTTATAGAAAAAAACCACTAAAAAACATTAAATTTGTATTATTAAATTTATTTAATTCTAATCACGGATAATTCTCATCTTGAGGTATCAACAAACTATATAATACACATTCGGCGATGGTCAATTCTCATAAATATCACTTAAATATATATGTTTTCAAAAATACCATAAAACTAAAACTAAACTTTAAATCATAAACACTAATTAAACTTTACTCATAAAAACTTTACCCTAAATGTAAAATAGTTAACCCAAAGCAAATGTTTAAATTTTACACCATTAAAAATCAACTTTGTGTTTATAGTATTTTTGAAAACAAATTTTAAAATGTGGTATTTTGAAGAATTTCTCTATTAATTTTTGTTCATGGTTTCTTTCTTCAATAGATATATATGTGGAAAAATATTTTGATAAAGAATCAATTCAGGAAATTTTTAATAACTAATATCAACAATCTGACGAAAAATGCAGAAATAGTACCAATTATTCCACATTTCCACTTCTTGAGACAAGAATTCTA
Source organism: Erysimum cheiranthoides (assembly GCA_011420285.2). Classification (NCBI taxonomy): domain Eukaryota; kingdom Viridiplantae; phylum Streptophyta; class Magnoliopsida; order Brassicales; family Brassicaceae; genus Erysimum; species Erysimum cheiranthoides. The sequence continues at coordinate 13,495,437 of CM022176.2, read as the reverse complement.
ATTAACAGATTGGAGACGATTGATTTGAAACAAAATCATTTGACCTTTGTAATACTCTTTTCACATAAGAGAAAGCAAACAAAATGCATATCACAACCTTCCTTCGTTCTTAGAAGCTTTTGTGTCTCCATCTGAAGGTTTCTCATAGATCCATCATTGCTCTCACAAAAAAAAAAAGCTAATCTAGATTCTACCAATCAGATAATTAAGAAATATTGACCCTTAACAATGATATAATTAAGACATTGGAACTCATATTCTCATGCATGTTACTTTTGTTCAGAAGTATGTGATCCATTAATCTTCATATTCAGCTTTCATATCTTGGCTCGCAATCAAGGACCAACTCCTAGCAAAAGGGATCGTCTAGCTCGTTGGGAGTAATAAGCCAATAAGATTGTCCTCTTGGTGGTCTCCTTTACGAACCCTTTGCAACAGAGACACCATTTGATCACGCTGATACAAACTGTATCATACAGTAACTTGGATCATGGACCCGAATCACCATCTTGCCTCTACGATTTTATTGAAGCTATCCATACAAGTCACTATCTACTTGGTTTGGAGGGAGAAGAAATTCAAGAATTTCCTCTAACATGTCAACCACTCAGGGACATGTTACTTCCCTTTCCTCTAAGTCATAAATGGTTGTGCAACCATGGCTCAAGCTCAGAAACGTTCCCGACGACTCTATTAAAATTTTATTTTGGATGGGTCTCGTTTCTATTTTGATTATATTATTGTGTTTGCCTTGCTCCGTGAAACGGAAATTTATTGTAAAAGAGGGAAAACTCAAACTACTCTTTTTGAGGGGCCAATAATATTTTTTGGTTCTTATACAAATTAACATAAAACCAAAAAAAGAAAAAACACCTTGTACCAAAAAAAAATTCAGTAAGTTTGTCGAAATCATTTTGGGTAGTGTCTTTGTGGACCCACTAGAAATATGTTTTTGTCTCCATTTACATTTCCACTCTATTAGTCAAAACTCATGGTTTGAACCTTTGCAAATGATACAAATTTTCTAAATTAAACTCACAGTATTAGATTAAATTGTAATAGCAATGTGAAATGGACAAAATGTCAGCAAGTGTGTGCGAGAAAATGTAGTTGTGGCTTTTTTGACTTATCTCAAACACCGACCACCAAAATCAAATTGACGCACCATTTCAATAAGCCCATTATGAAACGTCGAATTGGTATCGATATAGTCGTTATCTATATATTTGTTTAAATCGAGTAGAAATCTTTTCAATTAATGTTGACCAAAAAAAAGAGAGTACAAACGTTTCGTTGTCAATTGAGAAAAATTAAATAAATCAGCGACCAGTATGTACGTCACAATCATATCAACGTTGATTTCATGTAAGAAAAATAATTATCTAATTGTTTATTTCACTATTTGTAAGAAGAAGAGAATGTTGAATGCCATAAAATTGGTCAAAGATCTTTCGTCAAGACTCCAACCACTATTATTTTTCTCTGAAATTTATACTTATACAAAACGAGAAATTCGACAATATAGATCAAGATTATTATTAGAGTACCAAAGGCAATAACCATATTATAAAGTTATGGTTACATTAAAAGTAAACAGAATGTTTGCATTTGTGTTTAAGTTTATACCTTATGGGGTATGTTATTATAACACTGTAATTATAATTTTCAAATTTCTGAATTTAATTATATTAATGCAAATTTAAATGCAAATTTTTTTTTGGAACATGCAATTATCTATATTCTGCACAGATAAATTTGGTGATGAATTAATACATACCCTTTTTCACATCAATTTTCCGCACTTTTAAAAATTAAAAATGTCTGAAAACATGTTCTTTAGAAAAGAAAGTAATCTCAAATATTTTCTGTGCAAAAGCATGTCTTCCTAGGAAAATATATTTTTAAAAAATCTTTTGAGGAAAACAAGGTTAGGCTATAAGAATCTAGCTGAGCTCGAGCCTCGCAATACGTACACGCTCGTCATTTTTTATACATATACATTCGTATGTTTGAATTTTATAAGCCCATGAAAATATATATTTAACGCTATAATATTCTTCACATTTTGTTTAATATAATCAGGCGATTATAATGCTTGGAAAAAATGTAAATAAATATATAAAGGTATTTAGTAGAAAATTTATGAGAAAAGTAGAAGAGAGGTAGTCAACGGTCAAAGTGACAGAGAAACGTAATGCCTTAAAGTGGATAAAGTGTCAGTTCGATTGTTTACGTTTCAGTACTGGTTTTGTATCATTTACATTGCACTTCGAATCTACTCCACACAAGTCACAACCACTTCTTCGGTTATTTGTTTTTTCAAATAACCAAAACAAAATATTCAATTTTTAGGAAAATAAAACAAAATAATACATCTTGTTCTTTTATATTTTTACTCTGAAGTCTGAACCAAATAGGAATATACTGTATGTTGTTCTTTCTTCAAATTGTAGGAGTTCTGCTTTTTTTGATTATTAAGTTCACAGTGAAAAAGAAATGATTAAGTTCATTATGGCGAGTGGCGAGATCAACAGATGTAATAATAAATCCACTTTTACTAGTCTATTTATAAACTCTTCAGATATCAGTAAGTATCTTTAAATTTTACATTTTGGCATGTAGTATCTCAAACTTTTCTCTTTTTGTTTTAAATTGCATCTCAAAAAAATCAATAATCATTACAATGGAAATGATTATACTACTATTCTTACTCACATGAACATTGTTATATACTCCTACTAATTTTATCCTCTTTTTTTTTTTTTTTTTCTTTGACTAGAACTAATTTTATCCTCTATCCATTAGGATCATTACCATGTGTTTCTATATATTCATTTGTTTTTCTTTTTTTTAGTATTTTCTCCAATTTTTAAATAAATTAAAGTCGTTTTCGAGATTTTAATTTGATAGAAACCGAAATTGTAGTATTCATGGATGTACTTTAAAAAAAATGTTATGTAATTAAAACACAAAGATGAGTTAGGTGACGTGTCAAAATCAGAGCGGTGATATGATGAGAAGCAAGCAAAATGAGGACCGGCGTGCAATAGTCCCCCCAATATTCACTTTTTTTTCTTTTGTTTTCACTTACACAAGACAAAAAAAAAAACCAAAAAAATATATAAATACAAAATAAATTTCGTCTTTTGTTCAATCATTATCTAAAAATTCCCAAAAACCCTATTAGACGGAAAAAGAAAAAAAAGAAGAAGCTAGGAGTTAGGAACAAGTTAAAAAACCTCATTTCTTGTCTCTCTTCTTCTTCTTCTTCTGAGGAGAGAGGAATCAGAGAGAGAAAGCTTCGTGTCT